>JAXQQM020073548.1:0-93853 GCA_034641835.2 Pinus albicaulis | reverse complement strand
ATTGTTGCTAATTTCATTCATAGAATGAAAATGGCTCTCCAGGTGAGAACCTGGAGAGTGTACAAACACACTCACACACACTCTGATTACATTGAATGAGATGAGCCTTAATTAAGTAGGCTCTCACACTAACGGGATGGTTTCAACCACTCCCTTAATATCAGGACATGAGATCTATGATTAGAATCTCAATCCTATCTCTATGATAACAACAACCTAACTATGAATTTCTCCATTAATTCCAACACTCCCCCTTAATGGAGAAAGGGTACTGAACAATAACATATGATAACATACGCCTGCTGGTCTAGTCTCAGCTAGGGTTACAATGGTAAAAAAAAAAAAACATAAAAAAAACTTGGTAACAGAGTTTTCATCTTAGTTTTTATGCTTCTGAGACCATATTTGTTCATTCGTGGATGAGGCTTCATCTTCACTTTCTTTGCTATGAGATAGTGATGTACCTTCGCTTCATTACTTCCCCTGTGAAGGAAACCTTGATTTCTTGTTCGCATCCTTCTTAGAATTATGGCAGGCTCAATAGGAGACTGTTCCTGCTCACTATTTTCGGTGTCAATCATCTGAACATCAGTGATGACATCTTCACCATTGATTACAACAACTTCTGTGTTAATTTCATAAAGACATGGTGTTTCAAGCCATGCTTCAAGAAACTTCAATTCTTCTTCAAAATTTATTGTTGATGCTTGCCTACCAATATTTTCATCTTCCTGCTCCTTCAGAAGAGCTTTCATTTCACCATCTCTCCCTACTTCATCATTTTCTGTTGACATAATTATGCCTTCATCCAGATCTGTCGCTACAAGCATGTTCTGCATTTGATCTGTATGTGAAGATATGAGATCCTTCTCACCAAACAGTAATTCATCAATTTGATGTTTTTCAATCATCAAATTGATCCACTCATCATGAGATATATAAGTCTCATCAAACTTGATTTCTGCATCAGGAAAACTTTCAGGATCTACATCATGAAAACTTTCAGGTTCTACAATAATGGATGTGTTTTCATCATTACACGTTTCAATTACAGATACACATGCATCACCCATCATTGCATCTTCAGTTTCACAATAAAACATGGGATCATTATCAAGAGCAATATCTTCAGCATCATTGCCCTCATTCAAACAGTACTTCATTTCTAAAACATCCCATAAAAACTTTGTACTAGGAATCTCTCCATATTCATATATTATGCTGAATATGATATTGTCATCTACTGCAGATGTTATAAGACTTAATGCTACTGTATCTCCACTATCGTTAATAACATCTTCAATATAATCCAGTAAATTTAACTTCCATAGTACTGTTTTTATTTCAGTTGTCCAGCTTTCATAATTCATACCTGAAAAAAATGGTAAATCTGGCATTAACAATTTAATAATCTCACCAAATTCCAAATCAGCACCTTGATCAGCAGTTGGTCCATCACTGTCAACCTGAAACAAATCACAAAATTCAGCAACACAATATTTTGCACTTCTCCGTTGATGCTTTCTCTTGAAATTTCTTCTAGACTCTTTCAATTTACTTTGACGACCCATTTTCTACTTCTATTTTTCTCCCTTGCAAGAACACTTCGAGCTCACTTTCTTCAAGCATTCCAACAAATCTGCAGTGTTTTCCAGACAGCAACGAATCTTCTCATCCGCTAGTAGCCCACAAATAATGGATGAAACCAAAGAATTCCTCTCACCTACGTTGTTGATCTGAATTAAGTCAATGACAAGCGCTCAATGCAAAAAAAAAAAAAAAAACACAAAAGAACTGTGTCGTTTCCTCCTCTGCAACGATGGCTTCAACGAAATCTCAAAACAAAGAGCTGCGCAAGCAAACTCTGAGGTTCATGACGCAGGAAACATTCAGTCTACAACCTTCGAATTCAGTTCTCCACAAGCATTCTGTTTGCACACCTTCACATGCACATAGGGTCTTCAATCTATCACCCGAATCCAAGTCGCCGCCCGCCCCCGTTTTGAACTCTACATTAGCAGATATGGCGGCGATTTCTCCAAAAATATCTCACAAACACACAGAAAATATGTGGCCAGCGTGCTGAAGCTTGAGATTGATGTGAAAGATATGTTTCCTTAAACGATAACTTTGAGTTTGTTGAAGCACTTGAACCCGTAGTAATCCACCGATACGGAGACATTCCAGATAGCCATTTTGTCAAAACAATAAGGTCTTGGGGCCATTCATGTTCACAATACCCGCAATTCACAGCCCGTACCAGATTAACTGGACATTGAGTAGGCTGACTCCAGATATTTACTCTCCCATTAAAATTCGCAATTAACAAGGCACGCGGATAGGATATTGGACTGCGTCCCTTCACCAACGCAGCAGCGGTCGACACCTTGAAGTGCACTGCACACAACACGCAGCACAGCTCCACGCACCGGCCTGGAGCGATCGGCCTGAATTCGATTAGATAAGTTTTTCAGGGATCGGATATTGCACTGGGTTGCTTCCCGTGCATGGATCCGATCCGAGCTGATCCGATCTGCACGTTGTAAATCAAAACCGCTGATCCGATATCAATGGAATATAATTTGATTTTGCTGCCTCGCTAGTTACAATAATTTCGATTGCCAGATGAATAATTTCAGAATATAAAGCTCATTTCACGTTTAAAAAAAAACTTCACACAGTCAATTTCTTGACTGTGAGGTTCAACGACGCCAAGCAGGCAGGAATGGGGATCGTTGGCTGAGAACCCAACCACACAAGCACGCTTATTTCACAAACATTCACGCCAAATGTTGGCTTCCACCAGTTATGGACTTCTCTTCGGCCCCAGATCGCTTCTCCTCAACTGCTTCTCCTCGGCCAAGCTCAGAATAATCTACTATTTACAGTCCACCACAACTGTATTTACAACCAGTGGCATCTCTTCACAGTTCTCAACGCCTCATGGCACAATTCAGCAGATCGATGCCCACAGCTATTTGAGTATGCCTCCACGCAGGTTCTCGGCCTAGCTCCGGCCTCGGTGTGTTCAAACAGTGACAGCGGCTCACGAGGAAGAATAGAGGGAAACACCACGAGCTGCCTCCATCGAGGATCCTTCCCTCAACAAAAAAAAACGCAGACTCCTTCCTCAACGACAATAATACACCTCTAGTCTCCTCAGATCTGGATTCAGATCTCAAATGAACTATCTTGCAACGCTTCCAAACGGCCTGCTGGAAATCAAACAAGGCAGGATGCGCTCCACTGCAGATGACCACGAGATCTAATTCTGAGATTAGATCTAATCCGCACGTCCTCGCAACAGATTCCAGACTCCGCACCAATCCACCACACAACGTTCCCTTTTCTCTGGCAGTGTTGCACGAATGGTTCGGCGTCTCCGCAGCGCGGAGTGCTCCTCCTCTCGATGGACACCGGATGCAACGCTGTCCTTCATTGATCATTCAGGATTACAACACACGAGAAAACGTAAGCTCGCGGTAGCTCCCTCCAGTGTGCCTCCACGCACAGCTTAGTCACGGGCTGCTGAGTCCTTCACGACCACGCAATTCACCTTCACGGCCTTGATAAAATGCCTTCACGGCCTCCACACAGCCTCACGGCCTTGATAAAACGCCTTCACAGCCTCACGGCTTGCCTCACGCAGTACCGCAACAGAAAACACAGCTCTGCACCAGCGAGCCAGAAATTCACCTTCACGACCTTCACTCGGGCTCTTGGCTTCATGCAGCATTCACTCTCCCACCGATCTATTTAGCTTCGACCTGAAGCTCCGATACCATGTTAAATTAATGAAAATGGCTCTCCAGGTGAGAACCTGGAGAGTGTACAAACACACTCACACACACTCTGATTACATTGAATGAGATGAGCCTTAATTAAGTAGGCTCTCACACTAACGGGATGGTTTCAACCACTCCCTTAATATCAGGACATGAGATCTATGATTAGAATCTCAATCCTATCTCTATGATAACAACAACCTAACTATGAATTTCTCCATTAATTCCAACAAATAGTTCTATACATGCTAAGTATGACTTACTGATGTGCCACCTCTATGGCTGAAGCTATAGTTCCATCCGTGAAATTTCTCTTTGGCTGATCGAATTATCATCTTGTTGAACCAAGGAGTGCCTAGCTTTCGATCTAGCCCTTTGCCTAAAACTATGCGAATCTTGTTGTTCAAAGTGCCCAATAACTTGAAAGTATTGTGTTTAGGCATTCAGGCATAGTAAGTTAAGTTGTTTGTCTTCCTTAAGTGTTTTCCCCAAAGTCGATAGCCATTTCCCAAAGTTAGAGGGTCTTATACTTCTATGCATGGCTTGAAATGTTTATTTCTATGTATTGATTAGCTTGTAGTTACATTTTGCATGATTAATGGTTTTCCCTACCATGTTTATGTTATCTATTGAACTAGTTATAGCTTGAAACTCTTTGTTGTTCACAAACTTGATGATCCATTTACTCCATTTTGCCGAAAGATCCTTTCTACCTTGAATCAAATCGGCCCTTCAACAACCTTGTATCACCATCTAATAGCTTTCTTATGACCTTTTCAACCCCATAGCCCGCTTAATGCGACATCTTTTTACCTATCTTATATCTTTGATCAGTTTTATCCCTCACAACTTAAAAAACCAAAACCCAAAAACTTACTTCATAACTAGCCTAAAATCGTAACACAACAAGCAAACACACGGATATCCCTTACGACAAATAGAGAGAGCCCTCTTCGAGTCCGAGAAGAGCTAGGTCCTTGGGCTTCAAAGGCTGGTTTGATGTTACACTGTCATTTGGCTTGCCAATCGGCCAAATCACGGACACTAACGGGTGCTAAAGAAAAGAGGTGAAGTGTGAGAGACCCCTTTGTTAGCAAGAATATCGGTCACCTTGTTAGCAAGTACCGTCGATATGGTGGAAGTCGATCGCAGAGTGATTGTGGATCCCCCGATGGAGAAGATTGATGCGTGAGGGCCAAGCGCCAAATCTTGGCTAATTTGGTGGCGAAGTGCCGACCTAAAGTTGCTCAGGGCATGTCAATGAGGATTTTGGGAGTCTCCCTCTATGTCTAAAGGGAAGAAATTGTGGTCTCTAGTGAGGTTTGAGCCCCTGGAGCATGCCTTCAAGCTCGGCGGAGTTATTGGTATCCCATCCCGAGAGACCTATAGAAGACTAATAACACATGACCGTGATATTTTCTCGAAGATGCCTCCATATCCTACTTCCCCCTAGATTACCCTTATATGCTCCATCAAAGTTGAGCTTGTAGAACCATGTAGGCGGTGTCGACCAATGACTAGGAGAATTCGGCTTATGGTTTGAAGGGGACTCGAGAAATAGGGAAGGAGTGAAGCAGGGAGGTTCTACTTGGTCCAAATAATCTTCTCCCCCGGGAGAGAGTGGGAGGTCCGAGTCTTTCCATCGGTGAAGAGCGAGGGTCTCTTGAAGATTTTCACGTACAATGTTCCGGAGGTTATCGAGAGTGGATCGTTAATCTCGGAAGATTTTACAGTTGCGCTCCTTTCCAAATTGTCCATGAGAATGTGCCCCAGGGAGAATGATCCAAAGAGCATTAAGAATTGCACATTGAAATGGAGCGGAAGGCCGACTTCAAATGGTCTTAAAAAATGTTTCCGGGGATTCTATCGGATCTTCGCGCAGCAGAACCACTTTGTCCCAAAGATTAATGGCCATGTTGCATTCGTTGAAGAGATGCTCGGGCCGATTCCTCCTTGGTTCCACGAGTTCGGAGCATTGGGAGGGGCCAATAAAACCTTTCTTGTAGAGGTTGTCCCATGTGAGCGATCGACGTTTGTTGAGGAGCCGGATAAACGTGGAGATCTTGGGCCAAATTCTAGGGTGCTGATTTTTTCCCAAATACTATCTTGTTGGTCAAGATGGAAGGGGAGGAGCAAGCGGTAGGCTTCATTGGTGGTGAAGGTTCCCGAGTGGTGTGCCCTCAACGAATGATATCGTGGGTCCTCCGATATGTGCGAGTTGAAGTTTGGCTAGTTCTTGTTTGATGTCATTGGTAAGATGAAATCCCAATTGGGATCCGGAGAAGATTTGTTGTGAGCCATTGACGATACCTGGGAGTGGGGGATGCCTCTTGATCGTAGTATTCCGGAAGAGATTGATATTGGGAAGAGGAAAATGATCTAGAATTCCTCGCCAAACGGAGTTGGGGGAAAAGGGATGACATTTTGGGCATTTGTTGCCAAGAGTCATGCCAAAAGTTAGCTAAGTTTCTGATCCGACTTCCCGAAGTCTGTGATCACGAACCGTGGGCTTGTTGCTGCTTTGGCCAACTTCCAAATGAGGGATCCATCATGTTCCACGTCGAAGCGAATGAGGTTTCTTGAAGGCCATTTGCTGGCATATTTGGTTTCCCAAAGTTGCGCCCATGGAGTATCCGATTAGAGACCCATTGCCACCAAAATTTTTCTCGCATGACCTCATTGTTGCGTAGAGGATCTCTTAACCCAAGACCACCAAAATGTTTGGGGGCACAAACCTCCCGCCAATTGACTAAAGCCCATTTCTTCTTAGCCTTGGCTCCCCCCGGAGAAAATTGCATCGGGAGTCCTCTAATAGCTTTGAGCACCCATTTTGGGGCAGCGAGCATGGAGAAGAGATACAAAGGCATGGGTGAAGGACATGATTTGAACAGGGATGAGATGAATGGAAAGGTTGAGGGCACGATGAGTCCAAAGAGTAAGACGAGAATCTAGTCTGTCCGGCAGGTCTTTCCAAGAGGGAGTGCTTGATGACCGAATCGAGTGAGGGGGGCCCCTAAGTATTTGGAGGAGGGTAGCAATGGGGGAAGCCTAGAATGCGAGCAATGTTGCGTTGGGTGACGAGGGAGTGTTGAAGAAGAAGATATGGGATTCGAGAAATTTTTTGACCGAGGTGCCAGCGGCTAGTGAGACGGGAGTCCAAAATAGATTTTGAAAGAAGAGGCTTTGAATGGAGGGGTGGCCAAAAAAGCATGTTGTCATCCACAAATTGTTGGTGTGAGATAGGAGGGCGATGATGAATACGGAGACTCCTTAATGATCGATCATGAACACTGGGATTTAATGAAATCCTGCTCAACCCTTCGCCATTAGAACGAAAAGGAAGGGGGATAGGGGATCCCATGGTTGACGTGATACCACGGGATGGGGGAGAGGGGGAGAGGGAGATCCGTTGAGAAAGAATGGATTAGAGAGGGGATGTGATGAGACTCATAATCCAACGCACTCCAAGTTTGATTGAAGCCAAAGGCTCGCTGATTTGTTGGATATATGCCCGGCTAAGCTTGTCAAAAGCTTTGGAGATATCGATTTTTAAGAAGCATCACGGAATCTTGCAAGCTTTCGAGAGAATGCATTACCTCATGTGTGAGAATGATACCATCAAGGATGTGGCATCCTTCGAGCATATCCCTGATTTTCTCTTGAGAGATGAGGAGAGGCAAAAGGAGCTTGAGCATGTTTTCTATCACCTTGGAGACAAGCTTGTATAAGATGTTGCGAAAGGGCGATCGGTCAAAATTTGTTGGGGGAGGAAGCTTGTTCTTCTTTGGTAATGAGAGTGATAAAGGTGGCATTAAGAGTCTGGGAGCATCCAACGCATAGAGTGAGATTCTTCAACCATCTCCCTATATCATTCCTGATATTGTCCCAAAAAAAGTGGAAAAAGTTGGTGGTGAATCCATCTGGGCCGGGAGCTTTGCCTTCTTTGAGTTGGGCCATAGCTGAGATCCACTCCCCTCAATTTGAACCATTTTGAGCTGACATTTGGTGTGTTCACTCTGTGATCGAAAGCCCGAAATGTGACTAGTGATATTATTGATGGCTTCTGTGTCTATCTATAGATGGCTCTGTTAAAGTGTCTTTGAAATTACTTAAAAGTTCCTATTCAATCTCTTCATGCATCTCCAGGTTTGACTCCTTGCTCATTCCGTAAGATAGAGATGTGGTTAACTCATTCTTCTTTGAATGGTAGAACGATGGAAGAATTTAGTATTCTTCTCACCTTCTTTCTTTCGATGGATTCTGGATTTTTGTTTCCGAGCATCTCCTCCCGTATTTCCCTTTCCTCAATTTTATTTTTGAGTTGTTTCTCTCTGATTGTCCAATTCTTTCTGCAGTCCAGGAGTCGATGAGATGTTGTTGAAGCACCTCCATTTTGGGCTGCATGAGATCTTGTTGGCTTTGGAAGATATTGCCAAAGGTATGTTGGTTCCAATGTTTCAATCTGGTTTGATGATCTTGAGCTTTCTGCTAGATTTTATACATAGTGGAGCCATTGTGGGGGTTGATGGAGTGCCACCAATGGATGACCATCTCTCCGAAGCCCGGATGAGGAAGCCGTAATTGTTCGAAGCGGAAGGGTTTGCTGAAGACCACGGTCGGGGTCTATCCCAATGAAGTTGGATGGGCCAATGATCCGAACCTATGACTGGGGAGAATGGAAGAGAAGATATCTCCTCTACTCTGTATGACATGAATCGAGACGATAAAACGATCCGAGTCAGGGAAGCTATGTGGTTGGGGACAATTCTTCGATTGTTCCACATGTGAATGTCATTGGTTGTAGGGATATTAATCGATTGATTTTGGAGAATGAAATCTTTGAGCTGCAGAATGTCGGCTTCAGGGAGCAAGTGTCCCCCACGCTTTTCTCGAAGGTTGGTGATCATATTGAAGTCACCACCTAGAATCCAATGAGGATGGGGATTCAAGGTGGAGAGGGTAGCAAAGTCATCAATGAAATTTGGATCTTCGCGAGAGGCTTGGGGAAAATAAACATTGGTGAGAAGTCCTTTGAGTCTGGGTTCCCATGAGATGGAAAGTGGCTTGAAGATAATGATGGGAGGCATGGAAATCGCAAAGGGAAAAGGAGGTGGGGTTCATGGGCGATGGCAAAGGCCCCCGGGAGGCTCCCAATTAAATCAACGGCAACGGTATTGCGGCCACCGCGGAGTCCGAGAGAGAATGGAGTGGAAGGTGGAACTAGTACATTTGGTTTCTGCGATAAAGAAGATGGCGAGGGTTTATTGCATCTAAGACAATATTTTATCATACGGCGAGTTTGAGGGATTATTGATCTCTCGAATGTTCCATGAAGTGAGCTTCATCATATACTTGGAAGGTTTTAGAGCTTTGAAGAACTTCGTCAACTTAGGGTATCTTCCCGATTCAACCCGGTTGATCCCTTAGGCTAATTAATCTTTGTAGATCCGTCGGTCTGCCCTCTCTTTCTTGATTCTTCCGATAATGTTAATAGTCTTCCGTGGAATGAGTTCCCCTTGGATCCCAAGATGGGCACTTCCTTTGAGCGGTGAGCTTTCGATAGGGGCTTCCTCCAAACTATCAATGCTGTCTGAGGGGGTGGTATGGTAAGCCTTGGAATCGCGAAGCTTTTTCTAGCCCGATTAGGTCGAGGTCCCCCGAAGTGACAGATTTTGGTTCCTCGATCATATATGATCTAGAATCTGGGGAGGAGCTATCACCATAGATCTTGGCCTGATTCGATGGGGAACTAAAGATCAAGATCCATAGAGGCGTGAGGTTTTCGGATTTCAATGCGAGGCAACGAAGAGGGAGAACTCGAAGAAGCCATTAGATTAACATTAGAGCTCTGCTGCAATCAACGATCGAGCTGTGCCAACTGGTCGGGGAAGAAAGTGAAACTAAGGGGTGGTAAGGATCCAAAAGAGGAGCGAGTGGAAATGGCGGGGATCGAGAGGGGATCGAGGTTGATTCCCGATCCGGATCAGGCATCCGGCTAGGGAGGTGGAAGTTGTTGCTAGATGAGGGGTTGAGTTTTGTTGCTAGAAGAGGGATGGGGAAGGCCCGGGGGAATGGGATTCTTTTTTTGCATGCCGTTTTGCAGGGCTACCTCGGTGAATCCATCGAGGATCGGAGGGATTGGGAGTACCGGAAGGGATTAGGAGGGAGTTTCTAAGGACAATCTCCGAACAAATGTCCATGCTTGTGGCATTTTTTGATAAACGAAAGGGAACATGTTCATAGTCAATGGATTGAATCCATTCAAAATCTTCATGCCAAAGACTTACCGAATCGGGGAGAGTTTTTTTGCAAGGTGCATGTAGACACGTGATCCGAGCGTAGGCAGTATATCGATTGTGTTTGGTTTCTTCGCAACTTTGATGAAGGTTCCTAAGCATTTGCCAATCTCCTTAAGGGTGATTTCCTCCCCGGTATTCATGCAGCCCGAGGAGTAGAGGCATATCCATACGGTGTGCCCGGTTGAAGTCTTCTTTGTTGGGGTTGAAACGTTCAACCCAATCTCCAGAAAGAACCCGCCTACGTTGAAGAAGTAAGGCCTCCGTCCATAACTCGATTTTTGTCTTCGAGGTAGGTAAAGATAATGTTGAAGAAACCTTTGTAGTCGAGCTGAAGAATCTATTGCCCCTTTGGCTTTCCATTTGGCTTTGATCCGCTCCAGTAAAGGGATTTTCGGTGGGCCAAAATCCAATAAACTTGCCAATCAAAGCATGGTCATGCATGTACTAGATTCAAATTGTTAATTCTCTCGGTTGGGAAATGGATCTCGAGCCTCTTGGGCCCGATTGGAATACGGAGTTGAAGATTTCACCATATGCGTTTTCTTTGATACCGATCCCTTCTTGAGTTTGATGCCCTGTTGGAGGAGCGAGGTTGATCGCCTCGGAATTCGAAGGCGGGGCGGCTTCGGTTGTGCGGGGCCGGAGGAGTCATGAGAATTTCTGAGAGAGATGGAGTGACGAGGTCCCCCCTACGGTTTACGCCATACAAGAAGCGAGCGACGATCGAATGATGCGGGAGTGGTGGGTGAGAACCAAGAGCAATGGCGGCGCCCTTTGCGAAGGTGCGAGGAAACCCTAGGGTTTCGAGGCCGGTGCTTTCGTTCTTGTCACTTCGAGATCCCATTTACCTTAATTTTGTTTTTTTTTAATATACTCGACTTAAATTGTATAAATTTATATATTTATAAATAGTTATAGGTTTATATATCTATAAATAGTTATAATAGAAATGTCACATTTCAATAAAATATAAAATTAAATATATGTAAATTAATAAACTATTTTATTTTTGTATTTTTTTTGGTTATATATATTAATTTTGTGTTGATATGATATAAAATTAAATTATATAAATAATATATTTATATACAGTTATAATAGAAGTGTAAAATTTCAATAAAATATAAAAAATTAATATATAAAAAGAAATATATATATAATATAAAATATGAAAAAAATATATGTAAAATATAAATTGAGATTGTAATTTTTTATGTTTGAATATATATGTGTATTAATTTTTTATTAACTTATATTATATAAATTTATAAACAATTATAGTGGATACTCAATATTTGATATAAATATATAAAAGAGAGATGTTAAATTTTTATTTATACAATATACACTTAAAGTATAGAAAAAGAGTTATAATACAAATGTAACCTTTCAATAAAATATTACATTTCATTACTAAAATGTTAAACTCCATTGTTATATAATGGAGTTTTGTGTTATAATTTCAAACACCTCTACTAATATAAATATTTTTTAAATAAATATATGTATATAAAAAAATATTTTAACTTTTAAATTATGTTATTATTTGTTGGTTTTGAATAAGTATATATAAATATATATGTTAATTTTGTTTTATTAAACTATATTCACTTAAATTATATAAATTTATATATTTATAAATATTTAAGAGTTTATATATTTATAAACGGTTATAACAAAAAATTTTACATTTCAATAAAAGACAAAAATATAAAAAATTTAATATAGTTAAAATTAAAAAAATTATTTTAATTTTTAAAATTTTTTTATTATATATATTATTTTTGTATTTATAAGATACAAATTTAAATTATATAAATTTATATATTTATAGACATTTATAATAAAAGTGTAATATTTCAATAAAATATAAAATTTAATATCTAAAACAAAATTGATATAATTTATTATTTTTTTAATATATATATTAAATTTTTATTGACTTAAATTATATAAATTTATAAATCATGTACAGTGGATATTTGAAATAAATATATGTAAAAGAGTATCTTTTATTGTGAGTAAAATCTTTTCGAGTAAAAATCACATCAAAATAATTTTGGTCGATGCGTTTACGAACGAGCCAATGTGGTTGATCATCAGACAAGATGAAGACTACGATCAATAACCTAATTAAATAGATAAGAAAATCTCCAACTAGTCGTTTGTAAAATAAGAGCTAGTTTGACTAAACTTAGGAAATGAAATCAAAAAATATATAATAATGATTTCTTTTTTTATTTAATAGGAATAAATTAAATGCTTAATGTTTATAATTTGAATCTTATTTATTTTTATTTTTAATAAAATAAAAATTAACCAATATATTCTTGAAGAATAAATAAATGTTTACTATTAAAAAATATTATTTTTATTTTTAGAATAATAATTAATATATTTATTTTGTTCTATTTTTTATTTCTTTTTAATATATATATATATAATAAAATAAATAAAATTGAAACTAGATGAATAAAATCAAAAATAAATAAAAATAAACATAAAAATAAAAATACATAAATACATAAAAAATACAAAGTAAACGTTATTTTTACAAACTACTAGTTGGAGATTTTCTTATCTATTTAATTGGGTTATACGATCAGAGTCTTCATCTTGTCATGATGAACTACATTGGTCCAAACACGTTGACCAAAATTATTTTGATGTGATTTTTACAGAAAAATTTTATTCACAATTTATGGATCACAAAAGCCAAATTCCTAGAATCTTTTATTTATATTATATACAATTAAATTATAAAAAATTTAAATATTTATAAATAATTATAATACAATACATTTCAATAAAATATTACATTTCATTAATAAAATATTAAACTCCATTGTTATATAATGGAGTTTTCTGTTGTACTTCGAAACACTGCGAGGAATAGAAATATTTTTACATAGTGAGATTGTTTTTTTTCGCTTAGTGAATTTTTTTAATTTCTGTATTTTTTTCCTGGCTCCCTCAACCTTAATTGTTTTGTTTTTTTGTTTTTTAAAGTTGCAGAAATGAGGAAGACGATGAGTAAGCTGTCTTTTAAGTTCATCTATGGATTCTCATCGCCCTCTTGCTCATAGGTCATAATTTTTATATAATTACAAATATATTTTTATATAATTGTTTGTTATTAAATGTTAAACACCATCTCACTTGAACTGTAAATGGATGAGATTGCAGAGTGTCGTTCAACCGAAGCAGTATATTGTTTCAAAGTGGATACCTGCTTCGAGTGTGGGGATGGTTGGCATTGCGGTGATGGACTTTGTTGCGATTATTGAAGTTTCAGAGAGTTAGAAGATTAAAATTTAGTTTTAATGGACGTTAATCACCTATTATCATTATTTAAATGTTGGATGTCTTGGATATTTAAATAAATATTTGTTATAAGATCAACTTAGTATTTAAAATATTTTTCTACTTAGTTATTTGGTGTTGTTCCTTGCAATAATAGCAGCAAGATGATTAATGATGGAGTTCTAAAATGACATGCAATGCAGTAATGATTTAATAAATATTTGTTATATGTGGTTTTAATTAATATATAAATGGTTTTTTTCTAGAATTTTGCTACTATTGTTAGTGAGATTGTAATTTGTTTTATCTAAAAAGTTTTTTTAATGTAAAAATAGATTCTACATATGAACATTCTAAATTAAATAACTTGTAATTAAAATATATATATATATATATATATATATATATATATATATATATATATATATATAATTAAAATTTAATAAAATTATGTGAAAAAAGCTATAAGTTGTTTATTTATTAATTAAACTAGCATGTTAAAATTATTGTTAAATAATAATAATAATAATAATTGTATACATGCCTGGATGTGGGTGGTCGGCAAGATGAATAGGTGGCAAAGGCGGTGGGTTTGCGCGTGGGGGTTCCACCACCGCCACCCTCACTTGTAGTCATGTATGCTATTAAGAGCATTAACGATCCTCCGTCCGAGACATTGAACATTAGAATTGGGTACTGCACCGAATGCTCATCTTTCGAGCCGGAAAACTATGAGGCTTTGGCCTCCATATAGCTGTTCTTTTTGTATATTAATAGATTAAAGCTTATTCGGAAGAAAAAATAATAATAATAATAATAATAATAATTGTATACATAGAACTTTTAAAGCTCGCTAATAGTTCTAGGCATGCTCTCTATTTTTGTAAATCTTTAGGTTTAGAAATTCATTTGGATGGCATAACACATCTCACTATATCAAGAATTATGGATAGGTTCACCTTTCTTGAAAGGAATGCTCTTAATATTGAGAAAAAATACATGTGAGTATGAAAAAAGAATAAAAAAGAGAAAAATGAAATTTTATTTAGAATAATATTGAAATATTATTTTTATTTTAAATATAAAAAATAAAATTTTGTAAAGGATGAGATTGCAGAGTGTTGTTCAATGAAGGGATGGTTGGATTTGCACCGATGTGCACTGATCGCTTCCCGAGTGTGCGGATGTGCTTTGCAACGATGGACTTTGTTGCAAGTTCGTTAGATGTTGCGCGATTTGCACTAATGGACTTTGTTGCGGTGATGGACTTTGTTGCCATTATTGAAGTTTTAGATAGTTAGATAGATTAAAATTTGGTTTTTAATGGACATTAATCATCATCGTCATTATTTAAATGTTGGGTGTCTTGAATATTTAAATAAATATTTGTTATAAGGTCAACTTAGTATTAAAATATTTTTCTACTTAGTTATTTTGGTGTTGTTCCTTGCAATAATAGCGACAAGATGATCCCCGGATGTGGGTGCATCCATTTGACATGACGGAGATGCGTCAGGCGAGCGGCGCGTGGCGAGGCCACATGGCGCTACGCAATCCCACATTCAAAGCGCATTGAAAAACATTTATATCACGACGTGTCACTTGCGATGGCATTCAAGCGGTGGGGAGAGCAGAGGCAACCATCGTATTTCGATCGTCGTCCTCCGACTCCGGGCGCTCATTCACCACCTCGATGCTTAAAGTTCTTGGCTCTGCGATTCATTTGGCTCGTCGCAAGTGCAAAATTATATTCCTCCGCTTTCTGCTGCGGCTGTCCTCAGGGAAGCCAAGCTACCAGCCTCTGACTTTGCGTTGGGCAGGTGCTATAATCTCTCTTGTCGTGGAGTTTTTACCAGCTTCCACCATTCTCGAAAAGCCCGTTTTGTCCTTTGTTCCTTGGAGCCCCGCCTCCGTCTCTCCCCGTCCATCACCTGCGGAATTCTCCGCCTCGATCGCTTTCTCTCGGTGGGAAGATGCCCGAAGCTCCGCGCACAGGGGCTCGGATGCCGCAGAGGCGCGCACTCGAGCCGAGCCTTCCTCCGAGACGTCGCTCCCTCTTCGGCAGATCCAGTCGACCTCCGCTTATGATTCCTCCCATGGCGCCTCTCCTCGCAGCGTCCAACAGACGCGAGGCTTGAGCGTGTCGCCACGACGGACACCCTCCCTCTCCTCCCGCGTGGCGTCCCACATCCATCGCCTCAACTTTGGCCCTCGCGAGCAGCGGAGTCACTCACCTGGTTAAACCCCTCCATGGCCTTGTTTCATTTCCCTGTCTCACATCCCAACCTCTAGTGGTGGCGACGGTTTCTGTAACTTTCAAAGAACTCCCTCAATTTGGCTCGACCCCATGCCTCACTGCGCATCACCGGAATTCGACTTCGCACACCCGGTTCCGACCGGGCAATTCAAACACGCGTTCGGACCTCTCGCAGGAAGGTGGCGGTGGTAGATATGGGCGGTGTGCGGTTCTCTTGTCAAAGAGCACGCCAATGGAGCAAAGCGAGGGCTGGCGCGGCATGAAATCCACTGCGGACGACGATGATGACGAGCTACGGATGCGAAATCGAAGAAGAACCTCCCTCTGACGACTATGGTATCTAGGACATACAATTACTTTTTGTAATATTCGGTAGCACTTTTTGTCTAGTTGGTGTTTTCAGAATCACTGGCCATACGGCATGTCAAAGCATCATTACGGGTCCCTATGTTTTTTGTTCAATGCTTTGGTTTTGTACTACTACGATCCTATGTTTTTTTGCTCAATCTTTCGGTTTCCTCTTTTGAGGTAGCTATTATACTCTTTCTCAGTGCTGGTTTCCCCTTGTGGGCGGCTCTATTTTTGATATTGTGTTGAACTCTCACGCTATGAAGGCACACTCTCTGTATGTACCATATTTTTTTAGTAATAGAAATCTAGACTTTACTTAGATAGCGGCAGAGATGATTAATGATGGAGTTCTAAAATGACATGCAATGCGAGTCTTTTTTAGTGTTTTAATAAATATTTGTTAGATGTGATTTTAATTAATATATAAATGGTTTTTTCTAGAATTTTGCTACTATTGTTAGCGAGATTGTAATTTGTTTTATATAAAAATTATTTTTGAATGTAAAAATAGATTCTACATATGAACATTCTAAATTAAATAACTTGTAATTTTAAAAAAAAATTATTAAAATTTAATAAAATTATGTGAAAAAAAAGCTATAACTTGTTTACTTATTAATTAAACTAGCATGTTAAAATTATTGTTAAATAATAATAATAATAATTGTATACGTAGAACTTTTAAAAGCTGCATAATAGTTCTAGGCATGCTCTCTATTTTTTTAAATCTTTAGGTTTAGAAATTCATTTGGATGGCATAACACATCTCACTATATTGAGAATTATGGATAGGTTCACCTTTCTTGAAAGGAATGCTCTTAATATTGAGAAAAATACATGTGAGTATGAAAAAGAATAAAAAGAGAAAAATGAAATTTTATTTAGGATAATATTGAAATATTATTTTTATTTTAAATATAAAAATAAAATTTTAAAATTCTCTTTTTAAGGTTCTAGTATTATTACAATATTTATAGACATGACAAACTAAAAAAAGATGCAAAATGCAATTTCTTAGTTACTATTGTTCTACAACAAAGAACAAGTATTTCTTGGATGATAGAAGTAGTAATGAGATTTTAATTGACTTGAAACAACAAGACCCAATCAAAACAAATATTTTACCACTTAAACCATAAGTCTAATGTGCACTTTCCAAAGAGATTGAAAACACTAAAAGTAAAAAATAATGCTATCAAATCAAAGAAATTATTTTCAAGGACCAAGACACATTAAGGATTTTCTAGAAGAAACTCTAAAAATATCTATTTTATAAGACCAACGCGGACCTCTAGTTAACACCCGGTGGTCTATAGCACGAACGTTTTAACAAAAACCGGTGTTGGCGGTATGAATACAAGCAATTATTGAGGAAAATATATAGACTTGATACCTTAAAATGCTTACAGAGAGAATAAAGACTGAAAAACAAGCCAAACAAGAGGTTGTTCAAAGGTTGGCCAAACTAAGAAAGGAGACAAAACCAAGAAGAGGATGGAATGGGTGTAGGTTCCCTAGCGAAGTCGCAATTTTTTATACAAGAAAATCCCTTCTTCATAAATAAGTGATCCCTGCGAGCCAAATGAGTAGGTCTAGTAACAACCATGACAAAGAATACAAGCTTTCCTTGTTTAACATTGAAATAACGTGAGAGAAGGAGACGACCTACCTCACTCACTATGCGTTTTTTCCTTGAAGTTGATGTTGGTCCTTTCGCTTCTGGGTCTCACTCCTTGCTATACCTTTTGCGTCCGAATAACTCGTAAGAAATATCATCCAACAAAAAAAACAAAAGAAACATACATATATATATATATATATATATATATATATATATATATATATATATATATATATATATATGTATATATATGTATATATATACACATGTACATGTGATCACAGAGTGTCATTCTAAACCAATTAATATTAACAAGTTCATGGGAAGAAAAAGCATACTTTTGTATTATTAAATAAACAAAGGGAAGCTTACAATCGGTGCCTTGATGTTGGAGGAATCCTTCGGAATGGAAATCCAATCCCAAGCCAAGCTCTTCAATCTCTTCTCCTTCTTCGTCAAATCGACAACATCTACGCACAATCGGGAAGAATAATGGAAACGAGCAATGACCAACCAAGATTCACTAGCATGGCACTCTTTTATAGCGAGTTGGAGAGGTTATGGATCAATTAATGAGGGGAAAAGGTCTTATCTCAAAAGGGGAAAAATATATGTAGATAAGATCAAGGGTCAAAAATGGGAGTATTTGGATCATATCCTCAACCAACAAGTACCATATCTCCATTATCAAGAGTTTTTAGATGGCGAATCTTCTGCTCTATTTTTGATAACCTTCCGAAGAGGACCAACATGACTTACTTCTAAATTTTTCGCGCTACCCTGGCGTTGTTCACGGGTTAGGGACAGGGGTGACAAGATCGAGGTTGTTTAGGGAGAGAGCGTAGTTGAGGCTTGTAAATTAGGTTTTTTACAAAGACTTGTAGAAAGGCTTCAGAGAATTTCTCTTTTTAGGTCTTCGGGGGATACTTTAAGCATATTATCCATTATGAATTAGTTTACAAAACTATTGTCTCTTTTCGATGTTTGTGACATGAGTGACACAAAATAAAACACTTAGGATAAGGGTAGAAGAATGTGACAAAATACTATGTAACACTCGGCTCGGGAAGGGGTAGGTGGTGGATCATAGTAGGCACCAAGTAAAGTGGAATCTTTATAGACTCATGGTGAAACATTAGTGAGGGAAGAGATAGTCATATCGTCAGTCACGGATGAAATGTTGGTTTGAGAAGAAGTTTGTGCCTTGGGATCATAGTAAGTCAATTGATCGACGATTATGATCTTTCCTTTGTGGCAAAAGAACATCTTACAGAAAACCGCGGATGTGACAACTAACATGGCATAGGTGTAACTACAACCCAGAAGGATGTTGTAATCCAGTGGGTCATCAATGATTCAATATTAATGGAGACCGTTTGCCGAAAACAATTATAGAGACAATTTCGAACTAAGCCAAGGGGTTGATATTGATGACTATACTATATGAGGTAGAAGACGTGGAATCAAAGGAATGAGTAGATTAAGAGTGAGAAGGGCTTGATGGAGGAGCGGGAGGATTAACTGCCTTTGAAGGGGAGGAGTAATACGTCCTAATGAGAACTTAGGATGAAGACCCAGAAATTCACCGCGAGAATCGCCTTGGTGTGCACAATGATGTCAAGACAAAAAATAACACCAAAGGACTAAAGGATGATAAGAAAAAGCATAGTAACAAACAACAAGAAAAACATCTAGTGTAGTGAGTTCTGAGAGTAAAACAGACTATATATAATGATGCTACTCTAATACAAGAAAATTTGTCCTATGAAAATAAAAATGAGCTTTGGCCTAAAGGTGATTTAATTCCTCAAACAATCGTAAATCTATTATTTTAGATGGCCTTTCAAAGAGAAAGTTAGGGTAGAGAACCAACTACTTCCCATGACTAGTACTTCCCACAACCAGTTCTATAAGGTGTTTTCCTAAGATTCGTCACTACGATTACCTTCGTCCCTCGGAGGGTGGTCAAGTCTTGAGCTTCTTGGTAAATAAGACAATGCACATAATTCTCTACCACGGGTTGGGTAGCCTGAGAGAGAACCGCTCACACGATGTCCTAGCCTAACCCCTTTGAATCGGGTTTCGGATACTGATGTGAGTTTGGTATTGTAGGGATGGTAAAGGATTTTAAGCTCCCTAAAAACTCAACTTTTATGTCTCAATGTAAATGATTTTAAATTTTAAATTATGTTATATATGTTTATATGTTTTTGAATAGATATATATAAATATATATGTTAATTTTGTTTTGTTTTTAATATACTCACTTAAATTTATAAATTTATATATTTATAAATAGTTATAAATTTATATATCTATAAATAGTTATAATAGAAATGTCACATTTCAATCAAATATAAAATTAAATATATGTAAATTAATAAACTATTTTTTTTTTATTTTTTTTGGGTTATATATATTAATTTTGTATTGATATGATATAAACTTAAATTATATAAATTTGTATATTTATAGACAGTTATAATAAAAGTGTAAACTTTCAATAAAATATATAAAAATTAATATATAAATAAATATATGTAAAATATAAATTGAGATTGTATTTTTTTTATTTTTTGAATATATATGTGTATTAATTTTTTATTAACTTATATTATACAAATTTATAAACAATTATAGTGGACCCTCAATATTTGAAATAAATATATAGAAGAGAGGTGTTAAATTTTTTATTTATACAATATACACTTAAAAGTATAGAAAAAATAGTTATAATACAATTGTAATCTTTCAATAAAATATTACATTTCATTACTAAAATGTTAAACTCCATTCTTATATAATGGAGTTTTGTGTTGTACTTTCAAACACCTCTACTAATAGAAATATTTTTAAATAAACATATGTATATAAAAAATTATTTTAAATTTTAAATTATGTTATCATTGGTTGGTTATATATATATATATATATATATATATATATATATATATATATATATATATCACTATAAATTATATAAATTTATAAATAAATATATTTATAAATAATTACAAGTTTATATATTTATAAATGGTTATAATAGAAATTTTACATTTCAATAAAATATAATATAGTTAAATTTAAAAATTATTTTAATTTTTATATTTTTTTGTTATATATATTATTTTTTGTATTTATATGATACACATTTAAATTATATAAAGTTATATATTTATAGACATTTATACTAGAAGTATAATATTTCAATAAAATATAAAATTTAATATCTAAAACTAAAATTATAGTATTATAATATATATATATATATATATATATATATATATATATATATATATATATATATATATATATATATATATATATTAAACTTTTATTGACTTAAATTATATAAATTTATAAATAATGTACACTCAATATTTGAAATAAATATATGTAAAAGTGTATTTTTTTATTTATATTATATACAATTAAATTATAAATATTTAAATATTTATAAATAATTATGATGATGATGATGATGGTTAAAGTCACTTGAGATCCAATCTTTGGTCTATCGGACCTAAAGAAAAGAGTTATTTAGTTTGACTTAAGATTTTATTCCTATGCTCAAAAAGCTTGGAGATAAGCCTCCCAAAGGCTCACTATAATTTTGACATCTTAAAAGGCTAGGAAAAGTACGATAGTAACAAAGATTATGAAAATTGAGCTCTAATGTGGTTGTACATGCAGGGAGCACTCTAAGAGGAAGTGATTTTCATCCTCGATATTCATATTCTCACAAGAGATAGCGGATCCTTTCCATCCATGGTGTTTTAGGAATTGTCCAACGACTCTGTTTCACTATGGAGCTCATGAGAGATTCGTTCTAATCTTGGCTATATTAATTTTCTTCTTTAAGCTAGCTAAAGAAGAGAGATACTTTGATCTTCTAGGGTGGGGGTTGATGACCTCCTTATAATATATTAATTTTCTTTTAGTTATTAGATCTTTCTCACACCACATTTTTTCTTTGAACTTGAAGTAACAATTTTTTTAATGTTATTAATGTTTTGCAATGCAACATTCTCGTCAGATCTCCCAATGGTTTAACCGAGACACAGTGTCTTTATACCAACCTCGTTTAAGCCTTAGGTGGTTTTGAGCTGGAATTTAAAGCTAGCTTAGGAATTATATGGTCTCCTATGCTATTGAGCTTGTGCTTGTACAACAAAAAGCCTAGTACGTAGCTAGGCTTTTGATAGGTGAGAGACCCACTTCTATAAGGAGAATAGGATAGGGTGTATTGTTTTTTAATTTTAAGGTTATCGGTTATAAAACATACTGGATTTGCTCAATCTTTCTCCGGAGATTCTCTAGAGATGTTGCAACCCCAAACCTCACATCCATATAAGATAACGAGAGTGACTAAAGTTTCAAATAGGAACTTCTTTCTATCCCACATTACGAGGTTTTCCATTTTACAATTATTTTCAAGACCAAAAATAATCTTTCCACCCCCCATTAATCCTTTTTCGAATGCTATAGTTCCGGTTGAGCTTGTGATGAATATCAATTCCTATGTACTTGTAAGAAGACACTTCCTCCAAGTCACTATTGTCATACATAAAATTAGCGTAAGTGTCCTTCTTGGATTTGATAATCATAACTCGGTGTTACTTGAGACATACCCATTGTAGAGAAGAAATCCTTAAGAAGTCTAAGTTGCTTATCAAGATCGGATGGGCACCTTGCGAGAAGAACAATATCGTCGAGCATAGAGAAGAAGGATGATGACTATCCCGACTAAGATCGTGCCCGCACATCCTACTTCCTCTAAACAACCTTCTAGCTTGTCGATGTAAATGCCAAATAGGGTAGGGGAGAGGGGGAAACCTTGTTTAACTCTGATATTACACTTAATATCTTTCGACCATTGCTCTTTAACTTGGCAATTACATTTCGTTAATAAAATATTAAACTCCATTGTTATATAATGGAGTTTTCTTTTGTACTTTGAAACACTGAGAGGAATAGAAATATTTTTACATAGTGAGATTTTTTTTAGCTTAGTGAATTTTTTTAATTTCTGTATTTTTTTCCTGGCCCTTCAACATTAATTGTTTTGTTTTTTGTTTTTTTAAAAGTTGCCAGAAATGAGGAAGACAGTGAGTAATCTATTTTGGTGTCTATTTTATGGATTCTCATCGCCCTCTTGCTCATAGGACAATCAGGTCATAATTTTTATATAATTACAAATATTTTTTTATATAATTGTTTGTTATTAAATGTTAAACTTCATTTCACGTGGAACTGTAAATGGATGAGATTGCAGAGTGTTGTTCAACCGAAGTAGTATATTGTTTCAAAGTGCGTACCTACTTCGAGTGTGGGGATGGTTGGACTTGCAAGGATGGACTTTGCTGCGATTGAAGTTTCAGATGGTTATATAGATTAAAATTTGGTTTTAATGGACGTTAATCACCATCATCATTATTTAAATGTTGGGTGTCTTGAATATTTAAATAAATATTTGTTATAAGGTCAACTTATTATTTAAAATATTTTTCTACTTACTTATTTGGTGTTGTTCGTTGCAATAATAGCGGCAAGATGATTGATGATGGAGTTCTAAAATGACATGCAATGCATTTTTTTTGTAATTTTTTTAATAAATATTTGTTATATGTGGTTTTAATTAAGATATAAATGGTTTTTTTCTAGAATTTTGCTACTATTGTTAGTGAGATTGTAATTTTTTTATATAAAAGTATTTTTGAATGTAAAAATAGATTCTACATATGAACATTATAAATTAAATAAATTGTAATTTAAAAAATAAATAAATAAACAAATTATTAAAATTTAATAAAATTATGTGAAAAAAAACTATAACTTGTTTATTTATTAATTAAACTAGTGTGTTAAAATTATTGTTAAATAATAATAATAATTGTATGATCATAGAACTTTTAAAACTGCGAATAGTTCTAGGCATGTTCTCTATTTTTGTAAATCTTTAGGTTTAGAAATTCATTTGGAAAGCATAACACATCTCACTATATTCAAAATTATGGATAGGTTCACCTTTCTTGAAAGGAATGCTCTTAATATTAAGAAAAATACATGTGAGTATGAAAAAGAATAAAAAGAAAAATGGAATTTTATTTAGGATAATATTGAAATATTATTTTTAATGAATTATGATAACTTTTTAAACAAAAATTTTAATGTATTTTAAATATAAAAAATAAAATTTTAAAATTTTCTTTTTAAGATTAGTATTATTACAATATTATCATAATCATTATATTTTTTTCCTTGATATCATTATATTTATTTTAAATGTGGTGTTGTTTCAATTTTACTTAAAATTTATTAATTTTTTTTAATTCATATTAACTTTTTTCTATTTTTAATGAGTAGAAAGAAAAAATTTTATTTCAATATAATGTATTTTCTTTTTATACAAAAAATAGAAATATATTCTATATATTTTATTTGGACCTATGATATATTTATACTCTCAGTTAGATGATTTAAACACATATTTGTGGTTATTGAATACTGAAACCGTTATATGGGTGCACACATTTCTTATATTCTTTTAATACATATCTATTACTCATATATTTGTTCACAAGTATGAATAATTCATCGCATCTACCAAATATTGTTAAATTTTCAAAAGGTAGACCTAGCACGATTTATCTCTACAGAGCATTTATGAGTATATAGAGTCTTTAGAGCGTTTATGAGTATCTTTAGAGAAACGTAGATAAGAAAAGAAAATCAAGCTACAAACGAGAGTTAGAAGCCATGCTCGAAAATAAATTTACATCTCTTGAAAACAAGATCCAAAAAAAAATAGAAAATAAAATAAAACTATTGGAGAATAAAATCGAGACAATGGAGATTAGATTACGAGGTAATAGAAAAAACAAAGACAAGATACAACAGAACATCCCAACAAGGATATGTTGATACTTTAGAAAGTCTTAAAAATGAAGGACATTATTAAAGAACTAGAAGGAAAAGTTAATAACAATCTCACCCTAACTAGTTTCGCGAGGTAAATTAGATATCAAACCCATTAAAGAAGAAATAAAAAAATTGATAGAATTAGACCATGAGCTTAAAAAAAGGGCCTTGAACCTTATAATCTTCGGTTTGAAACGAGGAGGTTGTAGAAATTTGAATAATGACTGAATTATTCACCGAGATTATCCTGATTACACACTATTTTAAGCTTCATGCATAATACATAACCTCTTCTACAATTGATCATCAATATGCGGAAATAGAAACGGTCGCATGCACACATTAAAACATAATCAAGCACACATATAACACAGGGTATGTAATGGGGAAAGCATACGGTGAAAACCCCCAACTATACTGTATATTATAATGATAGAGAACATGTAACAATACATAGCAAAAAGCTCCTCCATGACTCTCGAGCACTATCTCACATGCTACACACAAACTAGCACGGAAGATGAACAAGTCACGGGTTCAAATCTCCTCCACAAGTCACACTGCCTCTCTTGCGCAATCCAAGATGAATAATGATGAGATCCAAGTTCGGATCCACGGCTTATCTTGCGCAATCCTCATTGGCAATCTCAATCAATGTGTGTGCAAAATCTCATGCATAGCTATAGTCACTGACGATAGTAGACTCACCCTTTCACCCACCTCTAACACTTTGGTCTCCTCGAACTTTCCATGCATTACAGTTAACTGATGTGTTCTTTAGTTGATTTATGAGTTAATAATTAGTGAATTAATTAATAATTAATTCACGCCACTCATCACTAGTGTATTTATCAGTTAGACTAAATACAACTAGTTCAACTAAGTTAAACCAAACACAACTCCACCAACTGTCTCATCAACTCCACCAAACTACTGCCACATGAGTTCTAGCGAAGTCAACCATGCAATAGCTCAAACTAACCCATAGGAAAAGTGTATTTCATCAATAGACTGCATGTGCCACATCCAAGCATCAAAGCTGAGAGTGCTCCAAGAGGATAAGATAATGTTTATAGTCTAAATATTATTAAGGGTTAATAATATTCGGTATTCTATTACTAGTCCCGACAGGTCTAAAAATAGATTCCGCCCTAATGTCTAAAAATATAGAGTCCGTCTATTTTTTACCAACTCGACCAATCATCCATAAATATCATCCCACGCAAACTCATAGACCATGATCCATATGTCTAAAAAATAGACTTTGCGCCAAAAATAGCATGCGGGCCCACTTAGTGAAGGCGACTTCTTTTCACTAAGCTCCATCATCTTGTTGCATTTTCAATACTCCCTCTCAACAAGATATGGATTATCCGCAACCCCTATCCCTGCCTCTGTGGTATTTCGAATTTGCTCCCCGGTGAGAGCCTTCGTCAAGATATCGGCATCCCCGATCCTCGCGTGGGAATGTATGAAAGTAACATGATTCTCCACTGCAAACAATCTTCGATATGATGGTACACGATGTCGATGTGTTTGGATCTATCATGAAATATTGGATTAGCCGAGAGTTTAATGCAACTGCGGTTATCACAATAAATCACGAGTAGCTCCAAGTGTGACCCGAACAACCCGACTCAGGATCTTCCTCATCCATATAGCCTCGCATGCAGCCAAGCTGCTTGCCATATACTCGGCCTCTAGCTGAAGCGAGTGCCACGGATATACGCTTCCTGCTTGTACCAGAGCTGTTGTCAACCTCGATACGAAGATCCCTCTCATATGTGCTCTTTACGTCCGTTGGGCTCCACGCCCAATCGCATCCGTAAACCACATAACTTCACCTCATCCTCATGTCACGTCACCACAAGCCATATCCCGATGTGCTTCTAAGATAACGCAATACATGCTTGCCTTCCTTCCCGGAAGAGCTTGGTTGGCTTAACCATAGCTTGTGAAAGGCCGGTTAACGACATAGCATATATCGGGTCGTGTATTGACCGGATCCATAGCGACCCCACCAAATGTCAATAAACGGTGGCATCCACTACCTCCGTCAAAGTAGCATCCTCCTTCCTCCAAGCTCCCAGGAAGAGGAGTATCAACGAGCTTTGCGGTCATGCATATTGAACTTCTCCAGTATCTCCCAGGGCATACTTACCCTAGAAACAAATAGTCCATCACTGCGCGCAAATTTCCAATCCCAGGAAATAATGAAGGAGGCCCAAGTCCTTCATCGCAAACTCTCTAGCAAGATCCTCCTCAGCATGAAAGTATCAACAACTCATCACTCGTCAAAATAAGATCATCTACATAAAGTAAAATGATCGACAACTTACCCTCCACCACAATGCGAGTACGAGTTAGGGATCCGCCTCACTCTTGGAGAATCCAAGTCTGGGTGAAATAAACTCGTCTATCCGTGTGTACCAAGCAGAGAGTGCTTTGCTTCAACCCATACAGCGCTCTCTTGAGTCGCATAGACATGCGACTCGGCTCGCTAAAGATCTCAAAACCTTCGGGGCTGCTCTATGTACACCTCCTCCTCAATGACTCGGGTTGAGAACGCGAGTCTTCACATCCATGCGATGGATGTGCCACTATCTCTGCTCGAGAGAGATAGGATCGTCCGGTATGGAAGAGTACCTTGCGACAGTGCAAAGGTCTCCTCATAATCGATCCCCTCTATGCTGCGAGAAGCCTCGGGTAACAAATCTTGCCTTGTACTTCTCCACACTCACGTCGACCACTCGCTTCACTTTGTAGATCCATCTCGAACCCACCACCGATTTCGCCTCCCGGTCTTGGGACAATCTCCCATGCACTATTTCGACAATCGAATCATACTCTTCCACCATGGCATCTACCATGCGGGGTCCTCCACGACTTCCTCGAAAGAGGATGGCCTGTCACGACACATTTTCTCACAAGAGCCATGTATCCGGTGTGTCGGGATTACAGTGGCTGTCTCTGTCACTTGCGCTGTGTTAGTAGGTGGTCCTACAACCTTCTCTGCATCTTGAGCAGTCGCTCGAGCTTATGTAGTGCGCTTCCGCCTCTCGATGGTTGGTCGCTGCATGAGTGGTCTCTTCCACTCCATGAACTTCCTCTTGTGGGCTGATCCACATCACGAAGCTCATCCTTAGGAACTAATAGCTCCTCATCCGCATGCAAGTGTGGCTCCCTCTCAAGCGAACACTTCATGGCTTTCTCCTCCTAAAATTTGATATCATAGTCGCACAACGAGTCTTGCAGTCTGTCCGGAAAATACCACGATAGTTGTGGGGCGCATCGATGTTCCCCACAAATATCCCAACCTCTGCGGTCGGCTCCGGCTTCTTCACGGCATCCTTCATCACATGAATGTAGACGAGTGAACCAAAAAATCCTCAAATGGGAAATATCGGTCCTCTTGCCCTGGAAAACGCCTCCTCAGGTGTACTCATGCCAAGTATCTTGTGAGGACAACGGTTCGCACATATCTTTGCAGTATTGCATGCCTCCACCCACAAGTGAATGGGTAGGCCTTGATCATGCAACATCGCCCGTGCAAGACACCCACAATCGTTCTGTTCTTCCACTACGAAACCCCGTTCGCTGTGGGTTATGGGGTGCTATGAGCTCTCTCCAAATTCATACTGCGCTGCCAAAAGTCCTTGATCGCCAGAGATGAATTCACCACCATTGTCGCTCCTAAGAGCCTTCACCTGCTTCCCTGATTCCTTCTCGACCAGACGCCTTGAACTCACGAGAACTTTGAGTATGTCTCGCTCTTCTTCTGCATGAAGAAGATCCAACACTTCCAGAAAAAATCATCAACAAAGATCACATAGTACACATGTAGCATTGCTGTCGAAGCTACCGAGAAAGGTCCACACACGTACGTGATGAATTCTCTCAAGGATCGTCTTGGCGCGACTATCCTTCTCATGAAAGGTGGCTTTCACAAATTTTCCTAAGGTACACCCCTTTGCACCGATCGATTGCGCAGAGTGCCCTTAGAAGCCCGATGAGAAATACGTTGTAGTATCTTCAAAAGCTCCATGGTGAAGGTGGCCCAATCTCCGGTGCCACGACTCGCCATCATCCCAACTCACCACTCCTTCGCCTTGCATTCCATTGCTACGCGACCATCTACTTGCAACTGATAAAGGTTCTTGACTCGAACCCCTATCTTTCGGGTTTCTCAGGTTGTCTTCTTGCACGAGAAAGCCTTTCGCTCGTCGAAGAACAACATCATACCCTTTTGCCTTCTAACATCACCACGAGATCGGATTCTTCTTCAATCCGGAACATGCATCACTTCCTTCAATACGAAGGGTTTACCGGACTCCCTCTCAAGAGAAATGGTACCGATACCGGTCGTCGCTCGTATCTACCATCATCGCCCCATCTCGATGTGCACTCCCAAGATCTTTCTCATCCGGATCTGAAAAAACAAATCTCGATCTCGTCATGTGAAAAGACGCACCACTTTGTCCAAGAACCATACCGATCCCATCACACTTGAGACCAAGCATGCGATCGGTGAAAAATCCGGCTCAAGCGGGAGGCTAAGGCCTCTCCCGCTCGTAGATCCAGCGACCTTCTTATTTTCTCTTCTTCTGCGGACAATTTGTGGCATAATGTCCGTGTTAGTGACGAGTGAAAGCACTTCACCTTGGACATGTCCTGCTTCTTTCCTTTCGCACTGAATCGAGAAGCTTTCTTGCTCTTTCCCCTTCTTTGCTTTGGCGAGCCAAAGCGCAATTTTCTTCATCGAGATACCTTGATGAAGATCTAGTCACTGGTGCTCGCCTTATCTCCTCTTGCATGAGATCCGACCAAAGTCGCTCCCATCCTCGGGAAATTTCTCCCGACCATTGACAGAGTCACGATAGGAAATGCCAACTCTTTGGAAGACCAAGGAGAGCCAGGTCCACTAAGTCCTCATCATTGACAGTCACCCCCACACTTCCCAACTCATCCCTGCATTGGGTGAACCGGTAAGTACCCAGGTATCTTTGTAGCCTTTCTCATCTTTATGTTTGATTTTATCCTTAAAGGCACCAACTTCCTCTGGTCGCTCTTGCTTTGGGCCAATCAGCCAGGCACTTTCCACATCCAAGTATGGAGAAGCTTTCCATGCGACTTGGATACAATGTGAATCCCTTCACACCCTCCATGAAGTCCTGAAACATTTTCCATCTTCGTTTGCCAAGCCTCAACTTGAGCAACATCAGTAGGCTTTGGGACCTCGGCATCTATGAACTCCTTCAGCCTGTTATCATATAATACCACCTCCATCCTATCCTTCCATGAAACATAATTTGAGCTTCCCTCAAGGGCATACTCCAGTCGCAATTTGTTGAAAGACATTTTGACTTCGACACCAAGAAAACTGCTGCAAATTCGAATTCCAAATTCTGCTGCAAATTCGAATTCCACCAGCTCAAAACTCAACCGCTTCTGATCTGTGAGAACAAAGTATTTCTAGCACAGAGATCGACTGTAGGGGCATTTATTGGATATATCACCTTTCAGAGAAAGGATGGATCCAGAGGCTACCTGGCCCGCTTACAGACTCTGTCTACCGAAATAAATTGTAATCACTGTAATAGATCCGATGATCAATTTCGCTTCGATGCCATGTAGAAATTTGAATAATAGCTGAATTATTCACCGAGATTATCCTGATTACACACTATTTAAGCTTCATGCATAATACATAACCTCTTCTACAATTGATCATCAATTTGCGGAAATAGAAGCAGTCGCATGCACACATTAAAACATAATCAAGCACACATATAACACAGTATGTAATGGGGAAAGATTACAGCTGAAAACCCCAACTATCTGTATATTATAATGATAGAGAACATGTAACAATACATAGCACAAAGCTCCTCATAGCTCTCATCACTATCTCACATGCTACACACAAACTAGCACGGAAGATGAACAAGTCACAGGTTCAAATCTCCTCCACAAGTCTGCCTGCCTCTACTGCGCAATCCAAGATGAATAATGATGAGATCCAAGTTCGAATCCCACTAGCTTCAACTGCGCAATCCTCATTGGAAATCTCAATCAATGTGTTTGCAAATCTCATGCACATCTATAGTCACAACTGATAGCCACACTCACCCTTTCACCCACCTCTAACACTGGTCTCCACTGAACTGTCCATGCATTGCAGTTAACTGATGTGTTCTTTAGTTGATTTATGAGTTAATAATTAGTGAATTAATTAATAATTAATTCACACCACTCATCACTAGTGTATTTGTCAATTAGACTAAATACAACTAGTTCAACTAAGTTAAACCGAACACAACTCCACCAACTGTCTCATCAACTCCACCAAACTCTGCCACATGAGTTCTAACTGAAGTCAACCATGCAATAGCTCGACTAACCCTTAGGAATAGCATAATTCCTTCCGTCAGCTACATGTTCCACATCCAAGCATCAAACTGAAGTGCTCCAAGAGGATAAGATAATGTTTATAGTCTAAATATTATTAAGGGTTAATAATATTTGACTGTTCTATTTTTAGCTCGGCAGTCTAAAAATAGAAACCACCCAATGTCTAAAAATAGAGGTCCATCTATTTTACCAACTCGACCAATCATCCATAAATAGCATCCTGCAACTCATAGACCATGATCCATATGTCTAAAAATAGACATAGTCTAAAAATAGACTTTGCGCCAAAAATAGCCTGCGGGCCCACTTAGTGAAGGTGACTTCTTTTCACTAAGCTCCATCATCTTGTTGCATTTTCAACAGAGGTAGATGAGGATACTTTAGCCATAGCCTAGACAGAATTACATAATAGATTACAAATTGAAACAATGTGTCTCACAGAAGCAACAAGGTTGGGGAAATTAACTGAGAATAAAGGAAGATTGTCCAGATAAAGGTGAGATCTACTGACCATAAGTATGACAAATTAGTAAAACCTCAAGTCTAAAATGAACGAGAATATTTATAAATGAAGATCTCATTCCAGAAGATCAAGCATAATTAAGACAGGAGGTTAAAAAGTTAAAAGAAGCTAGGAAGGAAGGAAAATGGGCAATAATCAGAAATAGAAAAGTTGTTATTGGAGATAGAAACCAAAAATATAGTCATAAATAGCAATTCAACATGCTTCGGATTCTTTCTTTGAATTTTCGGGGGTTCTCATGGAACAAAGGCCCCAAGCTAAGTTGGATCTCGAATGAAGTTGATCTTATATTTCTAGTTGAAACTTTGGAGCACGAAGAATCTAAGGTCTCTAACATAGATGGCTTTGTACTATGGTCAATCTGGAACAAGCAATCCTACCATAGAGGCATTGGGGGTATAACTTGTTACATTAGGAAGAACATCTCCCCCCATGCTAGGCTATATAAAAAATACCCTTACAACCAATACATTTGGATAGAGATTACTGACATTAATGATAAAAAAACCTACATAGAAATCTGTTATTTTTCCCCTATCAATTCTAACTTCTATAAGAAAATAAATTTAGATAAAAATGGTCCTTACAATATTTTAGAGAATAATATTTCTAGCCTAAGGAATGAAGGTAATATCCTCTTAATGTGTGACTTTAATGCTCGAAATTCAAGAAACCAAGCTATCATTCTAAGCAATTATTCTAGCCCTAATCCTCTTTGGTTAGACGAAGACCTTACTCTACCTAGCCGATACAAAAGAATTTTTGAAGATCTACGGGAAAATTTGTTTGGGTGTGAGCTAATCTCTGTAGTGCTCAAGATCTCATAATTTGCAACGGTCTAAAGAAGTGACCCAATTCTAGCTAGATGACCTGTATCCATGGGCTTGGTAGAAGCATGGCAGACTATGTTATTTCCGATATCCCTTTATACAACAAAATAATAAATTTTGACATCTTAAATGACCACGAGCCTAATTCGGATCATAGACCTTTAATTATAACTCTCAATTTTTTTATGTATAGAGATCCCATAGAAGATAATCCTTATAGCCAAAAGAACTTAATCTTTGATAGAAATAAAAAAGATATCTTTCTAAATGCATTAAGAAACAATTTTCTTCATTTTTCTAGCTTAGACAACATAGAAGACCTCTATCATAATTTTACTACAACCCTCTCATATTCTATTAACAAGTTCTCAATTGAAGTTTCAAGCAATAAAAGAAATATCAAAACCAACCTTTGGTATGTTAAAGATTGTAAAAGTGCGAGGAGATAAATTAAGGAAGCTATTGATGAGTTTCTTAAAATTGGAAAGATAAAAATATACAAAGCCTTAACTAAAAGGAAAAAAATGCAGTATATTCATAAAAGACAGGAAAATCTCTTACACCTCTCTAGGGTAGCTCCTAAGAAATTCTGGAGGCAAATTCTAACTAGAAAAACTAAAGATAATAAGAGAATTTCTTTACACGACTAGAATTCCTATCTTAAAAAGCTTTATGAATCTATGAATGTCATAGATAACTTTGAAACCCTGCTCACAACGAAAGAATTTTTCTCATTAGAAGACAGATTTTGGGGTTAAGCGCCTAGCAAATGGAAAAGCTAAGGGCATTGAAGGTTACCAGGAAGAAATCTTAAAAATTAGAGGTCTTGTCATCATCCCTCACATCCACAAGCTTTTCAATCAAGCAGTCAAGCAAGGGTTTCCTAAACCATGGACTCAGAGCCTCATTATTCCTATTTTTAAAAGTGGGGATACAAATAATCCCTCTAATTATCGAACGATTATGATTAACCCTCTCTTAGCCAAGTTATATGGTATAATTTTGGAAAAGAAGATGATCATATGGCTTGAAAGTGAAGGTAAGCGGGCTAAAATCCAAGCAGGTTTTTGAAGGTAGCATTCAACAACAGACCACCTCGTTATGCTTAGGATCATTATGGAGGAATGTATTAATGATAAATCTAGTCTCTTTTGTTAATTTGTGGACTTCATAAATGCTTTCGATACGGTGCCTAGAAATAACCTATGGAATATATTAGAAGAGCTAAAGGTTCCTTTCAAGTTGAGATCTACCGCTATAAGGTTTTATGAGAATGTCATTGCCAACTTTAATAGCAATGAGGGGTGGTTGAAAGATATTAAGTGTAATATCAGAGTTAAACAAGGTTGCCCCTTCTCCCCTACCTTATTTGGAATTTACATCGACAAGCTAGAAGGTTGTTTAGAGGAAGCAGGTTGTGCTGACACGATCTTAGCTGGAATATTCATCATCCTTCTTCTCTATGCTGACGATATTTTTCTTCTAGAAAGGTGCCCATCTGATCTTGATAAGCAACTAAGGCTTCTTAAGGATTTCTACACTACCATGGGTATGACTCTTAACACTGACAAAACAAAAGTTATGATTATTAAATCCAAGAAGGACATTTATGCTAATTTTGTGTATGACAATAGCAACTTGGAGGAAGTGTCTTCTTACAAGTACCTGGGAATTGATATTCATCACAAGCTCAACTAGAACTATAGCATTGAGAAAAGGATTAATGGAGGGTGGAAAGCTTATTTCGGTCTTGAAAATAATTGTAAATCAGCAAACCTTGTGATGTGGGATAAAAATAATCTCCTCTTTGAAACTTTAGTCACTCATGTTATCCTGTATGGATGTGAGGTTTTGGGTTGCAGCATCTCTAGAGAATCTTGGAGAAATATTGAGCAACTCTAGAAGCATTTTATGCGTGTCACTCTGAGAGGAAGTGATTTTCATCCTCGATGTTCATATTCTCACAGAGATGGCAGATCCTTTCCATCCATGGCGTTTTAGGAATTGTCCAACGACCTGTTTCACTATGGAGCTCATGAGAGTTCATTCTAATCTTGGATATATTAATTTTCTTCTTTGAGCTAGTTAAATCAGAGAGATACTTTTGATCTTCTAGGTTGGAGTTGATGACCTCCTTATAATATATTAATTTTATTTTAGCTGTTAGATCTTTCTCACACCACATTTTTTCTTTGAACTTAGAAGTAACAATTTTTTTAATGTTATTAATGTTTTGCAATGCAACATTCTCATCGATCTCCCAATGTTTTAACCAGGCCCTGGTGTCTTTATACCAACCTCGTTTAAGCCTTAGGTGTTTTTGGCTAGAATTTAAAGCTAGCTTAGGAAGTCTATGGTCTTCTATGCTATTGAGCTTGTGCTTGTACAACATAAGCCTAGTCATAGCTAGGCTCTCGATAGGGGAGAGACCTACTTCTATAAGGAGAATAGGATAGGGTGTATTGCTTTTAATTTTAAGGTTATAAGTTATAAAATGCTTATGGATTTGCTCAATATTTCTCCAAGATTCTCTAGAGATGCTGCAACCCCAAACCTCACATCCATATAAGATAACAGGAGTGGCTAAAGTTTCAAAGAGGAACTTCTGTCTATCCCACATTACGAGGTTTGTCGTTTAAAATTATTTTCAAGACAAAAATAAGCTTTCCACCCCCCATTAATCCTTTTCTGAATGCTATAGTTCCAATTGAGCTTGTGATGAATATCAATTCCTAGGTACTTGTAAGAAGACACTTCCTCCAAGTTACTATTGTCATACATAAAATTAGCATAAGTGTCCTTCTTGGATTTGATAATCATAACTTATGTTTTGTCAGTGTTAACAGACATACCCATGGTAGAGTAGAAATCCTTAAGAAGTCTAAGTTGCTTATCAAGATCAAATGGGCACCTTGCGAGAAGAAAAATATCATTATCATAGAGAAGAAGGATGATGACTATCCCAGCTAAGATCGTGCCAGCGCATCATGCTTCCTCTAAAAAACCTTCTAGCTTGTCGATGTAAATGCCAAATAGGGTAGGGGACAGGGGGCAACCTTGTTTAACTCCGATATTGCACTTAATATCTTTCAACCACCCCTCATTTCTCTTTAACTTGGCAATTACATTTCATTAATAAAATATTAAACTCCATTGTTATATAATGGAGTTTTTTGTTGTACTTCGAAACACTGCGAGGAATAGAAGAATATATGTAAAATATAAATTGAGATTGTAATTTTTTATTTTTGAATATATATGTGTCTTAATTTTTTATTAACTTATATTATACAAATTTATAAACAATTATAGCGGACACTCAATATTTGAAATAAATATATAGAAGAGAGGTGTTAAATTCTTATTTATACAATACACACTTAAAGTATAGAAAAATAGTTATAATACAATTGTAACCTTTCAATAAAATATTACATTTCATTACTAAAATGTTAAACTCCATTGTTATATAATGCATTTTTGTGTTGTACTTTCAAACACCTCTAACAATAGAAATATTTTTAAATAAACATATGTATATAAAAAAATATTTTAAATTTTAACTTATGTTATGATTTGTTGGTAATTTTGAATAGATATATATAAATATATATGTTAATTTTGTTTTATTAAACTATATTCACTTAAATTATATAAATTTATATATTTATAAATAATCACAAGTTGATATATTTATAAACGGTTATAATAGAAATTTTACATTTCAATAAAATATAAAAATATAAAAGTTTAATATAGTTAAATTAAAAAATTATTTTAATCTTTAAATTTTTTTGTTATATATATTATTTTGTATTTATATGATACAAATTTAAATTATATAAATTTATATATTTATAGACATTTATAATAGTACTATAATATTTCAATAAAATATAAAATTTAATATCTAAAACAAAATTGAAATTATAATTTATTATTTTTTAATATATGTATTAAATTTTTATTGACTTAAATTATATAAATTTATAAATCATGTACACTCAATATTTGAAATAAATATATGTAAAAGAGTATTTTTTATTTATATTATATACAATTAAATTATAAATATTTATATATTTATAAATAATTATGATGATGATGATGGTTAACGTCCACTGAGACCAATCTTTGGTCTATTAGACCTAAAGAAAAGAGTTATTTAGTTTGATTTGAGATTGTATTCCTATGCTCGAAAAGCTTGGAGATAAGCCTCTCGAGCTCACTATAATTTTGACATCTTCAAAGGCTTGGAAGGTCAGTATTGCAGCAAAGATTATGAAATTGAGCTATAATTTGGTTGCACGCGGGGCACTCTAAGAGGAAGTGATTTTCATCCTCGATGTTCATATTCTCACAGAGATGGTAGATCCTTTCCATCCATGGTGTTTTAGGAACTATCCAACGACCTGTTTCACTATAGAGCTCATGAGAGTTCGTTCTAATCTTGGCTATATTAATTTTCTTCTTTGAGATAGTTAAAGTAGAGAGATACTTTTGATCTTCTAGGGTGCGGTTGATGACCTCCTTATAATATCTTAATTTTATTTCAGCTGCTAGATCTTTCTCACACCTTATTTTTTCTTTGAACTTAGAAGTAACAATTTTTTTAATGTTATTAATGTTTTGCAATGCAACATTCTCGTCTATCTTCCAATGGTTTAGCCAGGCCCTGGTGTCTTTATACCAACCTCGTTTAAGCCTTAGGTGGTTTTGGCTAGAATTTAAAGCTAGCTTAGGAAGTCTATGGTCTCCTATGCTATTGAGCTTGTACTTGTACAACAAAAGCCTTGTCATAGCTAGGCTCTCGATAGGGGAGAGACCCACTTCTATAAGGAGAATAGGATAGGGTGTATTGCTTTTAATTTTAAGGTTATAAGTTATAAAACGCTTCTGGATTTTCTCAATCTTTCTCAGGATTCTCTAGAGATGTTGCAATGCCAAACCTCACATCCATATAAGATAACAAGAGTGACTAAAGTTTCAAAGAGGAACTTCTTTCTATCCCACATTACGAGGTTTTCCATTTTACAATTATTTTCAAGACCAAAATAAGCTTTCCACCCCCCATTAATCCTTTTATGAATGCTATAGTTCCATTTGAGCTTGTGATGAATATCAATTCCTAGGTGCTTGTAAGAAGACACTTCCTCCAAGTTACTATTGTCATACATAAAATTAGCGTAAGTGTCCTTCTTGGATTTGATAATTATAACTGTTGTTTTGTCAGTGTTAACAGACATACCCATGGTAGAGCATTGAATCCTTAAGAAGTCTAAGTTGCTTATCAAGATCAGATGGGAACCTTGCGAGAAGAAAAATATCATCAGCATAGAGAAGAAGGATGTTGACTATCCCAACTAAGATCGTGCCAGCACATCCTGCTTCCTCTAAAAAACCTTCTAGCTTGTCGATGTAAATGCCAAATAGGGTTGGGGAGAGGAGGCAACCTTGTTTAACTTCGATATTACACTTAATATCTTTCGACCACCCCTCATTGCTCTTTATCTTGGAAATTACATTTCATTAATAAAATATTAAACTCCATTGTTATATAATGGAGTTTTCCATTGTACTTCGAAACACTGCGAAGAATAGAAATATTTTTACATAGTAAGATTTTTTTTCGCTTAGTGAATTTTTTTAATTTCTGTATTTTTTTCCTGGCCCTTCAACCTTAATTGTTTTGTTTTTTTGTTTTTTAAAGTTGCATAAATGAGGAAGACGGTGAGTAAGCTATTTTTGGTGTCTATTTTATGGATTCTCATCGCCCTCTTGCTCATAGGACAATCAGGTCATAATTCTTATATAATTACAAATATTTTTATATATAATTCTTTGTTATTAAATGTTAAACTCCATCTCACGTGGAAATGTAAATGGATGAGATTGCAGAGTTCCGTTCAACCAAAGCAGCATATTTTTTCAAGTGCGTACCTGCTTCAAGTGTGGGGATGGTTGGACTTGCAAGGATAGACTTTGCTGCGATTCAAGTTTCAGATGGTTAGATAGATTAAAATTTGGTTTTAATGGACATTAATCACCATCATCATTATTTAAATGCTGGGTGTCTTGAATATTTAAATAAATATTTGTTATAAGGTCAACTTAGTATTTAAAATATTTTTCTACTTAGTTATTTGGTATTGTTCTTTGCAATAATGGCAGCAAGATGATTGATGATGGAGTTTTAAAATGACATGCAATGCAGTTTTTTTTTTTTTTTTTGTAATGTTTTAAAATTATTTGTTATATGTAGTTTTAATTAATATATAAATGGTTTCTTTTCTAGAATTTTTCTACTATTGTTAGTGAGATTGTAATTTTTTTTATATAAAAAGTATTTTTGAATGTAAAAATAGATTCTACATATGAACATTCTAAATTAAATAACTTGTAATTTAAAAAAAAATATATATTAAAATTTAATAAAATTATCTAAAAAAAATACTATAACTTGTTTATTTATTAAGTAAACTAGCACGTTAAAATTATTGTTAAATAATAATAATAATAATTTTATGATCATAGAACTCTTAAAACTGCGAATAGTTCTAGGCATGCTCTCTATTTTTGTAAATCTTTAGGTTTAGAAATTCATTTGGATGGCATAACACATCTCACTATATTCAGAATTATGGATAGTTTCACCTTTCTTGAAAGGAATGCTCTGAATATTGAGAAAAATACATGTGAGTATGAAAAAGAATAAAAAGAGAAAAATGAAATTTTATTTAGGATAATATTGAAATATTATTTTTAATGAATTACGATAACTTTTAAGCAAACTTTTAAGTGTATTTTAAATATAAAAATAAAATTTTAAAATTTTCATTTTAAGGTTAGAATTATTACAATATTATCATAATCATTATATTTTTTCCTTGTTATCATTATATTTATTTTAAATGTGGTGTAGTTTCAATTTTACTTAAAATTTATTTTTATTTTTAATTCATATTAACTTTTTCTATTTTAATGAGGAGAAATAAAAAATTTATTTCAATATAATGTATTTTATTTTTTTATATAAAAAAAATAGAAATATATTTTAAATATTTTATTTGGACCTATGATATATTTATACTCTCAGTTAGATGATTTAAACACATCTTTGTGGTTCTGTTCGATCTGAAACTGTTATATGGGTGCACACATTTCTTATATTTTTTTTAATACATATCTATTTCTCATATATTTGTTCATAAGTATGAATAATTCATCGCATCTACCAAATATTGTTAAATTTTCAAAGGTAGACCTAGCACAGTTACTCTACAAAGCATTTATGAGTATCTTTAGAGAAACTTAGAGAAGAAAGAGAAGACAAGAGTATTTATGAGTATATAGAGTCTTTAGAGAAACGTAGATAAGAAATAAAAGCCAAGCTACAAACAGAGTTAGAATCCATGCTTGAAAATAAATTTACATCTCTTGAAGACAAGATCTAAAAAAAAATAGAAAATAAAATAAAGCTATTGGAGAATAAAATGGAGACAATGGAGATTAGATTACTGGTAATAGAAAAACAAAGACAAGATACGAACCAAACATCCCAACAAGGATATGTTGATACTTTGGAAATTCTTAAAATGAAGGACATTATTAAAGAACTAGAAGGAAAAGTTAATAACAATCTCACCCTAACTAGTCTCGCATGTAAATTAGATATCAAACCCATTAAATAAGAAATGAAAAAATTGATAGAATTAGACCATGAGCTTAAAAAAAGGGCCTTGAAACTTATAATCTTCGTTTTGAAACAGGAGGTAGACGAGGATACTTTAGCCATAGCCTAGACAGAATTACATAATATATTACAAATTGAAACAACGTGTCTCATAGAAGCAACAAGGTTGGGGAAATTAACTAAGAATAAAGGAAGACTAATCCGGATAAAGGTGAGATCTACTGACCATACCTATGACATACTGAATAAAACCTCAAGTCTAAACTGAACGGGAATATTTATAAATGAAGATCTCATTCTAGAAGATCAAGCAGAATTAAGAAAGGAGGTTCAAAATGTAAAAGAAGCAAGGAAGGAAGGAAAATAAGCAATAATCAGAAATAGAAAAGTCATTATTTGAGATAGAAACCAAAAATATAGTAATAAATAGTAATTCAACATGCTTTAGATTCTTTCTTGGAATTTTTGGGGCTTCCCATGGAACAAAGGCCCCAAGCTAAGTTAGATCTCGAATGAAGTTGATCTTATATTGCTAGTTGAAACTTCGGAGCATGAAGAATCTAAGGTCCCTAACATAGATGACTTTGTACTATGGTCAATCTGGAACAAGCGATCCTACCATAGAGGCATTGGGGGTATAACTTGTTACATTAGGAAGAACATCTCCCCCCATGCTAGGCTATTTAAAAAAGACCCTTACAACCAATATATTTGGATAGAGATTACTGACATTAATGATAAAAAAAAAACCTACATAGCAATCTGTTATTTTTCCCCTATCAATTCTAACTTCTATAAGAAAACAAATTTAGATAAAAATAGTCATTACAATAGTTTAGAGAATGATATTTCTAGCCTAAGGAATGAAGGTAATATCCTCTTAATGTGTGACTTTAATGCTCGAACTTCAAGCAACCAAGCTATCATTCTAAGCAATTATTATATCCCTAATCCTCTTTAGTTAGACGAAGACATTACTCTACCTAGCCGATACAAAAGAAGTTTTGAACATCTACGGGAAAATTTGTTTGGGTGTGAGCTAATCTCTGTAGTGCTCAAGCTCTCATAATTTGCAACAGTCTAAAGAAGTGGCCCAATTCTAGCTAGATGACATGTATCCATGGGCTTGGTAGAAGCGTGGCAGACTATGTTATTTCCAATATCCCTTTATACAACGAAATAATAAATTTTGACATCTTAAATGACCACAAGCCTGACTCGGATCATAGACCTTTAATTATAACTCTCAATTTTTTCATATATAGAAATCCCATATAAGATAATCCTTATAGCCAAAAGAACTTAATCTTTGATAGAAATAAAAAATATCTCTTTCTAAATGAATTAAAAAATAATTTGCTTCATTTTTCTAGTTTAGAGAACATAGAAGACCTCTATCATAATTTTACTACAACCCTCTCATATGCTATTAAAAAGTTCTCAATTGAAGTTTCAAGCAATAAAAGAAATAGCAAAACCAACCTTTGGTATGTTAAAGATTGTAAAAGGGTGAGGAGATAAATTAAGGAAGCTATTGATGAGTCTCTTAAAATTGGAAAGATAAAAATATACAAAGCCTTAACTAAAAGGAAAAAAATGCAGTATATTCATAAAAGACGGGAAAATCTCTTACACCTCTCTAGGGTAGCTCCTAAGAAATTCCGGAAGCAGATTCTAACTAGAAAAACTAAAGATAATAATAGAATTTCTTTACACGACTAGAATTCCTATCTTAAAAAGCTTTATGAATCTATGAATGCCATAGATAACTTTGAAACCCTGCTCACAACGGAAGAATTTTTCTCATTAGAAGACAGATTTTGGGGTTAAGGGCCTGGAAAATGGAAAAGCTAAGGGCATTGAAGGTTACCAGGAAGAAATCTTAAAAATTAGAGTTCTTGTCATCATCCCTCACATCCACAAGCTTTTCAATCAAGAAGTCAAGCAAGGGTTTCCTAAACCATGAACTCAGAGCCTCATTATTCCTATTTTTAAAATTTGGGATACAAATAATCCCTCTAATTATCAGAAAATTATGATTAACCCTCTCTTAGCCAAGTTATATGGTATAATTTTGGAAAATAAGATGATCATATGGCTTGAAAGTGAAGGTAAGCGGGCTAAAAGCCAAGCAGGTTTTTGAAGGCAGCATTCAACAACGGACCACCTCGTTATGCTTAGGATCATTATGGATGAATGTATTAATGATAAATGCAGTCTCTTTTGTTAATTTGTGGACTTCAGAAATAATTTCGATACGGTGCCTAGAAATAACTATGGAATATATTAGAAGAGCTAAAGGTTCCTTTCAAGTTGAGAGCTATCGCTATAAGGTTATACGAGAATGTCATTGCCAACTTTAATAGCAATGAGAGGGGGTCGAAATATATTAAGTGTAATATCAGAGTTAAACAAGGTTGCCCCTTCTCCCCTACCTTATTTGGAATTTACATCGAAAAGCTAGAAGGTTGTTTAGAGGAAGTAGGTTGTGCTGACACAATCTTAGCTAGAATATTCATCATCCTTCTTCTCTATGTTGACGATATTGTTCTTCTGGAAAGGTGCCCATCTATTCTTGATAAGCAACTAAGGCTTCTTAAGGATTTCTACACTACCATGGGTATGACTCTTAACACTGAAAAAACAAAATTTATGATTATCAAATCCAAGAAGGACACTTACGCTAATTTTTTGTATGACAATAGCAACTTGGAGGAAGTGTCTTCTTACAAGTACCTAAGAATTGATATTCATCACAAGCTCAACTAGAACTATATCATTGAGAAAAGGATTAATGGAGGGTGGAAAGCTTATTTCGGTCTTGAAAATAATTGTAAAGCAGCAAAACCTTGTGATGTGGGATAAAAATAATCTCCTCTTTGAAACTTTAGTCACTCATGTTATCTTGTATGGATGTGAGGTTTTGGGTTGGAGCATCTCTAGAGAATCCTAGAGAAATATTGATCAAATCCAGAAGCGATTTATAATGTATAAGCTCAAAATTAAAAGCAATACACCCTATCCTATTCTCATTAACACGAGAAAAGGAACTTTTATCTGAGAAACCTAATCATGGCCCATAAGAGGTCATGGCTTCCAAGTGGTTCTCATCATATGGGAGAACAACACTCTGGAAATTAGGGTCTAATTACCCCAGTACATGATGCACTATATCACTAACTAGATCATCAATAGACATGGGCATGGAACAAGTTGCGACATAATTAACCTGTGGTAGGGAAGATACCACTTGCATGTAAGGGTCATTTGGGGATGACGGTTGACTCAGAGCCAAAGTAAGACTAATGAACCAAAGTTGATCAGCAGTCAAAATTATTCCTTCATATGGGAAACACATCATACGAAAGAGAGAAGAGACAAGAGCTCCCATGACATAAGTATAGTCATGCCCAATGAGTAAGTTAAATTGGAAAGGACCTTCGACAACCATCAAGTCTATATAGACAGTTTTTCCTCCCAAAGTAATAGACAACTTAGGAAGGATCCCTAACAGTTGATCAGTGCCTCTTTTAAAAGCTAATAGATTATGGGTAACAGGCACAAGTTCCAAAGAACCTAAATCTTTCCGAGTATTTGAACACAAAATAATAACATATGTGCCTTCATCTATGATTGTGATAGGTATGGCCACATTATAGGTACGTATTATGATCTCAAAGGGCACGTAAGAAGGAAGACAATATCCTGTTATTTGACTCCAATCAAAAGAAGTGACCATACTACTTATAGCAGGTGCCATGGGAACAGGAGAATTTCCCCCTCTTGTTACGGGAACGGGAAGACCTCCCTCCTTTCTCACGAGAATGGGTGGACTTCCCTCTAATTCATGGGAATATAAAGAAATAAAAAGGTGGAATCGGATCAACCATTTCCTCAAACAATGGTTGGTTGGGAAAGGAATCGTGGCGTTCACTTTTTGAGAGAGTGGAATTAACCAGAGATGAATTCTAATCAATCACTTGATAAACTAGCGTAGTATCATAGGAAAGCTTTCAGTAACCAGTAGGAAGACAAGGCTAAGAAGCTGTAAGGTTTTCCAAAACATTGGAGGGTTCATCCATATAAGGAAAAACATGAATAGGATGATTCTGTTCGCATAACTTACACGGAAATTTGACTTTACCCTTTTTCCCATGGACATTATTATCACTAGTTGAGGGTTTGTCACTAACATGATGTCCATAGGTTGATGAAAAATGTCATTTTGAGTCAGTGGACCACACTTCTAATATCTTGGGAATAGAAGGACAATATCTAATAAGGTGGTCACCCTTGCATAACTTGCAAGGGAAGTTGACGTTGCGGGGTTGAATGGAAGTTTTTTCAACATCAGTTGCATTGGTAGAAATGGTTTCTTGGTTTCCCCATTGCTTATTTTTCTTCTTATTCTTCGTCCTCTTATTCTTCTTAGCTTCCTCGTTACTAGAATAGAGACTTTCACCAGGTGAAGAGTAGGAATGGGGTGAAGAAATAGGCAAAGAAGGTGAGGGGTAAACTTTATGATCAACATGAAGTTGACACTATTTAGAGAGAGGTGAACCTGGTTGAGAATCAACTTGAACATTTGGAACCATGGGGTTTGAAAATAACCAAACTAGTAAACCAATGATTAATCCTGAGAAATACAACGTTGCCATATAGGGAGCACCAACATTTCCAAAAGAAGGAAAAGGAGCAGGATTCCCATCTGAGGGAATTCCCCAATTAGTAAACTCAGGAATTTTTTCCATTACTCTCAACCTAAGATATGCTAAGGAGTTGTGCACAGGTAAGATATTATTTCGTGGTCAATAAATTTTAGAAATTAACAAAAAAAAAAGGGGTAATCTAGGAAAAAAGGATTACCAAGTATCCATGAACTGAAATATGCACCTTGGTGAACCAAGGATTTGACATACAACAAACAAACTTCCGAAATGTTGTTTTCGGTGTATCACGTCTACAAGGCAGCCGACTCGGTTACCTATGGCGATTTTGCAACGAAGTTGGGTCTCCCAAAATATATGCGACATTACGTGGGATCTCAGTCTGTAGTAGCGTTGTCTAATGTGTAACCATTTGATGAGAGCATCCCCATATACTTACCATAAGTGGAGCATAGTCCTATATAATTTCTGCATGGGACGAGATATCACTCCCAGAATGCAACATAGGTTGTTAGCTACAGTTGCTATGCTTAACGATTCTGGAAAATGTCTCTAGCCTAGATCTCTAGATATTTGCGTGAATTCCAAATTCTCCTTAGGTTAATTGAGGTTCATTTTAATGTTGATATGAAATTAAGTTTCAATTTTGGGCTCAAAAATGATGTCACCTGAATTCCTAGGATGAAGCTATATGAGAAAAGGATTACTTTGATTTTTATGAAAGATTTACTAATATGGGAAGATATGGCAAAGAGTGATGTATCAAACAAAATGCAGCAAGAAAAATTCCCCCCAACTATATCTCACTTTGGATGTTTTAAAAGGTAAAATGATTTCTACTTTCACTAAGATGCATTTAAATTAATTTGTTGCTTTTTTTTTCTCTTTGAATGATGAAATGCGCGTAATGCATCTAATGCACTTTTAAGCTTTAAATTATTGAAATATTTAATCTATTTCCAATAAGAAATTTCAAAAACTAGCCTTTCAATGTAAATAATATTATGCACGTAATGAAAAATAATTCTTGAAATGAAAACTAAAAAGATGCAAAACCCAATTTCTTAAAAAAAAAAGTTACTACTGTTCTACAACAAAGAACAAGTATTTCTCTGATGATAGAAGCAGTAAACAGAGATTTTAACTGACTTGAAAAAAAAAAGACCCAATCAAAACAAATATTTTACCACTTAAACCATAAGTATAATGTGCACTTTCCAAGAGACTAAAAACACTCAAAGCAAAAAATAATGCTATCAAATCAAAGAAAATATTTCAAGGACCAAGACACATTAAGGATTTTCCATAAGAAACTATAAAAATCTCTATTTTCTAAGACCAGCGCAAACCTTTAGTTAACACCAGTGGTCTACAGCACGAATGTTCCAGCAAAAACCAGTGTTGGCAGTACAAATACAAGCAATTATTGAGGAAAATCTATAGACTTGATACCTTAAAACACTTACAAGAGAGAATAAAGACTGAAAAACAAGCCATACAAGTGGTTGTTCAAAGGTTGGCCAAACTAAGAATGGAGACAAAAACAAGAAGAGGATGGAATGGGTGTAGGCTCCCTAGCGGAGTCGCCAATTTTTTATGCAAGAAAATCCCTTCTTCAGAAATAAGCGATCCCTCTGGCCAAATGAGTGGGTCTAGTAACAACCATGACAAAGAATACAAGCTTTCCTAGTTTAACATCGAAATAACATGAGAGAAGGAGACGGCCTACCTCACTCCTATGCGTTTGTTTCCTCGAAGTTGATGTTGATCCTTTCGCTTCCAGTCTCACTCCTTGCTATACTTTTTGCGTCTGAATACCTGTAAGAAAGATCATCCAACAAAAAACAAAAGAGACGTAGCATATATATATATATATATATATAGAGAGAGAGAGAGAGAGAGAGAGAGATATATATATATATATTTCAAAGTAAACCACATGATAGATCAAGGAGTGTCATGCTAAACCAATTAATATTAACAAGTTCATGGGAAGCAAAGCATACTTTATATTATTAAATAAACAAATGGAATCTTACAACCGGTGCCTTGATGTTGGAGGCATCCTTCGGAATAGAAATCCAAGTCCAAGCCAAGCTCTTCAATCTCTTCTCCTTCTTTGTCAAATCGACAACATCTACGCACAATCAGGAAGAAGAATGGAAACGAGTAATGACCAACCAATATTCACTAGCATGGCACTCTTTTATAGCAGAGTTGGAGAGGTTATGGATCAATTAATGAGGGGAAAGGTCTTATCTCAAAGGGGAAAATATTTGTAGATAAGATCAAGGGTCAAAAATGGGAGTATTTGACCATATCCTCAACCAACAAGTACCATATCTCCGTTCTCGAGAGTTTTAGAGGGAGAATCTTCTGCTCCATTTGTTGATAACCTTCCTGAGGAGGAACAACGTGACTTACTTCTAAATTTTCGTGCTACCGGCATTGTTCACAGGTTAGGGACAAGGTTGCAAGATCAAGGTTGTTTAGGAGAGAACTGTGTTGGGCTTGTAAATTAGGGTTTTTTACAAACTCTTGTAGAAAGTCTTCTAGGCATTTCTCTTTTAGGTCTTCAAGGATACTTTAAGCATATTATCCATTATGAATTAGTTTACAAAACTATTGTCTCTTTTCGATGTCTGTGACATGAGCGACACAAAATAAAACGCTTAGGATAAGGACTGAAGAATGTGACAAAATACTATGTAACACTCAGCTCAGAAGGAGTAGGTGGTGGATCATAGTAGGCACCAAGTAAAGTGGAATCTTTATAGACTCATGGTGAAACATTAGTGAGGGAAGAGATAGTCATATCTTCAATCATGGATGAAATGTTGGTTTGAGGAGAATTTTTTGCCTTAGGATCATAGTAAGTCAGTTGATTGACGATTATGATATTTCCTTTTTGAAAAAATAACATCTTATAGAAAATCGCGGATGTGACAACTAACATGGCATAGGTGTAACTACAACCCAGAAGGATGTTGTAATCCAGTGGGGCGTCGATGACTTCAATGTTAATGGAGACCGTCTTGTCGGAAATAGTTATAGGACAGTTGCAAACTAAGCCAAGGGGTTGATATTGATGACTATATTATATGAGGTAGAGAAGATGTGGAATCAAAGGAATGAGTAGATTTAGAGTGAGAAGGAATCGATGGAGGACTGGGAGGATTAACTCGCACCCGAAGGGGAGGAGTAATATTTCCTAATGGGAACTTAGGATGAAGACCTGAAATTCACAGCAAGAAATGCCTTGGTGGCACAATGATGTCAAGACAAAAATAACACCAAAGGACTAAAGGATGATAAGAAAAATCATAGTAACAAACAACAAGAAAAAATCTAGTGTAGTGGTTCTAAGAGTAAACAAACTATATAATGATGCTACTCTAATACAAGAAAATTTATCCTATGAAAATAAAAATGAGCTCTGGCCTAAAGGTGATATAATTCCTCAAACAATCATAAATCTACTATTTTAGATGGTCTTTCAAAGAGAAAGTTAGGGTAGAGAACCAACTACTTCCCATAGCTAGGACTTCCCACAACCAGTCTTATAAGGTGTTTTCCTAATATTCGTCACTACGATTACCTTCATCCCTTGGGGGTGGTTGAGTCTTAAGCTTCTTGGTAAATCATACAATGTACAGAATTCTCTACCACGGGTTGGGTAGCCTCGAGGAGAACCGCTCACACAATGTCCTAGCCTAACCCCCTATGAATCGAGATTCTGATGCACTCTGACTTTGACTGTGGGATGGTGAAGGATTTTAAGCTCCCTAAAAACTCAACTTTATGTCTCAATGTAAATGATTTTAAATTTTAAATTATGTTATATATGTTTATATGTTTTTTAATAGATATATATAAATATATATGTTAATTTTTTATTTTTTTTCTAAGTAAAGCTAATTCTATTATGTCATTAAAGAAAAAGTTACAATGCACTTCCTGAGGAATGGACAATTCCATGCCAAAGGGAAAATTCAAGAGTTTGCTGCCAAGAGTTGGACTACCCCAAGAGGGGAAATCAGTCCTTAGAAACCACAAAATACGAGTTTCCCAAAGTGGGAAACCAGCCAATAGAGTTTTCAAAATAAAGCATAAAAATAAAAATGTAGCAGTTCTAGATATGAAACAACCGCTAATAGCAGAAGTAGAGGCGCTAAGGTGAACCTTCATGCTTGTCACTGGGGGAAGGAGCTTCATCCAGAATTCGGCAGATATAGCCATAATCCAGAGAATCAAAGCCAGGACCAGATTCATCGTGTAGAGGGCAAGGAGAAGCAAGAAGGCCGAGATGCTCCGCCGACGTGTCCAACAGCAAATTGTCTTGCATGGTGGCCGAATACATCTAGGAGATTTCCAAACTATTGTCGCATGTCTGCGCGTGGGAGCCTGGAACATCCGGACCAGAGATACAATCGTCCCTGTCGTCCTCAGGGTCGCTGGAGTGAAGATTGTTGCCAGAGGAAGGCTACACGGGAATGGCTTTGAGCTTCCGCAGGATGAAAGCTAGCTCCGGGGAGATAGTCGACTTGCGAGCTCTTTTCTTACTGCTGGAGGAGGAGGGGAGGAGAGATGGGCCAAGGAGCTGCAGAGAGAGTTGAGCATTCAGGATGGCCATGAGAGGAATGTCATGCAAATTCCAGTCCAAGGAGAGATTCAAATCACGGGAAAGGGAGCTTGACAGGGGAGGAAGAGAGGGAAATCCCCTCCCACCAGCATGTCGGAACCTCATTCTATGGCGACGAGGCATTAAGCCGCAAGGGAGAAACACACCAAATAGGAGCGGAACCAAAACTAAAGCAGTGGCGTAGCAGCTGGCCACCTGAACAGTGAAGGGTCGAAAGAAATACACCAGGGGGAGAGCAGCCAAAGAAAATATATACACAGCAGGCGGGAGGACAAGAGACCAAGCGAAAGAGAAGATGGAGATGTCGAACCTCATGCTAGGAGCTTGATTAAATGTAAGGTTTGCTGAGTACATCACCTCAAGGGTGGTGTATGGAGCTTTAAATCTCACCCCACGTAGTAGTTATTATTGTGGGGATCCCAAGGGCGGATCACGTGGGTGCACCATGTGTTCATCCACATAGCCACCCCACGGCGCCTTAAAAGCTTAGCAAGCACCCGCATCCGGGGGGAGAAGACCTTTGCACACCAGCTGAGTGCATTCATGCATGAGAGCTTCATCATCCAGGGAGGATAGGGTGCTGTTAGTCATCAGTATTTTTTACTTGTTAGTGATGACTAGTTCTCACTGCCAAAGTGTTCTAGCAGCTGATCCAAAAAATATTGTCATATTTGCCAGCTGGGAAAACACCCATAAAACTTTTTCGCCCTCCTATTTTTCAGTCCGCCCATGACGAGATGAAACCTCATTATCGAATCCTACCCTGCTTCATCCATACTAGGCTGCCCATCAGCCCTAAAGAGACCATACAAATCTATTCAAATCAGTCTCCCCTAAGTTAGGAAGTGGCGCTTTAAGACATTTCACCCCTGGCAAACTATCCAAGTGCCAAAAACCTCCATCTTCTATAGAACAGTCATAACAGACCTCCCAATCTTCTAATGAAATTAGTCACAGCCCTAAGTCGCGCCACTTATGCACCCTTAAGTCTCAACAATACATAGACCATAATCTCAAGCTGATTTTAGGTGTTTTTACACTATTTGATGGATTTTTAAAGGACAAGAAACATGTCAGCATCTCAGAGGACAATTCTTGGCTCCACATGAGAAGACAGCTACTTCTAAATGTGATCAGGAGCCTGAGATATCTACAGGGCAAAGATTTATTCATCAAACTCTTGCAACCTCATTCATAGCCTGAAAGGACAGCAGAAGAAAATGCAACACTGTCAAAAGGCTGATTGATATGTCAAGGCCAAAAAGAACCTCCTTCATCTATAAGCAGAGGGTTTGAAGGCGCCTCCTTCATCTATAAGCAGAGGGCGATGGCCAATCTTTGACTTGAAAAGTGGCAGCTCACTATAAGGAAGATTTTTTTTTAGCAAATAGTGAGACAGTGACTAGGGTAAGGTGATGTTTGAAGGCGGAGGTGAAAGTATTGTTGTTTCAAAGTTTGTTTGCCTATCATCATCTATAAGAAAACCTTTGTCAAACATATTCATCAAACTCTCTACATTGACTGAGACAGAAGTTAAAGAGCATCAGACACATTGCCAATTGAAAGGCCTCCTTCATTCATAAGCAGATGGCCAGGGCATTAATTAATTTCTAAGTCTGATTGATCAGAGAAAAAAGGTAAGAGACCAAAAGGAAAACAGGGGTACCACTGCAATCCAAGGGGGTCAAGCTTATCTCTTAAACAGCTGTTCTCTCAAAAAACAGTGTGCAGTCAAAACAAAACCAAATTGAAGAAGTGGTTGATAAGTTGTGTCACTACACAGGAAAAGAACCAATGATGATTATGTTTTAAAACACTGATTCCCCTACTCATAAGAAGATGTCCTTCAGATCACTTATCACAAGTTGACAAGGAAAATTTGAGTTTTTCTCTTCCCAAGAAAGGTATTGAAACTAGACCCAGTGATTCATAGCATGCAAAATGGATTTTGCTATACTTTCTATTTCCGGAGGAGGTTTTAAAACAAATATAAACCTATTCATTATAAAAGGGTCAATGGCACCATATCAGTGCATTTTGAGTAAGGGAGGGGTGTGAGAAAAAGCACCTTTTTTGGACAGAGAATGATAAACATAGGTGAGTGCAACTGCATTTTTGCACCTATGGTCAATATTAGTTTCACAATGGGCATCATTAACTCCATAGCATTAAGAGCAAGGTATGTAGGCCACTGTCACAAGGTGGACACTTTCCCTTTGAAAACAAGCCAAAGCGCCCTGCTGTTACAATTTGACAGAGGTGAAGCAGTAAGTTCTAGAAATGGTATGCAAGAGTTCCATTACCTTTGAAGCACAAGGAAAGCTTATAAACTGACAGTTTCATCATCTTGGGAAAAGGTTTGTGAGAGCAGATCGTCAATATGCTTAAAAAAACCGAAAAGGTTGGATCAGTTTGGCAATCTGGAGATAAGTTGATATTTTTGATTGAATGGCCTCTTGTAACAGAGGGTTTGCACGTACAGTGATCCATAGGGTTTTTTATCCACAGTTAAAGGAGGTCTCACTTACAAATAAATGTTTTTTACCCCAATGCACATATCCAAAACAAAAATATCAGTTGTATTTTCAAAATGAGGTTTCAAACTTCGTTTTAAAAACAAAGGCTTTTTCAAAAGGAAACTTTGAACAAACCCTCTCAAATCAAGCATAAAGAGACCGTTGGCCTTTGTGCATTTCAAAGGGATTAAAAACCGTGGCAAAGTAATTTTTGAAACTCCTCAAAGAACGAGCAAGACATCCCTCTTGCTGCCCTTGAGATCAAAGGAAAGTGTTTAAGCAAAATACATAGAAGTTTTTGAGTTTTCAACTCCGCGGCGCGCTCAGGAGAAAAAAATACAAATGGGTGAACTGCTGCGCTGCGTACCTGTAGGTGCGCGCGGCGCGCCTATGCACTCGGGTCCTGTTGGCCCGACAGGTGACCCGACACAAACTTCTGCGCGGCGCTTTTTCACACCAACACGCCGCGCACCTTTCAACGGTTCAACACGCCTCCAAATCACTTATAAAGGCTGCTCCAACTCTCTAAAAAGCCTGCCACCATTTTAAAGGTATTTATGTGCCTACATAATCTTTGAAAAACTGTTTAAGTAGTGGACAGGAGTTAAAACTCACTATTGAAGTCACAGTTTTGTTTGGTGTTTTTTATTGTAACGAAGAAACAAGATATGCTGTGGTAATGCTGGCATAAGAGTGAAACATTAAAAACTGTTGGGTTTGAATTAAAGGGATTTTGTAACTACCCTCAGAACTGTGATGAAAGTAAGAGGTGTTTTTTCAAAATTGGTACGAAGAGCAGTAAGGTGCTTAAAGGGTGAAAACAGTAGGTGTTGTTAAACTGAAATTAAGGAAGTGTGGAGTATAAAGAACAGTATTTGTTGAAAAAGAGTTGATGGTTGATCAAATGCTACAAGGCTCTGTCACCTGATCCTATGACACAATAGCCTTTGACTGTGTAAGATACTTGTTGTTTGACTGTGTTTGTGTTATTAAATATATTTGGTGAGCTACATACGAGGAGGGTATTGCTGTGTTCGAAGAGAAGTTTATTGGCATTAGATTGCTACAAACCTTTGTTAAACACCTCAGAAACATTTCAAAACCCTGCCACCTTGCCCTATGTACAGTGACTTCTTACTGTGTGAATGCACTTTGTGATTGACTGTGTTTATGATTGTTGAATCCACTGGTGGAGAAGCACACCAAAGGGAGCAGTGTTTTGTTTGAAAAGAAGTTTGTTGGTACTATGACTGCTGCAAGACCTTTGCTACCACCTCAGAAACATTTCAAACTTTGTCACCTTGCCCTATAAACAGTGGATTTGGACTGTATAGATATACTCTGGTTTACTGTCTTCGTGTTGTTGGATCTGCTGGTAAAGGGCCTACAAGGAAAAAGAAGGTCTCGAACTAAAAGACTGTGTTTTTCATTCCTCTAAAAAAAAAGGGTGTCTTATATCCTCAAAACATAAAAGAGCAAGGTACCCTTACCATAAAACATGGAAAAAGATCACTATTGACTGTGTATCCTGATTAACTGTCTTTTTGTTTTTCAAATTTATTTGTTGAGTTATATAACCAGAATAAAGACAGCATTTTGAAAGAACAGGGATCTCATATTGAAAGAGGGATTTTCACAATACATTTGGGAACATTATTGCTCAATCAAACAGTGAGTTGACAGGCTGAGACAGAGTTTGTTTTGAAGAGCACATTTCAAGGACTGTGAGGCAGTTTGGTGTTTCAAGAGCGCATCTAGCCCAAGATGCCGCCCAGGCAAGATAGCAGAAGCGGGTTGCACAAGAGCTATGAGCCAATTTCTACTGAGGAAGTCAATGCACACCCATCTATCCTTTTCAATTTTCATGAGGTGGGTTGTTTGGATTTCTACCAAAGGATACAAGAAGTCAAAAGTTTCTCGCCCTTAACACATTTGTGCGCCTTGAGGTTCAAAGACAAACATTTTCAAATGGCAGACCTTGATTTCAAGTTCTCCCCGAGATCCATATCCAAGGCGACTAAAATCCCATACATTGGCGATAAATGGTTCAAGCAAGCCTATTTAGACTTGGATGACTACAAACCCTTCATCAAGCCTGAGCACAGAGAAGCATGCACTGCTATTTTTCCTTTCTCTCATCTTCTTGCCAGTTATGCTCCTCTTATGAAGATCATAATGTAGTATTTCACTTGTGAAGGGAGATTCTCCCGAGTTTATGCATACCACATCCGACTGTTGATGCACTTCACAAGAACCAAGCAGCTCAATATTCCTTACTTCTTGTACAAAAGCATTGAGAAAATGGCCTCCTCAGTCCAGAAGAAGCCTCCATCACAGCAAGTAGCTTCTCTATTCCATCATTCTCATATTAAAATCATCATCCTTCACCAGCTGGAGAAGAAAGAGGTTTCTTGGGATATTTTCATTAGTCACCCTGATTTCTCCATTGTCCCTCCAGTCCATACATCCCCCACACCGCCTACTCATCGCCCCTCGCCTTCCTCTAGCAGACCTACTCCTAGAAGGCTCAGATTCACCACAGAACAGTCAAGAGAGCATGGAGAAGGAGAGGGAAGTGGCCAGCAAGAGGAGGAAAGAGATGAACATGAAGAAAAAGATGAGGAACAGCAGGAAGAAAGTGATAGAGGGCAGCAGCCTGACAGTGATGCAAGTGAACAGCAGCAAGAGCAAGAAGAGAAGAGTGCTGAGCAGCAGAAATTTAGTGAGGAAGGACAGCAGTTTGGGTAGCAGTTTGAGCAGCAGCTTAAACCACAAGATGAGCAGGAAATTGAAGCACAGCAGCAGCATGATTTTGGTGAACAGGGGCAGTAGTTTGAGCAGCTTCATGATTTTAAGGAACAGGTGCAGCATAAAGAATACAAACAGCACCCTCATCATGATGCACAGCACCCTCCTCAAGATACACAGCAGCTTCAAGAGGAAATACAAATTCAAGAAGGTGACAAGCAAGATGACAAAGGCAAAGCAATCATGCCTTCCTCTCCCGAAAAGGCTAAGCCCAAGACAGCAAGAAAGAGAGTGCCCAAGGTTTTCACTCCAAATGTGACAAGAACTCTCCGAAGCAAAGGGAAGTTGCCAAAAAATCCTACCATTGACTTACGTAGGAGGAAGAGCGCAAGACTAGCCTTCAAGGGCAAAGTAGGAGAAGGACATGAGCATGGGAGTGCTTTGGATGCCATCCCAATCCAAAGTGACAACAGTGAAAATGAGGCCCGGATTCTAGAAAACCTTCTAATCCATATGGAGGGCCAAATTGATGCATTGGAGAATGACCTTCATCGGGCAAGAAACTTCAATCAATTCTTGTAGATCCAAAACAGCCAAATGAGTGCCCATATGGCTGTCTATGAGGCACGAGCGATCAAGTACAAGAAAGAGGCCGCCAAAGCCCAAGCAAGGATAGAGGATCTCATAGGTGATTTTGATGAAGATGAAGAAGAGGACCAGCCTAGGCGAAAGAAGCCTAGAACCATAGGGCTTAAAAGAGCCCTTGAAAAGCAAAGGGAAGAGGAACAAGCCCTTCTTCAATCCACTCCCCTCACTGCACTACTTGAGCAAGAGATTGAAAGCAATAAGGAGGCATGGCTAGAAAGAGCCAATAAACATTTGGAGATGAAGCTTGAGAAGGCAAACAGGGACTTAGAGCTGCAAAGGAAGATGACAAAACATTATCAAAAGCTAAATCAGTTTGCCCGGCGCAAGTTAGAGGCCACTCAAAAGAAACTAAAGGAAGCAAAAGGGAAGCACCCGACACGGAAAGAGAAGAAGGACACATCAGCACTTGAAATTTTGGCTTCAGTTTCAGAGCATGTTGTCGAGGACCCTTGAGGATCATGCACACCAATTTTGGGCACTTTTTGACAATTTTTGGTTTTTTGGCATTTTTGAGTTTTTGGTCAAAACTCATGAAATTCGCCATTTCATTTTGGGGATTCTTCAAGGAAGGAAAATGATATCATTGGATGCCATAATTTCATTAGCACACCCTCAGTTATTTTCAGAACATTTGGAGATCATTTTCTCCCCCAAAATGGTGAAAAAGGCTCGCTTTTTGCACACTCTACCCGGTCTATCAGCAGACTGTAATTTTTTGTTTTTTACATATAGGTGCAGTTTTGGAGGACTTACAGGCATCAGATTGGGAAAATTTCACTTTTTCTAGAAATTAGACACTCAGAGCTTTCCAACGAGCTATCATGAGCCCCGTTTCAACATCGGGAAGGCTGCCAAATGTTGCTGGCAATTCAGGGGAGCTTTTGCTGATATAAATTTGAAATATTTTTGTAATTTTTGAACCTCTAAAATCTGCTTTTTCCAAATGTGCGTTTAGCTATTTTTGCACATGAAAAATGATGCAAAGTAAATTATTTTTCCTTTTTTAGCATTTTCTAAATATTTTATGAGATATTTTTGTGCCTTGGGCTTTGCAAAGCCTCAAGGACAAGTTTAGATATTTTGATTAGGCCAATAGGATGGCAAGTTGAACCATGAGGTTTTCCTCTCCTTGGCCTATTTATTCCACAAGCTTTCATTGTAAACAAGGCTGAACTTGAGAAGAGAAGCAATATATGGTCATATGAGCTTTGGAAGAAAATACTTGTGTTATGCTTTTGGATTGCCTCTTGGATGTTCTTGGATGAATGATGAAGGATAGTTGATGGATTCCATGACTTGGTAGAATGGTATAGTGTCTCTTACTTTGTTTTTGTCTTCTAGTTTTCATTCATGAATACATGTTTCTTGCTTGCTATAGATTAGTAGAGAAAAAATTTGAGATATGCCCATGGAGGCACCTCAAATTTCCTGAATCTTCATAGCTTTCATGTTTTCTTCTTCCTTAGTTGCATTAAAGAATTCTTAACTTCTCTTTAACAACTTGAGGATATACTTGCTAGTTTCATTCATAGTTCTATACATGCTAAGTATGACTTACAGTACGCCCTTCTTACCTATGGCTAGCTATAGTTCCATCCATGAAATTTCTCTTTGACTGATCAGATTATCATCTTGTTGAACCAAGGAGGCCTAGTTTCGATCTAGCCCTTTGCCTAAAACTATGCGAATCTTGTTGTTAAAAGTGCCCAATAACTTGAAGTACTGTGTTTAGGCGTTCCGGCATAGTATGTTAAGTTGTTTGTCTTCCTTAAGTTTTTTCCCCAAAGTCTGATAGCCATTTCCCAAAGTTAGAGGATCTTATACTTCTATGCATGGCTTGAATGTTTATTTCTATGTATTGATTAGCTTGTAATTACATTTTGCATGATTAATGGTTTGCCTTACCATGTTTATGTTATCTATTGAACTAGTTATGCTTGAAACTCTTTGTTGTTCACAAACTTTATGTCCATTTACTCCATTTTTCCCAAAGATCTGTTGGGGCCCTTGTTTTTGTTTAAGTTTTGAACTTTTGGCCAAGACATTTTGAACTTCGACTCTTTTTGAGTTGCGGAATAAATGCACATAGCAATCGCGACCGCGCCGCAGCGACCAGGAGTTGCGGAGCTACCAAGGTGGCGCGGAAGCATTTAATAACTGGAGATCGAACAGAGATAAGTGCAGATGAAAGAAATACAGCAGAAAACAGGAAGTGGAACATGCAGACATCAGAAGAGAAGCTGGGAAAAGCCAGAGTGAAGACACAGAGAAGATGCCAGTCGCGACGAGCGGGTGAATAAAAGGCGACCACCCGGCTGAAGAAGAAGGTTGCTGTTGTTATTGTTATTGTTGAGGGTTGAATGGATGCGAGAGAAGTCGCGAGGATCAAGACCTAAGGAAGGATACGCAGAGCAGCCGAGGAAGAGTCATGCTTGTTCTTCCTATGGGTTCTTACTTTCTATGTTCTTCCTTTCTGTTCTCAAACCCATCTGTATCTGACTTGTGAGTTATCAGAGAAGAAAGCTATGTAACCATGTATTCGGCCAGAAGAATAATATAAGGAAGGATTGCTGTCTTAATATGTTGTTCATGCGTTCTGATGTGTTCACACTGCTTTAAAAATTTTAAGTTGCGACTGTCTGAATACTTGATTAGTGATCATGCATGTGTAACTTGGTATATGTGATGGATGCACTTTCTTTCTTTGGTTGCGGGTTTATTCCCTACTAGTGATCTCATCCCCTTATGCATGTGGTCGTGGCACGCCTCGGGTGAGACGCACTACTCTCCCAGAGCAGGGTGAAAATGCCGGCGTGTTCCTAGACTACTCCGGACCCCTTGTTGGCCACAACTCTTGAACCTGGGTCTTGCCCGCGAGACCTGACTTTTCGCCAACAAATGGTTCCGTTGCCGGACTCGAACCCGGTCTTCGGTGAGAGCCGAGTATCCCGACCAAGCGAGACTACAACGGAATTTTTTCTAGGGAAGGTTCCCTACGGACCTTTACAACTGGTTGCGGAGGTTACGAGCGACGGTGCCCCAAGAAGGCTTGCGGAAGATAAACCATAGGTGGGTGCACGAAGACCTGGTAGCCCTGCATCGGGTAGATACTGAACTAACCCGCGCAATGGAATTTTGGGTGAGGACCACGTTGGAAGGATACACTGTGGAGTTTGCCGCTGAGTGTTACCAATCCTTCTCGAAGGCCGAGGCTGTTTTTCACTCAGGGCTGAGGGGGAAGCTGTTGAAGTAGATTCCGCTGTAGATCAAAGCCCTGATGGCGGATGAAGGGTTGATTGAATTCCACAAAACGAGTATGGAAGCGTAAACCACCCGTACTGGGGGAAGGATTGAGGGGACCGATGCTGTGTAGACTGTAAGAGTGGGGAGCGGGGGATGGACGTTGAGGCTGCATGCAAGTTGCGGGAGTCACGTGCACATCGGCGGGCACAGATCGCCGATAGGTGGCGAAGAAGGGTAATGAGAGATTTGAAGAGAAGGGAAATCGAGAGGAGAAATCAGAAGGAGGCGCCTTAGAAGACAAGAACCATGGATTTGGATACCCGGACAGGGGACGGGACAACAGCGGACGTACAGTGGGTGCATGGGAGCCCAGCGACGCGAGAAAGAGAAGTAACGACTAGCGAAGATAATGGAAAGATGCAGCCCGAAGAAAGTTCCGATGATGAATGGCACGGCGTGATGCAGCAGATGTTCCAGGATCAGACAACACCCACCCCTCCAGGCAGCCCTACGTCCCACCTTCCGCATGGCCAGGATCTCGACCTTCCCCTGGTACTTTATCAACCTTTAAGAAATATTTTTATTCAGTTACAAGCATTAAGTCAATCATATAGTAGTTCAGCGGCGTCGGTAACGCCCAGTAGCAGCAGCGTTACTAGTAGTAGTATTTTCCCTAGTGGGACCGTTACGCAACCAGGACCCGGAGGTTTTATCCTGGTTAATTCTCCGCAAGTACACATGGCTGGATCTTTCACCCGGTACCCAGAGTTCTCTGGCCGGGGAAAGGACGACGTAGAACAACACTGGTATCTGTGCGAAGCCATCTGGAGGGCTCGACAGACGCCGGATGCAGGGAAGTTAATAGAATTCCAAACCACGCTCAGAGAGAGAGCTCTGCGTTGGTTCATCAAGTGGTCCGAGGCGCACCCTAACCCTGTAATTGCGTACGTCAAGCGGGATTTTGTCCGTGAATTCAAGCTCCCCCAGACAGACCAGCAGGGCCTGTCCGAGCTGTGGGAAATTAAGCAGAAGGAAGGAGAGACCGCGTGGGAGTTGATGCGGCGATTCAAGGATGCGATCGGGAAACTCAGCTACCCGATCGATCCAAACCACCAGAGGGACTGGTTCATCAAGGCTCTGCTCCCCTTGACACGAACCCCTCTCACTCAGCAGAAGATTGATAATCTGCAGGACGCTTTGGAGCAGGCCATGAAGATTGAAGCCATGGCGGGATACCCCCAGGAATACAGGGGGGGGATGGCCCCGTAAGACCCTTCTCTAATAGGGTTGCAACACCAGATCGCCAGCTTGACCGAAAAGCTCAAGGAAATTCAGCCAGCGAGACCAGCGCGACCGAATGTTTGGTGTACACATTGCCTGGTCGAGGGACACGTCGCAACCGAGTGTCCTCGGTTGCACGGCGCAGGAGTTGGACCGTCTGTTGCAGCAATTCAGGGGGGTCCACCACCAGGGGGTGGCGCGGCGATGAACCCGCAGGGAGTCTACCAGCCGCAACAGACTTATGCGGGGTTCCCGCGGCAACCGGGTTCCTCCACCACAGAGTACTGCAAGATCTGTCGAACGCTGGGGCATCCACCTCGGATGTGCTCGATCCTACAGAAGTACTCCACGGTGCCGAATAACGTGTATTGCAAATTTTGTGTGTCCACGACGCACAACACTGAGCAGTGCAGGGCGCTTGATGCACTTGCGGATCGACTAGATCGTCCCTCGTACAGGGTGAACGAGGCTACAAGGGGAAGAGGTGGCGGCATGCGGGGAGGCCGAACAGGAGGACGCGGTCCGGTAAAGTGCTACAACTGTGACCAGGAAGGTCATGTGGCTCGAGAATATCCCCTTCCGCGACGACCCTGGTGTTCCCAGTGCCGGGTCAACGCCCATGCTATAGAAGACTGTCCAGAGCTCATCAAGAAGTGGGAAGAACGGGTGAGGCAGAGGGGAGCGAATCTGATAAACTCAGAACCGCGCAGCGCCGCAACCCCTGACATGCAGAATGTTGCGATAGTAACACGGGGTGGAAAGAAGACTGGAGACGATGCCCACGAGAAGGAGCCAGCACGAGTGGTTCGGTCGGCATCACCAAAGAAGTTGATCAGGCCCGAAGTCCAGAAGAAGTACTTTCAGGAGGCGGTTGAGGCATTCGCCCAGTTGCGGAACGAGGGAGGGCTGGAGGAGCCCTGGCGGCCGGAAACCGGTACTCAGAACGCCGCAGATGCTGTGGTCGAGGATTGGCTCCAGCTATTTCTCAGGATTGCTGATGACGCTGTGCTGCGGCAGCAGCTCAAGCATGTGTTAGACGGAGCGCTGCAGGGGCGCGCAGAACCCAGAAATCTGGTGGACGCTAGGCCTCAATACGTGCAACGTGTCAAGCGGAACAAGCAACGAACAGGAAAAGAATTCCGGCTTAACACGCAGGTCGCAGGATTCCAAATCAGCGACACCATGTTGGACTTGGGATCCGACGTCAATATTTTGCCGCGAAAAACATGGGAGGCTCTTGGAAAGCCACGGCTCACCTATTCCCCAATCCAACTCAGGATGGCGAACCAGTACTGTATTTTGCCAATCGGCCGACTCGAGGGTGTCGAGGTCGACGTTGCGGGGGTGAAGACATACACCGACTTTGAGGTTATTGATATCATGGGCGATAAGGACCCCTATCCTTCTTTACTTGGCATTGATTGGGCTTTTGAGAATTACGCCATCATCGACCTCAAGAAGGAGCTGATGATTTTTGAGGATGGGGAGGTAAGGGTCACTCAGCCTCTCGACCCGTATCAGGGTCCGCAATATACAGAACCGGTGGACAGTCGGGAGGATGCTCAGATGATGGACCATCTCTATCAGATGACTGCAGGGAAGCGGGACGATTACATCAACCCGACCGCAACAGGGTCTATCAGTTGGCGGAGTGTGCAGAGCTCGGAGCTCGGATCCGAGCTTGCGTGGGAAGACTGGCAGCAAGGGGGGTATGAGACCACTACACGGAGATGTGCCTCCATCGCTCAGGTCCGGTGGGTAGGGACTGAGATCCGCGAATATCCCACATTATCAAACATGCAAGCAGTGAATACTTTTATTGCCAAGGTGGAAGACCGGGTCCCAGAGGAAAGCCGGATACCACTCTTGGATGTGGCCTTGAAGTCAACATCGGGACGATGGTGGAACAATCACCGCAACACTCTGTTGCGATGGGAGCGTGTGGCGGATGCTCTACGGGCACGCTTCAAAGAAGATGAAGGGCCCCGCATTACACTTAAACATCATGGAGCTTCCGACCCGCGACAGCATTTGCGAGCGTGCGAGGAACAGTGGCGTAGCGCAAGGTATCCTGAGGAGTTGTGGGTCCATAGGTTTGTCCACTCCCTGGGTACAATTCCCCAGGCCTGGTACCTGGAGGAAGAGCGGAAATGGGGAACCCGCTCCTGGCAAGCAGTCGCGGAAAAGTTCGTCCAGAGCTTCTCGTTCGAAGGGGAGACGGCGCAGGAATCTCAGGCCCTACAAGCCGTCAAGGAGGTTCTGTTTTTCCGCCATCCCGAGCCTGCTGAGGGCCCGGTGGCGTCACGCTCCGGGGTCAAGCGCGAAATGGTTTGCCAACGGATTGACGGCGACCCGGAGGATGATAGTTTGGAGGACCTTAGGCATCTCTATTTTGAAGAAAAGGAGGGCAAGCGGAGCGTCCGTGACGAGGCGACGACAGAAGGAGTCCATTTGCAGCCCCTGAAGACAAAGAAGCTGAACATTGGAACGGAGGAGAAACCTAAGCTGGCAACGGTGGGAGATTACTGGGACGAGGAGACGACAAGAGAAATTTTCAGCCTCCTCCGAGAGTACGAAGATTTATTTCCGTCATCAGTTGCGGACCTGAAGGGGATCAAGGGGGATCTGGGCGAGATGCGCATCACACTGAAACCAGGAGCCAGGCCAGTGAAGCACCGACCCTACCGGTTGAATCCACGTATCAAAGAGAAGGTCAAGATGGAGATCGACAAGATGCTGGCTGTGGGTCTCATCTTTCCTGTAGAAGAAGTTGAGTGGGTAAGTCCCATTGTCATCCAGAACAAGAAGGACAAAGCGGAAATCCGTGTCTGCGTAGATTATCGGAGTTTGAATAATGCTTGTATTCACGATCCGTTTCCCACTCCCTTCAGCGACGAAGTTCTAGATCATGTCGCGGGAAACGAAGCTTATTCCTTCACCGATGGGTTTTCGGGCTACCATCAGGTGCGCATCGCCGAGGAAGACAAAGCAAAGACGACATTCACAACTGAGTGGGGATCATTCGCATACCACGTTATGCCGTTTGGTCTGAAGAACGCACCGGCGGTGTTTTCCCGGATTGTCATTGCTGCCTTCCGGGAGTACATTCACAAGTTCCTAGAAGTCTATATGGATGATTGGACCGTTTACAGCCTGCTGAAGAAACACGCCTCCCTGTTGCGTGTTATGTTCGACCGGTGTCGCCAGCTGCAGATTTCCTTGAACTTGAAGAAATGTATTTTTGCAGTACCATTCGGCACACTCTTGGGTCACGTGGTGTGTAAGCAAGGGGTCTGCGTTGATCCCGCCAAGGTCGCGGTTATTGTCCACATGGAGGCCCCAGAGACTGTGAAGCAGTTGCGGGCACTCCTCGGGCACACCGGATACTACAGGCGGTTTATCCGCAATTATGCCAAAATCACTGCCCCTTTGGAGAAATTGTTGCGAAAGTCAGAAGCATTTGAGTGGACGGCGGAGTGCAGGAAGGCACTCGACACATTGAAGGAGAAATTGGCGACGGCACCCATACTGGTCCATCCGAACTGGGATAAGCAGTTCCATGTGCACATTGATGCGTCCGGAATTGCACTTGGCGCGGTATTGGCGCAACCCAGGGAAACGACAGTTGACCACCCGGTATACTTCGCCAGCCGACGGTTATCCAATGCGGAGAAGAATTACACCACGACCGAGCGGGAGGCGTTGGCGATGGTGTACTCTCTCCAGAAGTTCTGCCACTACCTTCTGGGCGGAAAATTTACATTTTTTACGGACCATTCGGCATTGAAATATCTGGTCAATAAGCCGGTGTTGGAGGGAAGAATCTGTCGATGGCTTCTACTTTTTCAAGAGTTCACATTTGAGGTGATTGTCAAGCCTGGCAGGTTGAATGTTGGTCCCGATCACTTGTCTAGGCTGGAGACGGGAGAGAATGACGGTCCGTTGGACGATCAGCTCCCGGATGCGGACCTATTCCGAGTTGAAGCAGTCCCAGACTACCTGGCTGACATTGCCACGTATCTGACCACGGGACAGTGCCCTGAGGATTACACCCCTCTTCAGAAACACCACTTGGTTGTCCGGGCGGCCGATTATCAATTGATCGCAGGGCAGCTGTACAAACTGGGCCTGGATGAGGTGTTGCGCAGGTGTGTTCTTGACCACGAGCGGGAAGCAGTGATGTGGGAATGTCACAGCGGGGTTTCGGGAGGACACGTGGGTGCGAAACCCACCGCAAGGAAGGTGCTTCAAGCTGGCCTGTGGTGGCCGATGGTACATGCAGACTGTAAGGCCTATGTGAAACGTTGCGATGTTTGCCAGCGGACGGGGAGTCCTTCGCACAGGGACGAGCTTCCGCTACACCCGGTGCATGTGTTGCGACCGTTTGAAAAGTGGGCTGTTGATTTCGTAGGCCCCATCGCACCAATCGCTCGCCATTCCAAAGCCCGGTACATCATTACCGCGACGGATTACCTCACACGGTGGGCTGAGGCAGCAGCGGTACGCGACTGCTCGGCGGAGACCGCTGCCCGGTTCATCTTTGAACACATCATCAGCCGCTTCGGCTGCCCACGGAGCTTGACAAGCGATCAGGGTACGCATTTCATCAATGCCACGGTCAAGTCGCTACTAGACACATTTATGATTCAGCATCATAAAAGCAGCCCATACCACCCGCAGGCCAATGGTACGGTGGAAGCCTTCAATAAGATTCTTGAAAAGGGCTTGACGAAGATTTGCAATGCTCAGCGGGACGATTGGGACGAGCGTCTCTCAGCGACATTATGGGCTTACCGGACCACGGTAAAACGTTTGACCAACCAGACGCCATTCCAGCTGGTGTATGGCTGGGAAGCTGTGATTCCCGCCGAGTTCACCGTACCCAGCCTTTTGATCGCAACGTCCCTTCACTTCTCAGAAGAAGCGTCACTGAAGGAACGACTCCAGGAGCTGCAGGAGCTGGATGAGGCTCGATTTCTTGCGGAATTCCACCAGAAGGTTCAGAAGGCCAGACAGAAAGCATGGCACGACCGCCACATCAAAACTAAAGCTTTCCAAGTTGGCGGCAAGGTTCTCTTATACGACAGCCGGTTCCAGAAGTTTCCAGGCAAGCTCCAGATGCACTGGCTGGGACCGTACTTCGTCATCGAGATCCGCGACTCAGGAGCCGTTCGGTTGGCACAACTGGACGGCACAGTTCTTCCGGGATGGGTGAATGGCGCACGCCTGAAGCCCTACCAGGAGTAGGTACTTCTCACTTTCCATCAATAACTCTCGCAACCGAGAGCACCCGTAGAGTAGCGTAGTTGAATAAATCTCCCACAACCGGGATGAATGTAGGTAGTCTTTTCCAATTGTCAACACTCAGTCAAATAACCGTCAGTTGCAGTACCCATACCGCAACCGATTGTGGTCGGGGCTGGCCAGTCCAGCGTAGGCACAGCGCTAGTCCAGCATGTCACCGCGCCAGTCCAGCGTGTCATGCACGAAGGATCCATTCTCGTGCCAGTGTCAGTCCAGGTCATTTCCGTCAGTCCTTTTGTCAGTCCGTAGGATAGCTCAGATTTGGTCATAAATTCCCTTAATGGGCAGTAATCATACCGTAATCATTTGCCATCAACCGTAGTTCCCTCCGCCGTCGAGTCCACCCATCTCCCCATGACGCCGTCAGCAACGGTCAGATTACACACAGGCCTGCGATTGATCGCACGATTATCGCAGGCAAGAAAGATAGCAAGAATTAATTGCCGTTATGGAGTCTCATCAACTCCGCGCGTGCCAGCAAATGGCCCAATTTGCATGAAGGCTATCAGCAAGAGGATGTCAGACCAGTTCAATTTGGAAGTTGCAGCACCTCCGGAGCATTCGCAGTATCAGAGCACACAGCACCCCGAAAGAAGTTGCAGAAGAATCGTCCAAGTCTATCAGAGACGCGCCAAGATGCCGAGAGCTCTTCTCTCAGTTCCTGAACCAGCATTAGATAGCAGAATTCACCAAGTAGAGTCGCTGGTCGGCAAGTATGACAATGCACCCTGTATGGATGCCAACTTGTCCGACCCGGCCGAGTTTCCTCACCTCCATTGGCAGACATTCATGGAACACCATTACACGCCCGGGAGCAGCTCTAACAGTCGAATGCGGGAAGAATTCCGGGGCCTACAGCAGTCAACTTTGATGAATTTGAGGAGTCTTCCCGTCTTCGGAACCACCGGACCAGTTCTGCAATGTACCCGGTTCCTCCTCAGTCAGGTGCAGAACGGGTCCCTGCGGCTTAACGAAGAAATTCCGATACATGCAGCAGACATTAATCGGCTTACCGGGCTATCTCAAACTGGTTCAGATGTCTCCTCTGCGGGCCAGACATCCTCCAAGCGCGCCCGGAAGTCGGCTGATGCGGACCTCTATACCAAGTATGGCACTCGCCGGGGTGGTAAAGGTGCCAAGATAGATTTGATAAATGTACAAGAAATCCGGTTCGCTTGCTACCTGATCGCTAGCAAGACCATGCGCCACTACACAAAGGGAGAGTGCACTCTGGACACAATTTCCATTGCAGAGCACTGCGTCCAGGGAGCGAAGTTGAATTGGAGCTCGTTTGTGTTAAAGGAACTCTTCGCGGCTTGCGAAGACAATTACAAGTGGACTACCAGTTTCATCTATGGGTACTTGCTCTTAGCGTTCGCCATGTGGAAATGGCATCTTCCTCCGATACGGACACCGGCGGAGATCACCGTGAGCCAGCCGCTCGCGATGAAATATTCCCCCTGGCAGGCGTCCAAGGACCCCAGCAGTAAGCAGGTGAACGCAGCGGCGTTCCGAGAATGGTATGGGATGATGATCGATGTGGTCACTTACCAGCAACGGGTGCCTCGGCACCTGTTGGATGAATACAGTGAACAGGTGTGGTTTGGAGTCAGCCACAGCCACACTTTCATCCGGCCGACTTGTGTACCGCACCACACTTTTCATATGGCGCCCCTTCGCTTCCAGCTGAATGACAATGTTTTTCACAGGGAGGTCTCTGCGTGGCCGGGGGTTGTTCAGCATGTCAGCGACGGAGTCATCCGCTACAATTTTGAGGGGATGAGGGCCGCACAGCAGCCTGCCGCGACCGGCGCAGGGGGATCTTCACAAGTTGCGGCGGAGACCACACCAGATGCAGCTGGGACCGCACAGGACCTGCCTGAATCGCTGGTCCCCATCGTCGAGCATTTCAACGACCAGGCCCGGAGACTCAACGTGGTAACCCAGGTTGTTTCTAGTGGCGCCCCTATATTTCCTTCTTTTACTGAATTTCGTATTAATCGGTCCCGTGGTCTCTCCAACACCGCCCCCCTCACTTCCCCCATTCCCACTAACCTGTTCACTTCGGCCACCCCCCTCATCACGACAATGGGTGAACCGGGCCCCGAACCCGATTCCGCCGACCCACCTCCATCCAAGAGGGCCCGCACTACGGCCACAGATCCCGTGGTGGATCTTACGGAAGACGATCCACCAGTCACGCCGCCCACAGCAACCTTGATTCCGGAGGAACCGCTGATTGATCCGGCCGATTTCCTCAACCTTCGGTTCCCTCGCACCTCGTTCACTCCATCTACCGCCCCCTCCACCAGCCGACCACATGCCACCTCCCCCAATCCGTCCAATTCATCAGCCACTGTGTCAGATTCTTTGATCCGGGAACTTTTCGGCGGTGACCACGGGGCGGAGGTCACCTCCAGTACTGCAGCCGTGGTACCACCTGTTGACCCCGTGGCCACATCCCGGGATTCTCTTCCAACTATATCTGTCCAGCCAGCCACAGTTGGGGCTGATTCGGCCGCCCCTTCCACAGAGCAAACCACGCAGCAGGACCGGCCAGAGCCTGATATGGCCACTTCAGTGCAGCAGCAGATGCCGGTCCATCCTCCAGAGATTTCAGGCCGAGCAGCGGCCATGGGCCAATCTTCGCAGGAACAGACGCCAGAGAAAGGTGCCCCCAGCACAACAAATGCAGAACAATTGAGTCCAGCACAGCTGTACCTGCTCATTCAGCGGGTGGCCCTCAAGGCCAAGCAGATTCACACCGAGCTACAGCGGCGGTGCACCGAGCAGCGGAATCAGATTACGGCGCTTACTGAACAGCGCAATCAGCTGCTGCAGGAGAAGACCTACCTCCAGGAGCAGGCCAACATTGCTATTCAAGCGCTCTCCAGCATATGGTCGGAGGCATGGGCTCACCATGCCCCACTCCCTGCTCGCATAGAAGAGGACAGTATAGCTTTACAGGCTCACCATCTCAGGGAAGTTTTCACTATTGTTTGCAGGGAGAACCAGGAGTTACAAGCGGCGTTAGCCGCACGGCCTACCCTTCCAGATCCACCCAGGGACCATTCAGGACAGGTGACTGCCAAACAGACGCAGGCAGTCAGTATGCACGCCACTCTTCATTCCACTGCAGCCGCAGCTTCTGCCCTTCTGCGAAGTTTGCAGGAGTGCTCACTCGCGTTAACTGTCAAGACGCAGCCCATTGCTGCCTAGCTGCAACAAATCTCCAGCGAAATTCGGGCGACCACAGACCCCGCAAGGTTAGATCAGCTCTACACCCAGTCGGACGAGCTGGAACTTCACATGCAGATGACTGAGGCCGAATCAGCAGCGGCCAAGCACGTCCTCCGGGAGATTCGTCTGGCCATTCGCACCCATGCTGACGCTATGCACCAGCTGGATGCCGAGGCCGAGTCCCAGCTCGCCACTCTGTTCGGGGCTGCCCCGACGCCCATAGACGAAGCCGCCGCTAACCGCATCGCTCAAGACGCCGACTTGCTTATGCAGGAATGGCAGCAAGCAGTGGCGACCTTCACAGAGCTTAGAGATTCATCACTCCGCCGGGTCCCGAAGTTGGGGCCCTTGTTTGAACCAGCAAGTGGCGGAGCACAGCAGGAAAGGGTGGCGGAAGAAGGAACAGCAGAGCAGGGCGCGGAAGCCAGCGGGGGAATGGAAATAGAAACTGTCATTTGTGATTGACTCGCGGACGAGTCAAAGAATTGTGGTCGGGGCCTGTTGGGGCCCTTGTTTTTGTTTAAGTTTTGAACTTTTGGCCAAGACATTTTGAACTTTGACTCTTTTTGAGTTGCGGAATAAATGCACATAGCAACCGCGACCGCGCCGCAGCGACCAAGAGTTGCGGAGCTACCAAGGTGGCGCGGAAGCACTTGATAGCTGGAGATCGAACAGAGATAAGTGCAGATGAAAGAAACACAGCATAAAACAGAAGGTAGAACACGCAGACATCAGAAGAGACGCTAGGAAAAGCCAGAGTGAAGACACAGAGAAGCTGCCAGTCGCGACGAGCGGGTGAATAAAAGGCGATCACCCGGCTGAAGAAGAAGGTTGGTTGTTGTTGTTGAAGGTTGAATGGATGCGAGAGAAGTCGCGAGGATCAAGACCTGAGGAAGGATGCGCAGAGCAGCTGCGGAAGAATCATGCTTGTTCTTCCTATGGGTTCTTACTTTCTATGTTCTTCCTTTCTGTTCTCAAACCCATCTGTATCTGACTTGTGAGTTATCAGAGAAGAAAGCTATGTAATCATGTATTCGGCCAGAAAAATAATATAAGGAAGGATTGCTGTCTCAATGTGTTGTTCATGCGTTGTAATGAGTTTACACTGATTTAAAATTTTTAAGTTGCGACTGTCTGAATACTTAGTGATCTTGCATGTGTAATTTGGTATATGTAATGGATGCACTTTCTTTCTTTGGTTGCGGGTTTATTCCTTACCATTGATCTCATCCCCTTATGCATGTGGTCGCGGCACACCTCGGGTGAGACGCACTGCTCTCCAAGAGCAGGGTGAAAATGTCGGCGTGTTCCTAGACTACACCGGACCCCTTGTTGGCCACAACCCTTGAACCTGGGTCTTGCCCGCGAGACCTGACTTTTCGCCAACAAGATCCTTTCTACCTTGAATCAAATCGGCCCTTCAACAACCTTGTATCACCATCTAATAGCTTTCTTGACCTTTTCGACCCCATAGCCCAGTTAATCTGACATCTTTTTACCTATCTTATATCTTTGATCAATTTTATCCCTCACAACTTATAAAACCAAAACCCAAAAACTTACTTCATAACTAGCCTAAAATCAGAACACAACGAGCAAACACACAGATATCCCTTACACAAATAGAGAGAGCCCTCTCTGAGTCCAGGAAGGCTAGGTCTTTGGGCTCCAAAGACTGGTTTGATGTTACACTGTCATTTGGCTTGCCAATCAGCCAAATCACGGGACACTAACAGGTGCTAAAGCAAAGAGGTGAAGTGTGAGAGACCCCTTTGTTAGCAAGAATATCAGTCACCCTGTTAGCAGACCGTCTGATATGGTGGAAGTCGATCGCAGAGTGATTGTGGATCTCTTGATTGAGAAGATTGATGTGTGAGGCCAAGCGCCAAATCTTGGCTAATTTGGTGGCAGAAGTGCCAGCCTAAAGTTGCTTGGGCATGTCAATGAGGATCTGGGAGTCTCCCTCTATGTCTAAATGGAATAAATTGTGGTCTCTAGTGAGGTTGAGCCCCTGGAGCATGCCTTCAAGCTCAGCGGAGTTATTGGTATCCCATCCCAGAGACCTATAGAAGACTAATAACACATGACCGTGAGATTTTCTGAAGATGCCTCCATATCCTACTTCCCCTAGATTACCCTTATATGCTCCATCAAAGTTGAGCTTGTACAACCGTGTAGGCGGTGTCGACCAATGACTAGGAGAATTCGGCTTATGGTTTGAAGGGGGGCTCAGAAATAGGGAAGGAGTGAAGCAGGAGGTTCTACTTGGTCCAAATAATCTTCTCCCCAGGGAGAGAGGGGAGGTCCGAGTCTTTCCATCGGTGAAGAGCGAGGGTCTCTTGAAGATTTTCACAGACAATGTTCCAGAGGTTATCAGGAGTGGATCGTTAATCCCGGAAGATTTTGCGGTTGCGCTCCTTCCAAATTGTCCACAGAATGTGCCCAGGAGAATGATCCAAAGAGCATTAAGAATTGCACATTGAAATGGAGCAGAAGGCCAGCTTCAAATGGTCTTAAAAATGTTTCCAGGGATTCTATCAGATCTTCTGCTTAGCAGAACCGCTTTGTCCCAAAGATTAATGGCCATGTTGCATTCGTTGAAGAGATGCTCAGTCGATTCCTTTTTGGTGCCACAGTTCAGGCATTGGGAGGGGCCAATAAAACCTTTCCTGTAGAGGTTGTCCCATGTGAGCAGTCGACGTTTGTTGAGGAGCCAGATAAACGTGGAGATCTTGGGCCAAATTCTAGGGTGCCTGATTTTTTCCCAAATACTATCTTGCTGGTCAACATGGAAGGGGAGGAGCAAGCGGTAGGCTTCATTGGTGGTGAAGGTTCCCGAAGTGGTGTGCCCCCAACGAATGATATCAGGGTCCTCTGATATGCACAGTTGACGTTTGGCTAGTTCTTATTTGATGTCATTGGTAAGATGAAATCCCAATTGGGTCTGGAGAAGATTTGTTGTGAGCCATTGGCGATACTGGGAGTGGGGATGCCTCTTGATCGTAGTATTCCAGAAGAGATTAATATTGGGAGGAGGCAAATGATCTAGAATTCGCTGCCAAACGGAGTTGGGGAAAAGGGATGACATTTTGGGCATTTGTTGCCAAGAGTCATGCCAGAAGTTAGCTAAGTTTCCTCATCTGACTTCCAGAAGCTGTGATCACGAACCAGGGCTTGTTGTTGCTTGGCCACCTTCCAAATGAGGGATCCGTCATGTTCCACGTCGAAGCAAATGAGGTTTCTTGAAGGCCATTTGCTGGCATATTTGGTTTCCCAAAGTTGCGCCCATGGAGTATCTGTATTAGAGACCCATTGCCACCAAATTTTTTCTCGCATGACCTCATTGTTGCGTAGAGGATATCTTAACCCAAGACCACCAGAATGTTTGGGGGCACAAACCTCCTGCCAATTGACTAAAGCCCATTTCTTCTTAGCCTTGGCTCCCCCCCAGAGAAAATTGCATTGGAGTCCTCTAATAGCTTTGAGCACCCATTTTGGGGCAGCGAGCATGGAGAAGAGATACAAAGGCATGGACTAAAGGACAGATTTAACCAGGATGAGATGAATGGAAAGGTTGAGGGCACGATGAGTCCAAAGAGTAAGACGAGAATCTAGTCTGTCCAGCAGGTCTTTCCAAGAGGAGTGCTTGATGACCGAATCAGTGAGGGGGGCCCCTAAGTATTTGGAGGGGAGGGTAGCAATGGGGAAGCCTAGAATGCGAGTGATGTTGTGTTGGGTGAGCAGGGGAGTGTTGAAGAAGAAGATATGGGATTCAGAATTTTTGACCGGGGTGCCAGCAGCTAGTGAGAAGCAGTCCAAAATAGATTTGAAAGAACAGGCTTCTTGAATGGAGGGGTGGCCAAAAAGCATGTTGTCATCCACAAATTGTTGGTGTGAGATAGGAGGGCGATGATGAATATAGAGACCCCTTAATGATCGATCATGAACACGGGATTTAATAAGTCTGCTCAACCCTTCTGCCATTAGAACGAAAAGGAAGGGGGATAGGGGATCCATGGTTGACGGATACCACGGGATGGGGAGAGAGGGGGAGAGGGAGATCCGTTGAGAAGAATGGATTAGAGAGGGGATGTGATGAGACTCATAATCCAACGCATCCAAGTTTGACTGAAGCCAAAGGCTGCCAGTATTTGTTGGATATATGCCCAGCTAAGCTTGTCAAAAGCTTTGGAGATATCGATTTTAAGAAGCATACCTGGAATCTTGCAAGCTTTCAGAGAATGCATTACCTCATGCGTGAGAATGATACCATCAAGGATGTGGCGTCCTTCGACATATCCAGTTTGCTCTTAAGAGATGAGGAGAGGCAAAAGGGGCTTGAGACAGTTTTCTATCACCTTGGAGACAAGCTTGTATAAGATGTTGCAGAGGGCGATCGGTCAAAATTTGTTGGGGGAGGAAGCTTGTTCTTCTTTGGTAATGAGAGTGATAAAGGTGGCATTAAGAGCTGGGAGCATCCAGCGCATAGAGTGAGATTCTTCAACCATCTCCCATATATCATTCCTGATATTGTCCTAGAAAAAGTGGAAAAATTTGGTGGTGAATCCATCTGGGCCAGGAGCTTTGCCTTCTTTGAGTTGGGCCATAGCTAGATCCACTCCCTGAATTTGAACCGTTTTGAGCAGCATTTGGTTGTGTTCACCTGTGATCAAAGCCGAAATGTGACTAGTGATATTATTGATGCCTTCGTGTCTATCTATAGATGGCTCTATTAAAGTGTCTTTGAAATTACTTAAAATTTCCTATTCAATCTCTTCATGCATCTCCAGATTGACTCCTTGCTCATTCCGTAAGATAGAGATGTGGTTAACCATTCTTCTTTGAATGGTAGAACGATGGAAGAATTTAGTATTCTTCTCACCTTCTTTTAGCCAGCGGATTCTGGATTTTTGTTTCCAGAGCATCTCCTCCTGTATTTCCCTTTCCTCAATTTTATTTTTGAGTTGTTTCTCTTGATTGTCCAATTCTTCTGTGCGTCCGGAGCTGATGAGATGTTGTTGAAGCACCTCCATTTTGGCTGCGAGATCTTGTTGGCTTTGGAAGATATTGCCAAAGGGATGTTGGTTCCAATGTTTCAATCTGGTTTTGATGATCTTGAGCTTCTGCTAGATTTTATACATAGTGGAGCCATTGTGGGGGTTGATGGAGTGCCACCAATGGATGACCATCTCTCTGAAGCCCAGATGAGGAAGCCAGAATTGTTCGAAGCGGAAGGGTTTGCGAAGACCCTGATCAGTTCTATCCCAATGAATTTGGATGGGCCAATGATCCGAACCTACAGCTAGGAGAATGGAAGAGAAGATATCTCCTCTAGCCTGTATGACAGAATCTGAGACGATAAAACGATCCAGTCGGGAAGCTATGTGGTTGGGGACAATTCTTCGATTGTTCCACATGTGAATGCCATTGGTTGTAGGGATATTAATCAGATGATTTTGGAGAATGAAATCTTTGAACTGCAGACTGTCGGCTTCCAGGAGCAAGTGTCCCCCACGCTTTTCTCGAAGGTTGGTGATCATATTGAAGTCACCACCTAGAATCCAATGAGGATGGGGATTCAAGGTGGAGAGGGTAGCAAGGTCATCAATGAGCTGGATCTTGCTGGCAGAGGCTTGGGGAAAATAAACATTGGTGAGAAGTCCTTTGAGTCTGGTTCCCATGAGATGGAAAGTGGCTTGAAGAAAATGATGGGAGGCATGGAAATCAGAAAGGGAAAGGAGGGTGGGGTTCTAGGCGATGGCAAGGCCCCCAGAGGCTCTAATTAAATCGACGGCAACGGTATTGCAGCCCGGCCAGAGTCAGGAGAGAATGGAGTGGAAGGTGGAACTAGTACATTTGGTTTCCTGCATAAAGAAGATGGCAGGTTTATTGCATCTAAGACAATATTTTATCATACGACAGTTTGAGGGACTATTGATCCCTTGAATGTTCCATGAAGTGAGCTTCATCATATACTGGAAGGTTTTAGAGCTTTGAAGAACTTCGTCAACTTAGGGTATCTTCCAGATTCAACCAGTTGATCCCTTAGGGTAATTAATCTTTGCAGATCCGTCGGTCTCCCTCTCTTTCTTGATTCTCTGATAATGTTAATAGTCTTCCGTGGAATGAGTTCCCCTTGGATCCCAAGATGGGCACTTCCTTTGAGCAGTTGAGCTTTCAGTAGGGCTTCCTCCAAACTGTCAATCTGTCTAGGGGGGGTGGTATGGTAAGCCTTGGAATCGTAGGCTTTTTCTAGCCCAGTTAGGTCGAGGTCCCCGAAGTGAATATATTTTGGTTCCTCGATCATATATGATATAGAATCTGGGGAGGAGCTATCACCAAATATCTTGGCCTGATTCGATGGGAACTAAAGATCAAGATCCATAGAGGCGTAAGGTTTTCGGATTTCAATCTGAGGCAATGAAGAGGGAGAACTTGAAGAAGCCATTAGATTAACATTAGGCTCCGCTGCAATCAACGACGGCTGCGCCAACTAGTCAGGAAGAGTGAAACTAAGGGGCAGTAAGGATCCAAAAGAGGGAGCAGTGGAAATGGCGAGATCAGAAGGGATCGAGGGTTGATTCTGATCCGGATCAAGGCTGGCTAGGAGGTGGAAGTTGTTGCTGGATGAGGGTTGATTTTTGTTGCTAGAAGAGGGATGGGAAGGCCCAGGGGGAATGGGATTCTTTTTTGCATGCCGTTTGAGGGGGGCTACCTCGGTGAATCCATCAGGATCGGAGGGATTGGGAGTACCAGAAGGATTAGGAGGGAGTTTCTAAGGACAATCTCTGAACAAATGTCCATGATTGTGGCATTTTTGATAAACGAAAGGGAACATGTTCATAGTCAATGGATTGAATCCATTCAAAATATTCATGCCAAAGACTTACCGAATCAGGGAGAGCTTTTGCAAGGTGCATGTAGACACAGATCTGAGCGTAGGCAGTATATCGATTGTGTTTGGTTTCTTCTGCAACTTTGATGAAGGTTCCTAAGCAGTTGCCAATCTCCTTAAGGGTGATTTCCTCCCAGTATTCATGCAGCAGAGAGTAGAGGCATATCCATACAGGTGCCCAGTTGAAGTCTTCTTTGTTGGGGTTGAAACGTTCAACCCAATCCCTGAGAAAGAACCCAGCTACGTTGAAGAAGTAAGGCCCTCTGTCCATAACTCGATTTTTGTCTTCGAGGTAGGTAAAGATAATGTTGAAGAAACCTTTGGGTCTGAGCTAAAGATCTACTTGCCCCTTTGGCTTCCATTTGGCTTTGATCCATCCGTAAAGGGCTTTTCAGTGGGCCAAAATCCAATAAACTTGCCAATCAAAGCATGGTCATGCATGTACTAGATTCGACTGTTAATTCTCTCGGTTGGGAAATGGATCTCGAGCCTCTTGGGCTCAATTGGAATACAGGTTGAATATTTCACCGTATGTGTTTCTTTGATACCGATCCCTTCTTGAGTTTGATGCCCTGTTGGAGGAGCAGGTTGATCTGCCTCAGAATTCGAAGGCAGGGCGGCTTCAGATTTGTCTGGGGCCAGAGGAGTCATGAGAATTTCCAGAGATGGGGGGGGTGACAGGGTCCCCCCTCTGGTTTCTGCCATACAAGAAGCAGGCAGCGATCGGAATGATTTCGATGGTGGGTAAGAACCAAGAGCAATGGTGGCGCCCTTTGCGAAGGTACTGAGGAAACCCTAGGGTTTTAGGCCGGTGCTCTGTTCTCGTCACTTCGAGATCCCATTTACCTTAATTTTGTTTTTTTTTAATATACTTACTTAAATTGTATAAATTTATATATTTATAAATAGTTATACGTTTATATATCTATAAATAATTATAATAGAAATGTCACATTTCAATAAAATATAAAATTAAATATATGTAAATTAATAAACTATTTTATTTTTGTATTTTTTTGGTTATATATATATATATATATATTAATTTTGTGGTGATATGATATAAAATTAAATATTATAAATAATATATTTATAGACAGTTATAATAGAAGTGTAAAATTTCAATAAAATATATAAAAGAAATATATATAAAATATAAATATGAAAAAAATATATGTAAAATATAAATTGAGATTGTAATTTTTTATGTTTGAATATCTATGTGTATTAATTTTTTATTAACTTATATTATACAAATTTATAAACAATTATAGTGGATACTCAATATTTGATATAAATATATAAAAGAGAGATGTTAAATTTTTATTTATACAATATACACTTAAAGTGTAGAAAAAGAGTTATAATACAAATGTAACCTTTCAATAAAATATTACATTTCATTACTAAAATGTTAAACTCCATTGTTATATAATGGAGTTTTGTGTTGTAATTTCAAATACCTCTACTAATAGAAATATTTTTAAATAAATATATGTATATAAAAAAATATTTTAAATTTTAAATTATGTTATCATTTGTTGGTTTTGAATAAGTATATATAAATATATATGTTAATTTTGTTTTATTAAACTATATTCACTTAAATTATATAAATTTATATATTTATAAATATTTAAGAGTTTATATATTTATAAATGGTTATACCAAAAATTTTACATTTCAATAAAAGACAAAAATATAAAAAATTTAATATAGTTAAATTAAAAAATTATTTTAATTTTTAAATTTTTTGTTATATATATTATTTTTGTATTTATATGATACAAATTTAAATTATATAAATTTATATATTTATAGACATTTATAATAAAAATGTAATATTTCAATAAAATATAAAATTTAATATCTAAAACAAAATTGAAATTATAATTTATTATTTTTTAATATATATATTAAATTTTTATTGACTTAAATTATATAAATTTATAAATCATGTACCGTGGATATTTGAAATAAATATATGTAAAAGAGTATATTTTATTGTGAGTAAAATTTTTCGGTAAAAATCACATCAAAATAATTTTGGTCGATGCGTTTAGAACCAGCCAGTGTGGTTCGTCATCGGGACATAATGAAGATTCTGATCAATAACCCAATTAAACAGATAAGAAAATCTCCAACTAGTCGTTTGTAAAATAAGAGCTAGTTTGACTAAACTTAGGAAATGAAATCAAAAAATATATAATAATGATTTCTTTTTTATTTAATAGGAATAAATTAAATGCTTAATGTTTATAATTTGAATCTTATTTATTTTTATTTTTAATAAAATAAAAATTAACCAATATATTCTTGAAGAATAAATAAATGTTTACTATTAAAAATATTATTTTTATTTTTAGAATAATAATTAATATATTTATTTTGTTCTATTTTTATTTCTTTTTAATAATATATATATAATAAAATAAATAAAATTGAAACTAGATGAATAAAATATAAAAAATAAATAAAAATAAACATAAAAATAAAATTACATAAATAAAAATACAAACTAACTGTTATTTTACAAAGTACTAGTTGGAGATTTTCTTATCTATTTAATTGTGGTTTTGTGTAATATCCCAAAATAGGGATTACACAGCAAGCTTGCTAAAATAACTCACTCCTAGGAATTATATGCACTGAATGGAGTTTACAGCCCCTGGATCCCTTAGATCAGCTCATCTAAGATCTAAATCTAAAAGGAGAGCAAAAAAGGTCAAACTAGGTGGGTTAAACAGATCTCCCACAACCTAGTCTAGCTGAAAAACACCCAAAGAGAGGGGCTATAGCTATATGCATACACTACTTCAGGAATTGTGTAGTTTTATCAGATTATTTACAAGAGACAAACATGGAGGCTCATATTTCAGCAATACGTCAGCAAAATAAATCTTCAATGTAGCTTATACAGTGTAGAACATAAATAGGAAGATTGTGCAAGACAAAAGCCTCAAAAGGAGCTGCTACAACAACATAAAATTGCAGAATAAGCTTGACAGCGTTATTTTTATTGCTAAAGCATGCAGTAGATTACAACTCAGATCTAGAGCAGATATGTACATAAAAAGATAGATCTATTACAGATCTGTGTGCAAGAAATGCTCCTCTTTACACTCCCCTTGGGGATCTCAGCAAAACATGAAATACAATGAGTAGATCTGAAATCTAAATCATAGATCTGCAAAAGTATTCAGAAAATTCTGAATCATAACATGTGTAGCAGATTAGATCTTAAAGGAACATGAATTGGTTGGCCAATCCATGAATCACCACAGTGAAAGGATGAATCCAATCACTAGAGATTTCTCCTCTAAAAATGATGCCAAGATGCACTACAATTCTACTCATCAAAATAACGCAGTCATGGAAGAGAGACTGCGCTATAAGCTTTGAGTAAGCTTTGGCCTGATGCCAATGTGTGGATCTAAAGCTCCAAGGGTCTAGAACTGACTTATCAAGGGAATAGATGACTTGCCATTGAAAAGGAGTGCTAGATCTGCATAGATATGAAGAGATCTATCCTCCACTTGTTGTAGCTCACATAGAAAGCTCACCTCTAAACATGACTGCGCTATAGATGCAAGATGAGGCTTGGCCAAATGCCAGATAGTGGACTAGGCAAACAAGGTTCCTCCAAGAGCTGCTCTATGGAAGAGATGGGATTCCTAAATAGGAAAACCCAAAGAGGAATTTCTAAATAGACAATACCTTCAGAAAATAATACAATCAACAACCCCTTCCTCTTGTCCTCCTCCTTTTATAATATGAGAGCCTTGTCAAACCCTAAACCACCTCAATGAATTAGCTCCTTTCACATGTGGAGCCTCCATATAAAACTACGTTGTACATCCATGAGGTTCATTGCACCTAGACTGCGCTGTTGATTTGGTCAAGGTTGAACTCTTTGTAGGCTCTTTGCAGTATCTCCTCCTTAAGCTTGGAGGCTCTAGGTAAGAAGACCCTACCATGATGATAGATGACTTCCTCATGGACTAGATAGCCTTCTCCATGCATCTCATACAAGTGTTCATATATTTGGAATAATCCACCAACAACTGGGATCTCCAATATAGATCTACACTTCCCAACAATGACAATGCTGATGATGCATCCATAGGGATCTTTGTCATGTTGTTGCTCTCTTCTTTGACAACTCTTATGTCAAATTTGTGTGTTGGAAGGACAAACCTTCCATTCTCTTCTTCCAACAGCGCAGAATCAGAGATGAAGTTGGGTGTTGATGATGAGGGAAGAGAATCTCCCTCTTCCTTGAGGCTACCCAAACCTTCCAGCATTGTAACTTTGTCTCCTAATGCTCCCATCCTTTCTGGATCTGATCTTGGAGCATCATATTGTGAAACATCTCCCACCCAAACAGAATCAAGTGGTCTTCGAGGTGGTTTACCACAAGATAAGGATCTCTCATGGTTCATCCTCACATTCCAATTAGATGGGATCATCATACCCCTACTTCCATTATGCAATTCTATCTTTGCTTCTTGTGTGGAAGACCCATGGTAACGTGGCATCACTCTTAAGGAGGAAAGAGTGCTTCTGACTGGGGTACTTACTTCCTTCTCTTCTTCTAGTAAAAGTGGATAACTCTTTGTCATGTCAACCTTATGATCCCTCCTTTGTTCTATCCCATTCTCTTCCATTCTAGACACATGCTGCTCATGTACTCCATATGAACGATCCCTTGGAATTTCTTGCAAGGATGCAAGAGATCCCATAGTGGAAGCAATTGCTTCTTCTCCATTCCTTGACAGGAAAAGACCTCTTCCTGCTATCACAACGCTGGAAGATCTTCTATGTTCTTTCCTCCCTTCTTCCTCATCAATGGAGAGTGCATCATCATTAAGAGATCCTTTTCCTTTATCTCTCAAAGAAGGAACTCCCATGCCTTTCCTTTGAGAAAAGATTTATTGTTGAAGAGGGGCTTCTGCCCTTGGAAATATATGCAACAGATCTTCCTTCCTTTCAACATTGTTCAGGAGTGGAGTTGGCTCCATGGATTTCTCTGATTCATGCAAATATTTAGACTTCTTTTAATCAGCTTTCTTCCTCAAAGAAGTTTTAGATTGTACATCAAATACTCTTACGAGTCTCCTAGTAAACTTTGCATAAGAAGAAATGTTCACATTTTTCAAGGAAAATGACTCAAATAGCCACCAGGAATAAGCCTTACCTTGCAGATGCAGCGCTGCCACTTTCATGGCTTCTTCTTCAGAAACTTGATGCAGTTGTAGATATGTGTCAAGCTCCCTTACCCAAGATTGGGCTGAGCTCTCAAGAGATCCATCAAAATTAGGTAGAGAAAACCTACCCAAAGTGGGCTGCAAACACCCTCTTCTTCTATTATAGCTGCAGGATCTCCTTTCTTCTCTAAGATGGCAGAACTCCGAGAAACTGATATGCTCTTTGAATCTCACTGATTGAGACTCATATTCTTGGAGATAATCACCAATATTTCCCTCCTTTGGTGCTCCTCCTTTTCCTTCTTCCTTTGACAAGAAAGTAGTTATGTTACAACGTTGTGAATCCGATTGTGTGGCTGAATGCTCACACACATAGTAAGGAGTACTGGGGCTTTCTCCATGAGAAGAGCTTCTTGGGGGATCTGCATGCCATTCCCTCCTCATTCCCCTAATTTCTTCCTTTATCTCATGTAAAGCTTGAGAAAGAGTGTTAGAGAACTCTACTGCTTTTATTCTTCCATACAAAGGGGTTTCATCCTTACTTGATTTGTCTTTGGTGTAATCATTTTTCTTTTATCTTCTTATATGATACCTCTGCTCTCTATCACTGAGCGGATATCCCTCTTTTGAAGATGTATTGGCTCAAATAATGCACAGGTTGTGCCAAGAAAGAAGCTCTAATACCACTGTAATATCCCAAAACAGGGATTACATAGCAAGCCTGCTAAAATAACGCACTCCTGGGAATTATATGCACTGAAATGAGTTTGCAACCCCTGGATCCCTTATATAAGCTCATATAAGATCTAAATCCAAAAGGATAGAAAAAACAAATCAAACTAGGTGGGTTAAACATATCTCCCACAACCTAGTCTAGCTGAAAAACACCCAAAGATAGGGGTTGCAGCTATATGCATACACTGCTTCAAGAATTGTGTAGTTTTATCAGATTATTTACAGGAGACCAACATGGAGACTCATATTTTAGTAATACATCAGCAAAATAAATCTTCAATGCAGCTTATACAGTGTAGAACAGAAATAGGAAGATTATACAAGACAAAAGCCTCAAAAGGAGCTGCTACAACATAAAATTGCAGAATATGATTGACAGTGTTATTTTTATTACTGAAGCATGTAGTAGATTACAACTCAGATCTAGAGCAGATCTGTACATAAAAAGATAGATCTATTACATATCTGTGTACAAGAAATGCTCCTCTTTACACTCCCCTTGGGGATCTCAGCAAAACATGAAATACAATGAGTAGATCTGAGATCTAAACCACAGATCTGCAAAAGTATTCATAAAATTTTGAATCATAACATGTGTAGAAGATCAGATCTGAAAGGAACATGAATTGGTTGGCCAATCCACGGATCACCACAGTGAAAGGATGAATCCAATCACTAGAGATATCTCCTCTAATGATGCCAAGATGCCCTGCAATTCTGCTCATCAAAATAACGTAGTCATGGAAGAGAGACTGCACTGTAAGCTCTGAGTAAGCTTTGGCCTGATGCCAATGTGTGGATCTAAAGCTCCAAGGGTCTAGAACTGACTTATCAAGGGGATAGATGACTTTCCCATTGAAAAGGAGTGCTAGATCTGCATAGATCTGAAGAGATCTATCCTCCACTTGCTGCAGCTCACATAGACAGCTCACCCCTAAACAGGATTGTGCTATAGATGCAAGATGAGGCTTGGAAAAATGCCAAATAGTGGACTAGGCAAACAAGTTCCTCAAAGAGCTGCTCTATGGAAGAGATGGGATTCTTAAACAGGAAAACCCAAAGAGGAATGTCTAAACAGACAATACCTTCAGAAATTAATACAATCAACAACCCCTTCCTCTTGTCCTCCTCCTTATTTTATAAGATGAGAGCCTTGTCAAACCCTAAACCACCTTAATGAATTCCTTTCACATATGGAGCCTCCATCTAAAACTGCGTTGTACATCCATGAGGTTCGTTGCACCTAGACTGCGCTATTGATTTGGTCAAGGTTGACCCAATCTCATGGTCCAAACCCATTCACACTTGCAAGAGTTTATTTACATAGCCCAGATATGTCTTTGTTCACATAGGCATTGATTTATTCATTCATTTCATGAGTTTTACATGTCCTCCTTTATTCATTTATTCATGAAACAGAAAATAAAACAAAAATGCATATTCCACTTAGTTGAAGCTAAGTAGGAATATTACAGTCCTCCCCTCCAAAATGTTGCTTTTCCTCAAGCAATTGATAGGGAGAGTGCTGAAATACTTATTCTCCATTGGTGACATCACCAAAGATCAAGCTCTCAACATAAGCTAGATGCTCACCAACCCAACCCTCCATGAGTTTCTCTTCCAAATTCAATATGAGATGTGTAAAATCAATAAATCAATAAATCATAAGAAACAATCATGGCTGAACCAATACTCTCTCTAAAACATGTATCATGAGGTACATAGAGAGTCTCCATCCCATGAGGCACACATATGCTTCCCATCCTTCCTCCATACATTCCCATAAATAGTACAATCACATCATCAATGTATGGAAATAAAAATACATATAAACAAACAGAAATTGGAGCGTGATGAGGTGGGTCATAATCCCACATATGATACAAGCGCAGCGCATCTCCTACCTACATCAGATCAAGGTTTGGTAAGTGGTTTCCCCACCACTTACTTGCTGCACAATCCATCTCACTATAGCTGAAGATGTGAAATATGTTTGGTGCCTTTGGGAAGCACCCATCATGAAAATTAATCTCCCTTTGCACAGCAAGGGAGTGGCCAAGCTCAGAATTTTTGGTGGCCCAACAAATGCCATGCCATGAGATCTACATGATAAGTTACTCCCCTCGGGAGTCATGGCCTGCATAAACATGGTAAAATATTGTGACAAATCAGAAAAATAAATTTTCTTTACATAATCAGATTCTTTACCATCATAGTTCCTCATACACATGGAGTTGTGAATGGACATTTCTCCTCTTTCAAAAGAAGGAAGAGATGGCTGAAATGACTCTTGCATATATTCCCTTGGCTACTTCAACTCCTCATAACTCATGCACTCATGAAAGTGTTGATATGGTCCCTCTTTTAAGCCTTCCCAATCAAGGTTCATCATGATTGGGGTGTAGTTATTCATTGCTTGCATATGGCTGAAAATGTGGAATAATTTTGGTGCCTTAGGTAAGCACCCATCATGATAGAGCAGTTCCCATTTTATATCAAGGGAGTGGCCAATTTTGACATGTGTGTGGCCCAATATTTTCCATGAGATTTACAAAATGTATCACTCCTTCTAAGAGTCATGGCCTGCACAAGAACAGTGAAATAATGCATACAAATAGATAGTGAAATATGCTTTACGCATGTATGTTCTTCACCCAAAGTTCTCCTTATACAAGTGGAGGGGTGTATGGATCTTCCTCCTCTTCCCAAGGTAGGAAGATATGGCTGAAATAATTTTGTCAAACAGCCATGTTGCTACCCCATCTCCAAATACTTAATGCATTCCTGAAAATGCTAATGTATCTCCCTTCCAAGACCTTCCCATTCAAAGCATCTCATGATAGTGTTGTAGATCTCCATAGAATAGGTGTAGTTGAAACAGAACTCTTTGTAGGCTCTTTGTAGTATCTCCTCCTTAAGCTTGGAGGCTCTAGGTAAGAAGACCCTACCATGATGATAGATGACTTCCTCATGGACTAGATAGCCTTCTCCATGCATCTGGCCATCAAGCATCATACAAGTGTGCAGATCTTTGGAATAATCCACCAACAACTAGGATCTCCAATATAGATCTACACTTCCCAACAATGACAGCGCTGATGATGCGTCCATAGGGATGTATGTCATGTTGCTGCTCTCTTCTTTGACAACTCTTATCTCAAATTTGTGTGTTGGAAGGACATACCTTCCATTCTCTTCTTCCAACAGCGCAGAATTAGAGATGAAGTTGGGTGTTGATGATGAGGGAAGAGAATCTCCCTCTTCCTTGAGGCTACCCAAACCTTCCAGCACTGTAACTTTGCCTCCTAATGCTCCCATCCTTTCTAGATCTGATCTTGGAGCATCATGTTGTGAAACATCTCCCACCCAAACAGAATCAGGTGGTCTCCCAGGTGGTTTACCACAAGGTAAGGATCTCTCATGGTTCATCCTCACATGCCAATTAGATGGGATCATCATACCCCTGCTTCCACTGTGCAATTATATCTCTACTTCTTGTGTGGAAGACCCTTGGTAATGTGGCATCACTCTTAAGGAGGCAAGAGTGCTTCTAACTGGGGTACTTGCTTCCTTCTCTTCTTCTAGCAAAATTGGATCACTCTTTGTCATGTCAACCTTATGATCCCTCCTCTGTTCTGTCCCATTGTCTTCCATTCTAGACACATGTTGCTCATGTATTGCATATGAAAGATCCCTTGGAATTTCTTGCAAGGATGCAAGAGCTCCCATAGTGGAAGCAATTTCTTCTTCTCCATTCCTTGACAGGAAAAGACCTCTTCCTGCTATCAGAGCGCTCGAAGATCTTCTCTGTTCTTTCCTCCCTTCTTCCTCATCAGTGGAGAGTGCATCATCATTAAGAGATCCTTTTCCTTGATCTCTCAAAGAAGGAATTCCCATGCCTTTCCTTTGAGGAAATATTCCCTGTTGAAGAGGGGATTTTGCCCTTGGCAAGATATGCAACAGATCTTCCTTCCTTTCAACATTGTTCAGGAGTGGAGTTGGCTCCATGGATTTCTCCGATTCATGTAAAGATTTAGACTTCTTTGAATTAGATTGCTTCCTCAAAGAAGTTTTAGATTGTACATCAAATACTCTTACTATTCTCCTAGTAAACTTTGCATAAGAAGAAATGTTCACATTTTTCAAGGAAAATGACTCAAATAGCCACCAGGCATAAGCCTTACCTTGCAGATGCAACGCTGCCACTTTCATGGCTTCTTCTTCAGAAACTTGATGCAATTATAGATATGTGTCAAGCTCCCTTACCCAATATTGGGTTGAGCTCTCAGGTGATCCATCAAAAGTAGGTAGAGAAAACCTACCCAAAATGGGCTGCAAACACCCTCTTCTTCTATTATAGCTGCAGGATATCCTTTCTTCTCTAAGATGGCAGAACTCCGGGAAACTGATATGATCTTTGAATCTCACTGATTGAGACTCATATTCTTGGAGATAATCACCAAGAGTTCCCTCCTTTGATGCTCCTCCTTTTCCTTCTTCCTTTGAAAATAAAGTAGGTATGTTACAACGTTGTGAATCCGATTGTGTGGCCGAATGCTCACACACATAGTAAGGATTACTGGGGCTTTCTCCATGAGAAGAGCTTCTTGGGGGATCTTCATGCCATCCCCTGAGTTCTTCCTTCATCTCATGTAAAGCTTGAGAAAGAGTGTTAGAGAACTCTACTCCTTTTATTCTTCGATACAAAGTAGTTTCATCCTTATTTGTTTTGTCTTTGGTGTAATAATTTTTCTTTTATCTTCTTATATGATACCTCTACTCTCTATCAGTGAGGGGATCTCCCTCTTCTAAAGACATATTGGCTCAAAGAATGCAGAGGTTGTGCCAAGAAATAAGCTTTGATACCACTGTAATATCCTAAAACAGGGATTACACAGCAAGCCTTCTAAAATAACGCACTCTTGGGAATTATATGCACTAAAATGAGTTTGCATCCCCTGTATCCCTTAGATCAGCTCATCTAAGATCTAAATACAAAAGGATAGCAAAAAAAAATCAAACTGGGTGGGTTAAACAGATCTCCCACAACCTAGTCTAGCTGAAAAACACCCAAAGAGAGGGGTTGCAACTATATGAATACACTTCTTCAAGAATTGCGTAGTTTTATCAGATTATTTATAGGATACCAACATGGAGGCTCATATTTCAGTAATACAACAGCAAAATAAATCTTCAATGCATCTTATACAGTGTAGAACAGAAATCGTAAGATTGTACAAGACAAAAGCCTCAAAAGGAGCAGCTACAACAACATAAAATTGCATAATAGGCTTGACAGCGTTATTTTTATTGCTGAAGCAAGTAGTAGATTAAAAATCATATCTAGAGTAGATCTTTACGTAAAAATATAGATTTATTCTAGATCTCTGTACAAGAAATGCTCCTCCTTGCACTCCCCTTGGGGATCTCAGAAAAACATGAAATACAGTGAGTAGATCTGAGATCTAAATCATAGATCTGCAAAAGTATTCAGAAAATTATAAATCATAACATGTGTAGCAGATCAGATCTGAAAGGAACATAAATTGGTTGGCCAATCCACATATTACCACAATGAAAGGATGAATCCAATCACTAGAGATCTCTCCTCTAAATATGATGCCAAGATGCCCTGCAATTCTACTCATCAAAATAATGTATTCATGGAAGAGAGACTGCGCTGTAAGCTCTAAGTAAGCTTTGGCTTAATGCCAATGTGTGGATCTAAAGCTCCAAGGGTATAGAACTGACCTATCAAGGGAATATATGACTTTCCCATTGAAAAGGAGTGTTAGATCTGCATAGATCTGAAGATATCTATCCTCCACTTGCTGCAACTCACATAGATAGCTCACCCCTAAACAGGACTATGCTATAGATGCAAGATGAGGCTTGGCCAAATGCCAAATAGTTGACTTGGAAAACAAGGTTCCTCCAAGAGCCTCTCTATTGAAGAGATGGGATTCCTAAACAGGAAAACCCAAAGAGGAATGTCTAAAAAGACAATACCTTCAAAAAATAATACAATTAGCAACCCCTTCCTCTTGTCCTCCTCCTTATTTTATAAGATGAGAGCCTTTTCAAACCCTAAACCACCTCAATGAATTAGCTCCTTTCACATGTGGAGCCTCCATCTAAAACTATGTTGTACACCCATGAGGTTCATTGCACCTAGATTGCGCTCTTGATTTCGTCAAGGTTGACCCAATCTCATGGTCCAAACACATTCACACTTGCAAGAGTTTATTTACATAGCCCAGATATGTCTCTGTTCACATAGGCATTGATTTATTCATTCATTTCATGAGTTTTACATGTCCTCCTTTATTCATTTATTCATGAAACAGAAAATAAAACAAAAATTCATATTCCACTTAGCTGAAGTTAAGTAGGAATATTACCTTCTGTTCGATCTGAAACTGTTATATGGGTGCACACATTTCTTATATTTTTTTAATACATATCTATTTCTCATATATTATTTCACAAGTATGAATAATTCATCGCATATACCAAAGATTGTTAAATTTTCAAAAGTAGACCTAGCACAGTTACTCTACAAAGCATTTATGAGTATATAGAGACTTTAGAGCATTTATGAGCATCTTTAGAGAAACGTAGAGAAGAAAGAGAAGCCAAGAGTATCTATGAGTATATAGAGTCTTTAGAGAAACGTAGATAAGAAAGAAAAGCCAAGCTACAAACAGAGTTAGAAGCCATGCTGGAAAATAAATTTACATCTCTTGAAGACAAGATCCAAAAAATAGAAATAAAATAAAAATATTGGAGAATAAAATGGAGACAATGGAGACTAGATTACAGGTAATAGAAAAACAAAGACAAGATATGAACCAAACATCCCAACAAGGATATGTCGATACTTTATAAAGTCTTAAAATGAAGGACATTATTAAAGAACTAGAAGGAAAAGTTAATAACAATCTCACCCTAAATAGTCTCGCGAGTAAATTAGATATCAAACCCATTAAAGAAAAAATGAAAAAATTGATAGAATTAGGCCATGAGCTTAACAAAAGGGCCTTGAAACTTATAATCTTCGGTTTGAAACAGGAGGTAGACGAGGACACTTTAGCCAAAGCATAGACAAAGTTACATAATAGATTACAAATTGAAACAACGTGTCTCACAAAAGCAACAAGGTTGGGGAAATTAACTGAGAATAAAGGAAGATTGATCCGGATAAAGGTGAGATCTACTCACCATAAGTATGACATGCTTAGTAAAACCTCAAGTCTAAAATGAACGAGAATATTTATAAATGAATATATCATTCTAGAAGATCAAGCAGAATTAAGAAATGAGTTTCAAAAGGTAAAAGAAGCTAGGAAGGAAGGAAAATGGGCCACAATCAGAAATAGAAAAGTCGTTATTCGAGATAGAAACCAAAAATATAGTAATAAATAGCAATTCAACATGCTTCGGATTCTTTCTTGGAATTTTCGAGGCTTCCCATGGAACAAAGGCCCCAAGCTAAGTTGGATCTCGAATGAAGTTGATCTTATATTGCTAGTTGAAACTTGGGAGCACGAAGAATCTAAGGTCCCTAACATAGATGGATTTGTACTATGGCCAATCTGGAACAAGCGATCCTACCGTAGAGGCATTTGGGGTATAGCTTATTACATTAGGAAGAACATCTCCCCCCATGCTAGGCTATATAAAAAAGACCCTTACAACCAATATATTTGGATAGAGATCACTAACATTAATGATAAAAAAACCCACATATAAATCTATTATTTTTTCCCTATCAATTCTAACTTCTATAAGAAAAAAAATTAGATAAAAATGGTCCTTACAACAGTTTAGAGAATGATATTTCTAGCCTAAGGAATGAAGGTAATATCCTCGTAATGTGTGACTTTAATGCTCGAACTTCAAGCAATCAAGCTATCATTCTAAGCAATTATTCTAACCCTAATCCTCTTTGGTTAGAAGAATACCTTACTCTACCTAGCCAATACAAAAGAAGTTTTGAAGATCTACGGGATAATTTGTTTGGGTGTGAGCTAATCTCTGTAATTCTCAAGATCTCATAATTTGCAATGGTCTAAAGAAGTGACCCAATTCTAGCTAGATAACATGTATCCATGTGCTTGGTAGAAGCGTGGTAGACTATGTTATTTCCAATATCCCTTTATACAATGAAATAATAAATATTGACATCTTAAATGACCATTAGCCTAACTCAGATCATAGATATTTCATTATAACTCTCAATTTTTTCATGTATAGAGATCCCATAGAATATAATCCTTATAGCCAAAAGAACTTAATCTTTGATAGAAATAAAAAAAGATCCTTTTCTAAATGAATTAAAAAATAATTTTCTTCATTTTTCTAGTTTAGACAACATAGAAGACCTCTATCATAATTTTACTACAACCCCCTCATATTCCATTAAAAATTTCTCAATTGAAGTTTCAAGTAATAAAATAAATAGCAAAACCAACCTTTGGTATGATAAAGATTGTAAAAGTGCGAGGAGATAAATTAAGGAAGCTATTGATGAGTCTCTTAAAATTGGCAAGATAAAAATATACAAAGCCCTAACTAAAAGGAAAAAAATGCAGTATATTCATAAAAGACAAGAAAATCTCTTACACCTCTCTAAGGTAGCTCCTAAGAAATTCTGGAGGCAGATTCTAACTAGAAAAACTAAATAAGAGAATTTCTTTCCACGACTAGAATTCCTATCTTAAAAATATTTATGAATCTATGAATGTCATAGATAACTTTGAAACCCTTCTCACAACAGAAGAATTTTTCTCATTAGAAGACATATATTTTGTGGTTAAGTGCCTAGAAAATGGAAAATCTAAGGGCATTGAAGGTTACCAGGCAGAAATCTTAAAAATTGGAGGTCTTGTCCTCATCCCTCACATCCACAAGCTTTTCAATCAAGCAGTCAAGAAAGGGTTTCCTAAACCATGGACTCAGAGCCTCATTATTCCTATTTTTAAAAGTGGGGATACAAATAATCCCTCTGATTATTGGACAATTATGATTAGCCCTCTCTTAGCCAAGTTATATGGTATTATTTTGGAAAAGAAGATGAGCATATGGCTTGAAAGTGAAGGTAAGCGGGCTAAAAGCCAAGCAGGTTTTTGAAGGCAGCATTCAACAACAGACCACCTCATTATGCTTAGTATCATTATGGAGGAATGTATTAATGATAAATCCAATCTCTTTCGTTACTTTGTGGACTTTATAAAGGCTTTTGATACGGTGCCTAGAAATAACCTATGGAATAGATTAGAAGAGCTAAAGGTTCCTTTCAAGTTGAGAGCTACCGCTATAAGGTTATACGAGAATATAATTGCCAATTTGAATAGCAATGAGGGGTGGTCGAAATATATTAAGTGTAATATCAGAGTTAAACAAGGTTTCCCCCTCTCCCCTACCTTATTCGGAATTTACATTGACAAGCTAGAAGGTTGTTTAGAGGAAGAAGGTTGTGCTGATACAATATTAGCTGGAATATTCATCATCCTTCTTCTCTATGCTGATGATATTTTTCTTCTGGAAAGGTGCCCATCTGATCTTGATAAGAAAATAAGGCTTCCTAAGGATTTCTACTCTACCATGGGTATGACTATTAACACTGACAAAACAAAAGTTATGATTGTCAAATCCAAGAAGGACACTTACGCTAATTTTGTGTATGAAAATAGCCACTTGGAGGAAGTGTCTTCTTCCAAGTACCTAGGAATTGATATTCATCACAAGCTCAACTGGAGCTATAGCATTTATAAAAGGATTAATGGAGGGTGGAAAGCTTATTTTGGTCTTGAAAATAATTGTAAAGCAGCAAACCTTGTGATGTGGGATAAAAATAATCTTCTCTTTGAAACTTTAGTCACTCATGTTATCCTGTATGGATGTGAGGTTTGGGGTTGCAGCATCTCTAGAGAATCCTGGAGAAATATTGAGCAAATCCAGAAGCATTTTATAACATATAAGCTCAAAATTAAAAGCAATACACCCTATCCTATTCTCCTTAACACAAGAAAAGGAACTTTTATCTGAGAAATATAATCATGGCCCATATGAGGTCATGTCTTCCAAGAGGTTCTCATCAGACGGGAGAACAACACTCTGTAAATTAGGGTCTAATTACCCCAGTACATGATGCACTATATCACTGACTAGATCATCAATAGACATGGGCATGGAACAAGTTGCCACAGAATTAACCTCTGGTAGGGAAGATACCACTTGCATGTAAGGGTCATTTAGGAATGACGGTTGACTCGGAGCCAAATTAGGACCAATGAACCAAAGCTGATCAGCAGTCAAAATTATTCCTTCATGTGGGAAACACATCATACGAAAGAGAGAAGAGACAAGAGCTCCCATGACATAAGTATAGTCACGCCCAATGAGTAAGTTAAATTCGAAAGGACCTTTGAAAACCTTCAAGTCTATATAGACAGTTTTTCCTCCCAAAGTAATAGACAACTTAAAAAGGATCCCTAACAATTGACTAGTGCCTCTTTTAAAAGATAATAGATTATGGGTAACAGGCACAAGTTCCAAAGAACGTAAATATTTCAAAGTAATTGAAGACAAAATAATAACATATGTGCCTTCATCTATGATTGTGCTAGGTATGGCCACATTATATGCATGTATTATGATCTCAAAGGGCTCGTAAGAAGGAAGACAATATCCTATGATTTGAGTCCAATCAAAAGAAGCGACCATACTACTTGTAGTAGGTGCCATGGGAATAGGAGAATTTCCCCCTCTTGTTACGGGAACGGGATGACCTCCCTCCTTTTTCGCGAGAACGGGTGTACTTCCCTCTAATTCATGGGAATCTGAAGAAACAAACAGAACCTAAGTGGTTTGAAGTTCACTCTCTACAAGAAATGCTTGATCAACTAAAGGTAGAATTAGATCAACCATTTCCTCAAACAATAGTTGGTTGGGAAATGAATCGTGGGGTTCACTTTCGGAGAGAGTGGAATTAACCAGAGATGAATTCTAATCAATCACTTGATAAACTAACGCAGTATCATAGGAAATATTTCAGTAACTAGTAGGAAGACAAGGCTGAGAAGCTCTAAGGTTTTCCAAAGCATTGGAGGGTTCATCCATATAAGGAAAAACATGAATGGGATGATTCCCTTCACATAACTTACAGGGAAATTTGACTTTACCCTTTTTCCCATGGACATTATTATCACTAGTTGAGGGTTTGTCACCAACATGATCTCCAAAGTTTGATGAAAAAGGTCGTTTTGAGTCAGTGGACCACACTTCTAATATCTTGGGAATATCAGGACAATCTCTAAGAAGGTGGTCACCCTTACATAACTTGTAAGGGAATTTGACGTTGCGAAACTGATTGGAATCTTTTTCAACATCAGTTTCATCGGTGCAATGGTTTCTTGGTTTCCCCGTTGATTATTTTTCTTCTTCTTGATCATCCTCTTCTTCTTCTTAGCTTCCTCGTTACTAGAATACAGACTTTCACCAAGTGAAGAGGAAGAATGGGGTGAAGAAACAGGCGAAGAAGGTGAGGGGTAAACTTTATGATCAACATGAATTTGACACTATTTAGAGGGAGGTGAACCTGGTTGAGAATCAACTTAAACATTTGGAACCATGGGGTTCGAAAATAACCAAAAAAGAAAACCAATGGTTAATCCCGGGAGGGACAACGTTGCCATATAGGGAGCACAAACATTTACAAAAGAAGGAAAAGAAGAAGGATTCCCATCTGAGGGAATTCCCTGATTGGTAAACTTAGGAATTATTTCTGTTACTCTCAACCTAAGATATGCGAAGGAGTTGTGCACAGGTAAGATATTATTCCGTGGGAAATAAATTTTATAAATTAACAACAAAATAAATAAAAAGGGGTAATCTAGGAAAAAAGGATTACCAAGTATCCGTGAACTAAAATATACACCTTGGTGAACCAAGGACTTGACGTACAACAAACAAACTTCCAAAATGTTGTTTTCGGTGTATCACGTCTACAAGGTGGTCGACTCGGTTACCTATGGCGATTTTGCAACCAAGTCGGGTCTCCCAAAATATACGCGACAGTACATGGGATCTCAGTCTATAGTATCGTTGTCTAATGTGTAACCGTTTGATGAGAGCGTCCCCATATACTTACCATAAGTGGAGCATAGTCCAATATAATTTCGTACATGGGACGAGATATCACCCCCAGAATGCAATACAGGTTGTTAGCGATAGTTGCTACGCTTAACGATTCTGGAAAATGTCTATAGCCTAGACCTCTAGATATTTGCGTTAATTCCAAATTCTCCTTAGGTTAATTGAGGTTCATTTTAATGTTGATATGAAATTAAGTTTCAATTTTGGGCTCAAAAATGATTTCACCTGAATTCCTAGGATGAAGCTATATGAGAAAAGGATTACTTTGATTTTTATGAAAGCTAAACTAATATGGGAATATATGGCAAATAGTGATTTATCAAACAAAATGCAGCAAGAAAAATTCCCCCCAACTAGATTTCACTTTGGAAGTTTTAAAAGGTAAAATGATTTCTACTTTCACTAAGATGCATTTAAATTAATTTGTTGTTTTTATTTTTCTCTTTGAATGATGAAATGCACTTAATGCATCTAATGCACTTTTAAGCTTTCAATTATTGAAAAAATGTAATCTATTTCCAATAAGAAATTTCAAAAACTAGCCTTTCAATGCAAATAATATTATGCATGTAAT
>JAXQQM020073413.1:0-99435 GCA_034641835.2 Pinus albicaulis | reverse complement strand
ACTAGGGTGAAGGCGGGGGGTGATGGAAGTGGGAGTGGATGAGACGACGCAAACATAGGCCGAAAACAGGAACATACAGGGAGGCGGGAGCAGACAATGGGGGTTTTTGTGAACGGGCGAAATAAGACACAGTATGGTCGTGAAAGAAGAATATCGGTGGATTATGAATCAAACATATAAAACACACGCGTATATATACATATCGGCGGGAGGATATAATATGAGTGCACGGGGGGAGAGACATATAGGCGGGCGGAGGACACACAAGAGACGACGTGGCGAGTGAATTGATGGACAGGGGGCGTGAAACAATTACACGGTGGCAGACTGTGGTACGCGGCGGGACGCAGCGATGAATGATCAACTCCAGGACACACCAACCATCGGATGGAGGTAGGCAGATCGGACGGAGCGGGTGGATCCCGCTGACCGGACATCGGCCGAAGATTAACGCGCGGGGAGAGAGCGGTTTCCCGCTCGTACAAAGGACGCGTGGCATTTCTTGTGTGGGATCGCTGGCCTCGCGGTAAATACCGCCAGCACACAAGAGCGGTGCGGGGGAATACCGCTGGTTTTACTGTGCGCCGGGGCCAAAGGCAGGGCCCACACTCCTGACGATCTGCGCCGTTGATTGAACATGGATCGGACGGCTGTGACGGTGCCCGGGATATAAGTGGTAAGCCCCTGCTTCTCCCAGCCCGTGGTCCTGTGGCTCGGGTCATATGAAAACTAAGGCGGGAGGGGCTAAGCTCTAAGGGGCTTCGGCCCGATATATAAAATGTACATTTTAAACGTTACAAAGCAGATTTTCGGGCGGAAGTGATAGAATGAAACGGGGCCCAGGGGTTTTATTCATTAAAACACTAGAAATGGATTTTGAAGAAGGTGGTGGCCGAATTTTAAATAGGGAAAGGAGATGTGCACAACATGGCCCGTGGTATTTAGCTGAGGATTCACCTAAATAAAACCACTTTTTGAGTGTTCCTAAATATAAATAGGATTATGGAGTAAATATAAAAAGACATTTTATTTATTTACCATACCTACAGTTTATTAATATTCTATTTATTTACCATACCTCTTTATAAATATGGTATTTGGCCCATGGTATTCAGCCCATGGTATTTAAGTGGTACATTTCTATACACTCGGACATATCAAAAGTTTACATTAATTAAATTTAATAATATTAATATTATAATATAATAATGTGAATATTTGAATTAATATTAATATTAATATTAGGGTTAATAATGTTTTTTTGGCATGTATTAATAATAATTTGGCCCATGGTATTTAGCTCAGGATTTAGCTAAATAAAACCACCTTTTTATGTTCATAAATATAAATAAGATTATGGAGTAAAAATAAAAAGACTTTATTTATTTACCATATATATGGTTTACTTATATTTTATTTCTTTACCATACCTCTTTTATAAATATGGTCTTTGGCCCATGGTATTCAGCCCATGGTATTAAAGTGGTAAATATATCAAAAATTTACATTACTCACATGACATCTACACATCTATATACACTCCTACATATCAAAAGTTTACATTACACACATTACATCTACACATCTCTATATATTGGGCCCGACATATCAAAATTTTACATGACACTCGTTACATCTACACATCTCTATATATTGGGCCCTGTTGAGATTGCAAAAGATGATCAGCTTAGTGGAAAGGAGTCGCCTTCACTAAGTGGGCCCGCAGGGTATTTTTGGCGCAAACTCTATTTTTAGACATATGGATCATGTTCTATGAGTTGTAGGATGCTATTTGTGGATGGTTGGTCAAGTCAGGAAAAATAGATGGACTTCTATTTTTAGACATATTGGGCGGAATCTATTTTTAGATTTCCAGTCTAAAAATAGATATGTCAAATATTATTAGCTCTTAATAATATTTGGATTCTAAACATTATCTTATTCTCTTGGAGCACTTCAGTTAAGTGCACAGATGTGGCACAGGAGCTGACAGAAGGAATTACGCTATTCCTGAGGGTTAAGTGGAGCTATTGCATGGATAATTTAGTTAGAACTCATGTGACAGAGTTTGGTGGAGTTGATTGAGGAAGTTAATGGAGTTGTGTTCAGTTTAACTAATCTAAACATAGTTGAGCTATTTGTATCTAGTTTAACCGATTGATACAATTAGTGAGAGTGGTGTGAATTAATTATTAATTAATTCACTAATTATAAACTCATTAATCAACTAAAGAATACATCAGTTAACTTCAGTGCATGGACAGTTTCAGTGGAGACCAGTGAAGAGGTAGGTGAAAGAGCAGTGTGACTATCAGTTGTGACTATACTGGTGCATGAGTTTGCACCACACATTGATGGAGATGCCAATGAGGATTGCGCAGTGCATACTAGAGGGATTCGAACTCAGATTGGGCCATTATTAATCTTGGATTGCACAGTAGAGGCAGGCTAACATGTGGAGCAGATTGGAGCATGTGTTTTTTTAGATCTGAGCTTGTGTAGTGTGTAACAATTGGAGATTGTACTAAGAGCTTGTGAGGAGTTTGTACAATGATTGTTACATGATATATATCATTATAATATACAAATAGTTGGGGGTTTTCAGCTTTAAGCTTTCCCATAAATATTGTGTTTATATGTGTGATTGTTTATGGTTTTAATGTGCGCATGCGATTGTTTAATTTCTGCAAATTGATGATCAATTGTAGAAGAGGTTATGTATTATGCATGAAGCTCAAATAGTGTGTGATCAGGATAATCTCGGTGAATAATTTAACAGTTATTCAAATTTCTACATGGTATCAAATCAGTATTTATCATTGGAGAAATTGCAAAACATTGAAGCGATTGAGTTTTGTGCTGGTGGAATTCGAATTTGCAGCAGTGTTTTCTTGGTGTCAAAGTTGAGATGTCTTTCAACGAATTGCAATTGGAGTATGCCCTTGAGGGAAGCTCGAATTATATTGCATGGAAGGACAGGATGGAGGTGGTGTTAGATGACAATGGGTTGAAGGAGTTCATAGATGTTGAAGTCCCAAAGCCTACTTCTAGTGATGCTGCCGTAATTGAGGCTTGGCAAAAGAAGACAACAAAGTGTCAAAGGATTCTATTGGAAGGTGTGAAGGATCACATAGTTTCCAGCCTTCATGGTAAGGCTTCTCCATTCTTGATGTGGAAAGCCTTGATAGATTTATTCCAAAGCAAGAGCGACCAGAGGAATTTGGCACTCAAGGATAGACTCAGAAACATAAAGATGGAGAAAGGCGACAGTATGCCCAAGTACCTCACGAAGTTCATCCAATGCAGGGATGAGCTGGGAAGTGTGGGGGTGAATTTTGATGATGAGGACTTGGTGAGCTTGGCTCTCCTTGGGCTTCCGAAGAGTTGGAATTCCTATTAGGACTCTGTCAATGGTCGGGAGAAATTGCCAGGATGGGAGCGACTTTGGTCAGATCTTGTGCAAGAGGATATAAGGCGGAGTACCAGGGATAGATCTTCATCAAAGAACTTTGATGAAGAGAATTGCGCTTTGGCTGCAAAAGAAAAGAAGGGGAAGAGCAAGAAAGCTTCTAAATCCGGTGAGAAAGGCAAGAAGCAAGACATGTCCAAGGTGAAGTGCTTTCACTATCACCAACACGGACATTACGCCACTAATTGTCCACAGAAGAAGAAAAATAAGCAGGCTGCTAGAACTGCAACTGGAGAGGCCTTAACCTCACAGTTTGAGCTGGATTTTTCGCTGATCACATGCTTGGTTTCAAGTGTGATGGGTTCAGTGTGGTTTCTGGACAGTGGTGCGTCTTTTCACATGACAGGAGATCGATATTTGTTTACTGATCTGGATGAGAAAGATTTTGGAGTGCACATCGAGATGGGCAATGATGGTAGATACAGTGCGACTGGTATCGGTACCATTTCCTTTGAGAGGGAGCCTGGTAAACCCTTCGTATTGAAGGAAGTGATGCATGTTCCAGTATTGAAGAAGAATCTTATCTCTTTGGCGATGTTGGAAGACAAGGGATATGATGTTGTCTTTAGCGAGGGAAAGGATTTCCTGCGAAGTAAGGCAACTGGTGAGACCCGGAGGATAGGGGTTCGAGTTAAGAACCTTTATCAATTGCAGGTAGATGGCTGTGCAGCAATGGCAGGCAAGGCAGAAGGAGTGGTGAGCCAGGATGAGGGCGAGTTGTGGCACCGGAGATTGGGCCACCTTCACCATGGAGCTTTGAAGATACTGCAACAGATTTCTACTGGGCTTCCTAAAGGCACTCTTGCGCATTCATATCAGTGCAAGGGGTGTACCTTGGGAAAATTTGTGAAAGCCACCTTTCACGAGAAGGATAGTCGCGCCACGATGATCCCTGAGAGAATTCACACAGACGTGTGTGGAACTTTCTCAGTAGCTTCGACAACAAAGCACATGTATTATGTGATATATTTTGATGATTTTTCTCGTAAGTGCTGGATCTTCTTCATGCAGAAGAAGAGCGAGACATACTCAAAGTTTTGTGAGTTCAAGGCACTAGTTGAGAAAGAATCGGGGAAGCAGGTGAAGGCTCTTAGGAGCGACAATGGTGGTGAATTCATCTCTGGAAAATTCAAGGACTTTTGCAACGCAGAAGGAATTCGAAGAGAGCTCATGGCACCTCAACCCACAGCGGAATGGGGTTGCTGAGTAGAAGAACAGAACGATCGTGGGTGCTGCACGAGCGATGTTACATGATCAGGGCCTTCCCATACACTTGTGGGCTGAGGCATGCAATACTGCAGTATATGTGCAGAACTGTTGTCCTCACAGGATACTTGGCATGAGTACACCCGAGGAGGCGTTTTCTAGTAAGAGGCCCGATATTTCCCATTTGAGGATTTTTGGTTAACCTGTTTACATTCATGTGACGAAGGATGCCAGGAAGAAACTGGAGCCGACCACAGAGGTTGGGATATTTGTGGGGTACACTGATACGCCCCACAACTATCGTGTGTATTTTCCAGACAGTCGCAAGACTGTTGTGCGACGGGATATCAAATTTCAGAAGGAGAAAGCCATGAAGTGTTCGCTTGAGAGGGAGCCACACTTGCATGCAGATGAGGAGCTATTAGTTCCTAAGGATGAGTCTCAGGATGTGGATCATCCACAAGATGAGGTTCATGGAGTGGAAGAAACCACTCATGCAGCGCCAACCATCAGAGGGCGGAAGTGCACTACAGAAGCTGAGCGACTAGCTCAAGATGCAGAGAAGGTTGTAGGAGCACCTACATCATAGTTCAGACAGAGACAGTCACGTGACCGGTATACTAGATACATGGCTCTTGTGAGCAAGTGTATTATGACAGAGCCATCCTCTTTCGAGGAAGCTGTGGAGGATCCTGCATGGGTAGATGCCATGGTGGAAGAGTATGATTCGATTGTCAGAAACAGTGCATGGGAGATTGTCCCGAGGCTGGAAGGGAAATTAGTGGTGGGTTCGAGATGGATCTACAAATTGAAGCAGGAAGCTGACGGGAGTGTGGAGAAGTACAAGGCAAGATTTGTTGCCCGAGGCTTCTCACAGATTGAGGGGATCGATTATGAGGAGACCTTTGCACCTGTCGCAAGGTATTCTTCCATACAAACGATTCTTGCTCTCTCAGCACATATGGGGTGGTACATTCATCAGATGGATGTTAAGACTGCGTTCCTCAACAGATTCATTGAGGAGGAGGTGTACATAGAGCAAGTTCTGCCGAGATCTTCAAAGAAATGAAGTCGCATGTGTGCAGCTCCAGAGATGTTGCGGGTTGGAAACAAGCACCTCATGCTTGGTACACACCTGATGTACGCTATTTTTCACCGGACTTGGATTCTCCAAGAGTGAGGCGGATCCTAACCTATACCGTATTTGTGGTGGAGGGTAAGTTGCTGATCATTGCAATTTATTATGTGTATGATTTGATTGACAGTGATGAGCTGCCGATACTCAAAGGAGTTTGAGATGAAGGACTTGGGCCTCCTTCATTATTTCCTGGGATTGGAAATTTGGCAGCGCAGTGATGGACTATTTGTTTCTCAGGGTAAGTATGCCTGGGAAATACTGGAGAAGTTCAACATGCATGGCTGCAAGCCTGTTGATACTCCTCTTCCTGGAGGTTGGAGGAAGGAGGATGCTACTTCGGCGGAGGTAGTGGATGCCACTGTTTATCGACAGTTGGTGGGGTCGCTTATGTATCTGGTCAATACACGACCCGATATATGATATGCAGTTAACCAGCTTTCACAAGCTATGGTTAAGCCTACCAAGCTCTTTTGGAAGGCGGGGAAGCATGTATTGCATTATCTCAGAGGCACATCGGGATATGGATTGTGGTACAGACAGTCGGATGAGGTGAAGCTATGTGGCTTCACGGATGCAGATTGGGCAGGGAGTCCAACAGACAGAAAGAGCACATCTGGAGGGATTTTCAGTATCGGGTCGACATCAGTTTCTTGGGACAGTAGGAAGCAGAGATCCGTGGCACTCAGTTCAGCAGAGGCCGAGTATATGGCAGTGAGTTTGGCTGCATGCAAGGCTATATGGATGAGGAAGATCCTGGTCAGGTTGTTCGGTTCACACTTAGAGCCTACTGTGATTTATTGTGATAATCAGAGTTGCATCAAACTCTTGGTTAATCTAGTATTTCATGATAGATATAAACACATTGAAATCCGGTATCATCATATCAGAGATTGTGTGCAGCGGAAGATCATGTTACTTTCATACATTCCTACGGAGGATCAGGATGCTGATATCTTGACGAAGGCGGTCACCACGAGAAAATTCGAATACCACAGAGGCAGGATAGGGGTTGCAGATAATCCATATCTTGTTGAGAGGGAGTGTTGAGATTGCAACAAGATGATGAGCTTAGTGGAAAGGAGTTTCCTTCACTAAGTGGGCTTGCAGGGTATTTTTGGTGCAAAGTCTATTTTTAGACTATGTCTATTTTTAGACATATGGATCATGTTCTATGAGTTGCAGGATGCTATTTGTGTATGGTTGGTAAAGTCGGGAAAAATAGATGGACTTCTATTTTTAGACATACTGGGCAGAATCTATTTTTAGATTGCCAGTCTAAAAATAGATATGTCGAATATTATTAGCTCTTAATAATATTTGGACTCTAAACATTATCTTATCCTCTTGGAGCACTTCAGTGTGATGCCTGGATGTGGCACATGCAGCTGACAGAAGGAATTACGCTATTCCTAGGGTTTAGTGGAGCTATTGCATGGTTGACTTCAGTTAGAACTCATGTGACAGAGTTTGGTGGAGTTGATGAGACAGTTAATGGAGTTGTGTTCAGTTTAACTTAGTTGAGCTAGTTGTATCTAGTCTAACCGATTGATACAATTAGTGAGAGTGGTGTGAATTAATTATTAATTAATTCACTAATTATTAACTCATAAATAAACTAAATAATACATCAGTTAACTTCAGTGCATGGACAGTTTCAGTGGAGACCAGTGAAGAGGTAGGTGAAAGAGCAAGTGTGACTATCAGTTGTGACTATACTGGTGCATGAGAATTGCACACACATTGATTGAGAAGCCAATGAGGATTGCGCAGTACATACCAGTGGGATTTGAACCTTGATCTGGAAATTATCCATATTGGATTGCGCAGTAGAGGCTGGCTAACAGGTGGAGCAGATTGGAGCATGTGTTTTGTATGATCTGAGCTTGTGTAGTGTGTAACAATTGGAGATTGTACTGAGAGCTTGTGAGGAGTTTGTACAATGATTTTTACATGATCTCTATCATTATAATATACAGATATTTGGGGGTTTTCAGCTTTAAGCTTTCCCATAAATACTGTGTTTATATGTGTGATTGTTTATGGTTTTAATGTGCGCATGCGATTGTTTAATTTCTACAAATTGATGATCAATAGTAGAAGAGGTTATGTATTATGCATGAAGCTCAAATAGTGTGTGATCAAGATAATCTCGGTGAATAATTTAACAGTACCATCTGTTTCTAGACACTATTACCTCAACGTACTTGTAGTAAGTTTTGACTATATACTAATTAACACTATTTCCTCACAACATATTTTCAAAAAAGTAAAATATAATTAAAAAATAAAAAATACTAAAATGCTTACATTTATAATACATTAAGTATTAATATATTTAAAAAATTAGAAATAAATATTGCTTATTAGTATATATTTTATTTACTAATGAAAAACTCAAAAACTCTATTCATATAACATTTTTCTATTCATATAATAATTTTCCTATTTTAATATATAAATTATAAATGAGTTTCCTATATATATATATATCTTTTAGATGTTTAAGTAAATATATTATAAAATTGTTTTTTTTTATATATCAAAATAATAAAGAAATTTTAATAATCATATTTATTATTTTAATAATTTTTTTTATATACATTTAAATTATAAAAAATTCTATGATATATAATAAAAAGTGATTAAATTATTAGTGAGTTCATTAAAAAAGTCTAACAATAAGTGATTTTAACAACTTAAATGTCTATAAATCAAATTTTCTCAAACCAAAAATTAAAAATATAAATTAGAGATATAAACAACTTAACAAACAATCATAAAAAAACAAAACAAAATACATACACATTGTTTTCATATCTTTTATATATTAAAACATTAAAAAATAATGAGAAACTAAATAATATTATTGAAAAAACTTATATTTAAAATATATGATGTTGAAACATACATTCTCTTACCATAGATTTTCTATTAACCTTTATATATTTTTATGAGTATTGAAACTATAAAACCAAGACACAAAATTCTTTCAGATTTCAAAAGGGACCGACTAATATCAATATATAATGAAAAGCTATTAAATTATTTCCATGAGGAACGACACCATTGTCAAAATCGACGAAATGGAATACTTCACAGACAGGAGATGTTCCCATATTCACACCACCCAGCGACATGATGCATAATTACTCCTAAATGCAACCATTGCAAATGGAAGTCACTCCTAATTACTGTTACTGTGAAAGAATTGAAATTTCGTGCTGAAGTTTTACTGTGAAAGAAATGAAATTTCGTGTGCATGGCCTGAAGTTTTACTGTGAAAGAAATGAAATTTCGTGTGCAGCCGCTGCATTCATCTTCCAAATTTTGTTGTACTCATCTTCTAATTTTTGTTGATCAGACATTGTGTTGTTACAGGTATATGGTGTTTGTTTACCACGCAAAAAATGTCACTCATTTTCGATATTTTCCAATTCTGCCCCGTTTGCATTTGTCATCGTCATCATCAGATTATGGGAAGGAAAGTAGTATGGCAGATTTATATCTGGCTAGTGATCCAGGAAGTTAAAGATTAGGAAGCTGGAACCCAGAAGAACAGTTTGCCCGATTTCAGTGGCTATACCTGGACCAGGGGTATTACATCTCACATAATTCCAGTGCGGGGCTTCACTGGCCAGACATGGCGCGGAGCGAGTAATGGGCAGCCCCCAGCTTATACTTGAATCTAGTGGAATCTGCCATACTTGAAAGCTGAAAGTAGTATGGCAGATTTATATCTGGCTAGTGATCCAGGAAGTTAAAGATTAGGAAGCTGGAACCCAGAAGAACAGTTTGCCCGATTTCAGTGGCTATACCTGGACCAGGGGTATTACATCTCACATATCTAGCTGGTACCTGTGAGGACTTATTAGTGGTTATCAGTGGCTATTATTTGGTCTTTACAAGCTGGTACCCATTGAGATTGGATTGATGGTGGCTTGGGATGTCTAATGTCCCGGAAGATGATTTTATAGCTGGAACCTGATTGGGCTGAATATGGGCTCTCATTGTGGCTAATGATTATTGTGTATGGTGTATTACTGCTCGGTGCTCGTTTTTAGCTGGAACCTGTATGGGTAATCTGTTGCTATTGGTGGCTTATATCCTGTCATTAACTATTTCTGTCTGTGGGTTTGTCTTCATGCCATTTGGCTTCTAGGTTTGATGGATGTCAAAGAGGAGGGTTATCAGTCCTCACAATGCCCCAACGGTTCTGATACATATGAATCATGTAATAGAATGTTTGAATCGGATTTTTGGTGCTGGCTAAAGGATCTGGTAGTTGTCTCTCGACCATGTAAAAGTGCGGGTTTTAGATTATTCAGAAGGTGGTGGACGGTTCCCGGATGTTTATGCTGCTGTTGCCATCTATAGACGGAAGCAGATGATGGATTAATTATCCGGCAACAATTTTGAATTGATATTCCGGGAAGACTCTGGCGTGTAGGGGATGACAGACAAGATATATAGGCAGGTCTGCTGTGGTTGTCGAAATTGATATGGAATACGAGCCCTGAGTACACATGGATTGTCTTCTTTATGACAAAGGATGGTGTTTATGCAGGATAGTCAATTCTACAACTTATAGCATTTAAGAGGTTACCGTTCGCTATATTACTATTTAGTGAAGGGTGATGGGGGTAGTTAGCATTGTCAGGCTGGGGGTTCCAACGTTTCAGTATTGAAAGCCGGATCCACTACCAGAAATCCTTAGTACACTAGATCTAGTCCATTTTTGGACTTCCAGAGGATTTTGATGGACTAAAGTATATTTTATAGACAAGGTGCTGGGACCGAGGAGGCTTGTTAGGTTGGGGAAAAGTTTAGGGATATCTTATTCTAGATTCACGTCGATTGTAGGGTACATGTAAATCTTTCTCTTAGTCTCTACATGCAGCCAGGACGGGGCTGACATTATCTGAAGGTGGCGGCAGAAGTAAAAGTAAGGTAGTAGCCATATGTGATTTGAATCATACGTCAATTACAGCAGAGATTGGTGACAGTTGGCTGACAGGATGCAGGGTGGAGATGACATTAGTCCGGCGGAGTATGCGAAGGATGAGGCGATCATCAGACAAGGCATAGCTGATATTACAGAGGTAAATACAAATCCTAAGTACCGTTCAAGGGGTCATTTTGAGAGAAGAAATCGTCGTAGCAAGAGGAAGATTTTCAAGCAAAGGATGGAGGTCAAAGAAGTTCCGCTGGATTATGAGGACCTATGTATTAGGGTGACAAGTTTGCAGCGCAGGGCTATTGTTTGCAGGTGGGTCTTCCCAGACTCGGAAGATTACGACTCAGCATCATGGATTCATAAAAAATGGAAGCCCCTTATTGGATACGCCCCTATTGTAAGCAAGCTAATCAATGGATGGTTTAGCGTACACTTCATGCATGAAAAGGATGTCCATAAGGTGACAGACAGTACCTGGGTTAGGGGTAGATGCTTCCTTCAGATTATTCCATGGTTTATAGGCTTTAATTCGGTGCTAGAGGCTCCTAGGAGCAAATTGGTCTGGGTAAAACTCCCTGGCTTACCCTTAGAGTTCTGGACTGTCAAAGCACTGCGCACTATTGGCAACTCAATTGGTATCACCAAATATGTTGATCCTAGCATAGTGGGATATGCAGACAAGAGGATAGCGTGGATACTGGTGGAGATCAGTTATAAAGGAGATCTTCCTGGCGACGTCGACTTGATGTGGAATAATACAAGGCATCGCCAGAGAGTCGATTTTTGGGGTATTCCCTTTAGGTGCTTAATTTGCCACAAGACAGGTCACCTAAGGGATAATTGCCCCTTCAGACTCCGAATACATATGGCTCGGCGGGGATATGAGGATGCCGGTGATGCTGCAAGGTTTAATGAAGGGGTCAGTCAATCATGCAAAGGAAAAGAAGGTATGTATCCTATATATCCCAATGAGGTTGAACATTACAAGAATGTAGAAAATAATCATGAATCTGCTATATCTGATGCCATGGTATAGTCAAATATTGCTGACCACCCTTCGGTGGGTCGTAAGCTGTATAGGGTGCTTGAGTCTGATAGCGACAATCCGCCCCAACCGAGTCTCCCAAGTGATTTAAATATCCCGGTAGATAGAGATGATCCGGTCCCATGCCCTCCTATAGATCCGGCTGATGCCTTGTTAGATAGTCTCGATATACCTGGCAATAGTATGGGCAAATCCATTTGGCGGGAGTCTAGATCTTATAAGGATGTTTTACAAAACTTGCCTCCTTGTCAAGCTGAGGACCTGAATTCTCCTGAGAATGAGCTACATTTGTATAAGTCGTCTTTAATTAGGGGGGAATCTTCAATCGATGGTTTAATGGCAGACGACAGGTCGACCGGTGGGAACAGAATGGGCTCTACACAATCCTATCCAGAAAAGTCGGGGCCCATTTATCTATTAGAGTCCCCTAGGAATTCAATTGGTAGTGATATAGACTCACTGTTAGGGAACTCCAATTTAGATCTGGCTGCCTTAACGGTTTTCGATAAGCCCATTCCTGGCCCAAGAAAAAACTCTTCTGGTTTATCGACAGCTATCAGCTCGCTTAAGAAGAAGGCAAAGGCGGTCTGTAAGATGAACAAAGGAAAATTCAAGGCTGTTTCACTGTTTACGGATGATGAGAGGGGTTTATCAGATGTACCAATTGCAGGTTATGATGGGCCCGATGGCCCAACAGGGGCGCTTAGAGCATGCCGCCCAAGGAGATCACTATCATGAACCACATAATATCTCTGAATCTGAGGGGTTTGGGTGATGCCCCTAAAAGCAATTGCCTAATGGAATTACTGAACGAAAGGAACCCTATAGTTTTTCTGGGACAAAAGACAATGTCCAATCGGACAAAGGCTATTAATATGTTTCTGAATATAAGAAGAGGATGGCAAGCTGCGGCGATTAGTTCAAATGGGCGATCCGGTGGATTGCTGGCTTTATGGAATTCTAACAGGGCTACATTCAAACCATATAGTTTTTTTGGCGGCATGCTTCTAAATGGAAGTCTCAGAGGTCTGGTAGGTAATTTTAACATCATCAATATATATGCTCCATATGCTAACAGATTGTCTTTCTGGAGAAGAATGCAGACTTCTGGTATTTTATCCCTTCCGAACCTTATAGTCATGGGTGATTTCAACTTATCCCTTAATATAGATGAGATTTGGGGCTGTGCTGCCCGCATGGACCCTCTCGCTGGTTTTTTAAATGATATGTTCTTCTCACATGGTCTGAAGGACATTAGACCACACCCTATGGCACCAACATGGACTAATAAACGAGAAGGGGCAAACTTTATAGGTAAGAGGCTGGATCGGGTGTTAGTGCAAGAGCAGGTGATGGATATCTTTCAGAATGGTAGATCCTTGATAATTGCATCCGATATTTCAGATCATTTCCCAATTTCTTTTTCATGGTTCGATAATATGGCGGTAGGAAGGCACCCTTTCAAGTTTAATAGAGTTTGGCTAGAGGATGAAGCATACTCGGATTTGGTTGGCGGCATTTGGTGGGCTAAATATGATGAATCATTCTATGATGAATGGGACCTTTTTCACCACAGACTTCAAAAAGTAAAGGAGGCATCAAAGTCCTGGGATCGAGAAAAGAAGCAAAAACACAGGCAGGAATTTAAGGACATACAAGTACAGATGGAGAGGATAATTTCCTCATTTACCATACAGTATCCTGATCAGAACAAATTACAAGAGCTTATTGGTCTGGGGGAAAGGAAAAGGGAGATTCTTAGAATCGAGGAAATTACCTGGAAATTGAAGAGTCGTATATCCCGGATGGCAGAAGGTGACAGGAACACAAAGTATTTTCATAAGTTTGCAAATGGTAGGCGGAACAGGAATACTATCTGGAGTATTAAAAGGGGGGATGGATCTATGGCATACTCTACACAGGAGATCCAGGATGCGGCTTTGGAACATTTTTCTGATTTCTATTCGTCTCATGAAGGTATTGATAATGCGGCCCAGATCTGGCTTTTGGAACATGTCCATAGAGCTATGGATGAGGAGGCTATATTGGCTATTGACAACCAAATTTCACAGATCGAGGTTTTAAAAACTCTCAAAGCATTCTCCTCGGATAAGAGTCCGGGGCCTGATGGATGGCCCTCGGAGTTTTTTATTCACTTCTTTGAATTGATGGGCGCAGAACTCACACAGGTCGTTGAGCATATCAGACGGAGTGGGGCGATGCCTGCAAGCCTAAATTCTACATTCATCGTCCTAATTCCAAAGGTGGACGACGCTCAGTCATTTGCGGATTATAGGCCGATAGCTCTCTGTAACATCCTATACAAAGTTACCTCCAAGATTATAGCTGAGCGCTTAAAAGGTATTTTGAATGATTACATTTCAAGAGAACAATTTGGTTTCCTAAAAGGGCGCTCTATTCATGAAGCTGTGGCAATAGCACAAGAGGTACTGCATTCTGCTCATACTGAGAAGAGGAATGCTATTTTGATGAAAGTAGACCTTCATAAGGCATATGATTCAATTGCCTGGTCATATATACAACTAGTTCTTATGAAGATCGGGCTATCCATAAATTCTATAAGATGGATAATGACTTGTATTTCGACAGTTCGATATGCAATCATTATAAATGGTATACCCACAGCATTTTTCGGTGCAGAACGGGGCCTGAGGCAGGGCTGTGCGCTCTCCCCACTGATATTCATACTCGTCATGGACAGTTTCTCTGGAATTATGCACAGTGCAGAGCGCAGGGGGTGCATTGAGGGCTTCTCCTTCTCAAATGAAGTATCTGTTACACACTCCTTATTTGTGGACGACCTCCTGCTGTTTGGATATGTGAAGAGGAACCATTGGTTCTTCATCCATCTTATGTTCAAGCGCTTTGCAGCTGCCACAGGTCTTACAATTAACAAGGCTAAATCATTTATATTGTATGGCATTGGAGACAGAATGGAGATCGAATTCATAGCAGGTTTCTCGGAGATGGAGATAAAGGTGGCCATGGATGGATTTACATATCTTGGGTTCAGACTAAAGCCCTGTGGGTATAAGAATAGAGATTGGCAGTGGATGCTGGACAAATTCAGGCGGAAGATTAATGGCTGGACGCACAGGTGGCTTTCTCTGGGTGGGAGGGTCATTCTTACCCAAGCGGTTTTATCTCAGACGCTTGTATATTGGGCCCATTTATTTTATATTCCAGATGGTGTTATCAATTGTCTGAATAGCATTATGGCGAAATTCATATGGGGGGGGGGCTAACATGCCGCATAAAATTCATCTTTGTAAAATGTCCAGGGTGTGCAGACCAAAACAACATGACGGATGGGGAATCCTCAATTCCCGGACGTTTAACAAAGCCCTGCTCATTAAATCCTTTTGGAAGGCTGTACGTCGATCCGGTATTTGGCAGGATGTAATAAAGTGTAAATACATTCGAGGGGATCTAATGAAACAGTTGCTAGCTTCAGACTTTCCCTCCACTAGACACAGATCGGAGATCTGGAGAAGCTTTAAGGTTATAAGTGGCCATGTTGCGGCAAGACTGGCGTGGCAGTTTAGGGATGGGGGTGACATCCCGATTACTTATATCAATATTATTGGGCTGCCCAATGGAGTTACACCATCTCGGCTGCTGGTTCATTGCTTGGCTCACAGAGGTATAAATTTCATTTCCCAGACTATAAGGACATGGTTGTTTGACTCGCCAGAATTTAAGTCTGCGCTACAAATCGGTCTGCCGGAGTATGTATCGGACGAATGGGAGTGGATCAAGGATGCGTATCGGGCTGCGGGTTTCAGATGGGCGACTGGAGGGGATTTGATTGTCTGGGACGGAACTACACATGAAGGCGCTCCAGTAGTCAAAGAGATTTATAATCATCTTAATATTGCCTCCTACAGGGATCAGCTGACAGAGTCTTTTTTCATATACTGGAAGAGGAAAATACCCACTAAAATTGTTTTATTTGGGTGGCTGGTATGGCAGGGAAGGATTCTAACGGGGGATAATTTGTGCAGGCGTGGTTTCCTGGGGCCTTTTAGGTGCAACATTTGCTGTCAGGAACTTGAATCTATAGATCATCTCTTCTTCCATTGTCCAGTTATTGTGCAGTTATGGCGACTATTCTCAATACATATCATGGGTCCAACATGGGCTCCTTCTGATTTTCTGAATGCTGCCAAGGATTGGGACGGCCTGAAAGGTAAGTTTAAATCTCTTCCTTTCTTCTTCATTTGGGAAGTGTGGCTGGGGAGAAACAGATTAATATTTGAAGACAAGCCATTTCGGATACATCAAGTGTATTCTTTTATCCTTGGTTGGATGGAAGATCGTCCTCAATCAAGTGGTCCTATCATAGATTGCTCCTTCCGCAATAGACCTCATGTTATAGAAATCCCGGCGATCTATTTTGATGGTGCATGCGTGGAAGGTCTAATGGGGTGTGGCGCTTGGATTAAATTATCCCAGCGGGAAAGGATTCACATTCATTGGAATGCAGGCACGGGAACCAACAACAAGGCGGAATTAGTTGCTCTGTGGGGTGGTCTCCGCTTTGCTGTCCTGTTACAGTTACAGGATGTCCATATATACGGGGATTCACAGGTGGTAATCGGATGGGTCAAAAGGACTATGCAAATGCAGCGGCCTGATCTTTTGGGCTGGCTTCACAGGACCCAAAATCTATGGGAATCTCTCAATTGTCCGCCTATTTTGCACATATTCAGGGAAAGCAATACCAGGGCAGATGGTTTGTCCAGAAAAGGTTTAGAAACAGATTTTGGGTTGATGCACGTTCTGCTCTTCAGAGATGGTCAAATTCACTGGAAAACTACAATCCCAATTCCATAATTGGACTCTCGACCATGATCCTGGAATCGTTTTGTGTGGCCATGCAATGGGGTTTCAGTCATTTATAGGATGCCTGTGTTGATACGGTTTTTCATAAAGGGTCTCTATCAGAAGTGCATATGGGACGACTCTCGCTACACAGAATTTTTCATCTCAGCCTATTTTGCTACACAGGTTGACATTTTTGTATCTCCACGGGTATTGCCAGTTTGTCACAATTATAGTCTTTTTGCAGGTAAAGATTATATATAAGCGGGCCCGTACCTAATAGGTTTTCGAAGTCCTGCCCTACACATTTTTCCTATGGGCCTGCTCGTAGTGATCTTTCCAGATTGGCTTGTAAATGAGATGATCCAGAATTTTTGGATAGGTTTCTTGATATATCATAATGCTGGGCGAGACAGGTATGTATATGTCACAAGCGGGCACGGTGGACTCTTTCACTAGCGGTATAGTATTATAATCTGAGCTCCCCATTTTTCAGACTTACCTAATTTAGTGGGGTGGCTGGATGGATTTCTGTGATGTTCGTTCTGCTCTGTCCTCATTCACAAGCCATTGTCTTTTATTTCTCATCTTTCCTTATCACAATGGTAAATCTCCGGAGTCTATACTCTTCTTTCTATTTGCCATCCTATGTTTTTCAGTGTCATTGATGGTCATGTTTGATTGGGGAAGGATTTTTTTCCTGCTATGTGGAGGCCATATTTTCTATTATGCTCCTTCTTCTATAAGTGAGCTTTTCTTTTGGCCTGTATATGATGGTATTCTCGCTGCTAATCCATACAGCTGAGATTATGATGTATATGTACTGTGTTATATATTAATATAAGCGGTGTTTTTTTCTTCTGAAAAAAAAAAAGATTTCATAGAGCAAGGGTGGTGAATAATGGTAATATATCAACTTTATTCCAAAGTTAAATCATTCGGAAAAGCTATAAATGAAAGCAACATAAACAGAATAATGCAATCTAAATGAACTAGGATCGTTTGCCTTGGATTGAATTTACGGAAAAAGTGTAGAAGTTTCTCTGATACGAAACATTCAATGCATATCATTGTGAATGCACAACTAGAAATCAATATTATTCATGCTGGCATTATTTTCCATCATCAACTTGCTTAAATCCTTTCTTTCTTTAATAATTATCTATTTTACAATCCTTTCCCTTGACATCGTTTTCTGCGTTTTACTTTAAAATTCTCTAGTTTAAAAAATTCTCTCCTTTCACGTGCCTGTCATTCACCCAAAATCTCACCTGCAGTCCAACCAAATCTTAGAAAGCTTGCTAGCCATGATGGGCCAATGGCTGATCAGGTGGAGTCATTGATTTCAGCACAGCAGAATCAGACAAAAAGAAACTCTTCATACCCTCCAGAAAATCCCTCCTCACATTAATGCTTATTTAGCTATTGCAATGGCCTGCCATGGAGTCAGGAAGTGCACATATTATAATATAAAAATTGTTTTGCCAATTTAATTTTAAGGTTAATGATTAAGAGTATATGTTTTTTAAGAAATTATAAATTTAAAATCAAAATAGTAGAATAAGTATATTTTTATAAATTTAGCAATCATATAATTTCCAAAAAAACCAAACCAAAACAAAAAAAACCACCTCTACCCAATATGCTTAGAATAAGTTACGAACTGTAATCTAATCTAACAACTACACCCATGTAGCATGACACAGCTATTACTGTCAAATTTGGCGGGATAAGTTAAACACACACAGCGCAATCACTGCGTCGCAACACGAGATTTGAACATCGAAAGAAAGAGAGTACGATCATTTGATGTTACTGTCAATACGACTGACATCAAAATTCGACCCAAAGTCTATGTATTACGCTGAAAGTAAAAGCAGTATCGCCGACTCTATTTTCTTCCGCGTTCTTTGTCTACTGGAACCCAAAACAGAGAAAAAAAGGTGATATTACGTGGCATACGTTTGGTAGCTGTAACCTTTGTTGTTTTGGTGGGTTTAATGGAAACCATAGTTTAAACTATTGACCCTCCTTACGATTCGGCAGATCACAAAGATAATAATTTAAGACGAGCAAAGCTCGACCCTTTCTAAACGTGACCATTTCTGGTACAGACCCACCTTTGTTGTTTTAAGGCGAGTTATTATTAGAAATGGAGTTTCTACTCTATCTGGAATTGTCAGCTATCTTTGCTAATTAAGAAGACATAATATGCTTTCTATAATATTTTTCTTTTACTTTAGTTTTATCTTCTTATTATGTTAGGCATGTTATATGGCAAATAATATATTTTGTATGTGAATTTTATTATTATTTGAGGTTAATCCTAAACTAATTATTTAAAACTAACAAGATTTTATTTTTTCTATCCCGTGATAGGGTTTAAAATATGAATATTTATGATATAAATTAATATTGTTGTTTTGAGGTGTTTAATTATATATCGCATATTTACAATAGATTATGTTTTCAAACTCTTTTTATCACTAGCAATTGCACCATATGTTGCAAAAGAAATTTCGTAAGGCAATAGCATAGGAAAGAGTAGCCTAGAATAAATAAGATGTTGTGAAGAAGGAGCCATTATGAAAGAATGAAAGACAAATTTTTCTTCCATGGAAGCATGTCGTGGAGGTTTGAAAGATATTGATGATAAGAGTTATCAACAAGAAAAGTTTCTTATAGATATTGAAATAGGCAAGTGGGGGTGAAAATATATATGTAAACCAACATAATAGAGAGCATGAAGGAGATGTATAGGTACAAAACAAAGAGCTTGAAAGAGATGTGGATGTACCTGGAAATGATGTAGAAATGAGAGATGTAGAGGAACTCGTCAATGAGAATATTGACTACACAAATGAAGTCACCATTTTAATATTTTAATTTTTTTCAATGTACATGCCAAGTTCAAATTAAAAATTTAAAAAATATATTGTTTTTATGTAGGGACAACATCCTACCTACAACAAGATCGCAGCACACGTAGAAAAACATGGACATTAATCGGAAGTTGCAAGAAATTGTCTTTGATAATAATTTTCTGGATAATATAGAATCAAATAAAATTGAAGAAATGAGGCCACTAATTCATGAATGAATAGTTCAAGATAAAGTAAATTGGTTGATCAAAAAAAATTTCAAGGTATATCTATCATAGCACAAACTTAATTCTTAAATATATTTTTAAAGAAAATATATCTAAGAGCCTTACAACTCATGAGGCCTATGTTGAAGTTAAGTTAAAGACCTTGTTTGATCATGCCAACATGAATGCCTCATGAATAAAGAAATAGATCATGATTTTCTACCTTCAAAATCAAAGGTTGTTTTGGTGGAGTTCCTTCATATTTAATCTTGATCACTTCCTATTGAGTCGCCTATGTATTATTTCCTTCATGATCTTTGAAACTACTCAAAAAGTCACATTGTTCTTTACCACTGATCTCCCTCGTGTCTGCCATGTTCTTGTTTTTTAGTATCGCTGATATGAAGTTTGTTTCTTCTGTTCTTTGTGCATATAGTAAAAAATGTATGGAGAGGTGGCTTTCATCACTTCAAGAGTAGTAAAAATAATGCTATTGAGAAAATAGCTCCAACAATGAGAGAGATTGAGTAGCATTGATGGAGTTGGCGAACATGTCTCATGTCTTGTTCTATGGAGTTGGCTACTCCATCCGCATAGCTTTCTTGATCTTGTGTAGAAGAAATGAATTTGTATTTATCTTATATTGCATTAACCATGAAATTTCCAACATTCATGGCATGCTTTCCATCACATTTGTAGAGCAAATTATAACATAGTATCACACTTTTCTTATCAGAGCTAAATGATCCTATATGCAACAACTATGGATTTCATCACTTAAGAGCTGTAAAAACAAGTTCATTGAGAAAACAACTCCAACACATTTGTAGAGAAAATTATAACACAATATCACACTTTTCTTATGAGAGCTAAATACTCCTATATGTAACAACAACGACTTTCATCACTTAAGACTAGTAAAAACAAGTTTATTGAGAAAAAAACTCCAACACATTTGTATAGAAAATTATAACACAATATCACAATTTTATGTTCACAAACTAAATGTTCCTATATGAAATAATGATAGCTTTCATCAGTTCAAGATAATTAAAAACAATTCTATTGAGAAAACAACTCTAGCACTGAGAGAGATTTGGAAGTAATTGTTGAATTGGTGAACATGTCTTGCTCTATGGTGTTGGATATTGGGCATAGCTTTCTTGATAAAATTACAGTAGAGTATCACATTTTTCTTATCATATCTAAATTTTCCTATATGCAACAACTACCTTGTGCTTCATAGTTTAAATTTGTGCAAGGAGGAGGAGAGGAGGAGTGTCAAGGTGCAAGTTAGAATAAGAAGAGAAAGAAGAGCCATTTTATTTGATTGTGGATCAGGTTGTAAACTAGAATACACTCTCTCTTCAGAAGACTCTACAATATATATTGGATGGAGGGAAAGGTTATCATAAAACTTGTACAAAAAAACCCCTTAGGGTTGTATGAACTTATTGTATTGTTAATCACATAGTGTCAATTTTGTAAAACTATAATATACAGTAAGGATTGAGTGGGATTTTTCTTTTGTAAGTTTTGTTTGGAATTGAAAAATAAAAAAATTATAAAATCTAAAATTATGTAGTGAAAAACTTTGTTTAAAATTTCAGAATAAAAAGTTGAGTAAGTTTGACATCTTATAATATGAAAATTGTTTATGATTATAAAGTAAAACACATGTAAGATATTTTAGCTACAATTAGGTAATTAAAGATATGTATATAGTTTTTTTTAAGGAAGAAATTTGATATTCATAATGTGATATTCATTAACAAAAAAAATACTAAAGAGTGTGTATGTAGTTACAAACTGTTATGTATTTACAAACTATTACAATTAAGTAATTAAAGTTAAATTTAGTGTTATTTAAGAAATCAGAATTATGAACATTCATCATTATTGCTCAAGATAAATCATGTAGTGTGAAATAATTTTAAAATTTAAAAAGTTCACATATTTTAAAAAGTTTCATTATTAATTTATTTTTTATACATTTAGAAATACTTCTCATGAATAATAAAACACTTGTAACATAAATAATATATAACAAAAAAAACCATCTATTTTTGGAATAATAAAATAGTTGTAACAAAAATAAAATAGAACAAGAAAAACTGTGTGTATTTGGATGTATGAAAATTGAGATACATTTTATTAACTAAAATTTTAAAGTAATAATGGTTATAAACCTTTAAAAATAATTTTATATCTATATTATTTATGAGATGGATCAATTCTCTTTTCACTCTAAAAGAGGTTTGCATATCAAAATATCTGATCCCTCTAGTTAAGAATGATCTAGGTCATCTTAGTTTCCCCTTTAAATAAATTACGTTCCACATGAATACCATGGGTCAATACCATTGGCTGTTTTTATAGTTTATTATTATTTTATTTTATTATTTTAAATTACCATAATAGATAACAACATTTTAACTTAAAAATCGCTAGAACTTAAATTTAATCTAACTTATTAAAAAGAAAAAAAAAACTAACATTATAAAAAACATATATAGAACTATTTACTTGTGGATCTAATGGCCTAAAACATTTCAACATTTGATCCAATGGCTTTTCAAATTCACATATTTTAAAATTTTTCATTATTAATTTATTTTTTTATATATTAAGAAATACTAGTCATGAATAATAAAACACTTTTAACATAAATAATATATAACAAAAAAACCATGTATTTTTTGAATAATAAAAAAAAAAAAAAAAAAAAAATTTAGATACATTTTATTAACTATTAAAATTTTAAAAGAATAATGGTTATAAACCTTTAAAAATAATTTTATTAAATAATTAGTTTATATCTATATTATTTATGAGAGGGATCAATTCTCTTTTCACTCTAAAAGAGGTTTGCATATCAAGACATTTGATTCCCTAGTTAAGATTGATCTAGGTCATCTTAGTTTCCACCTTTAAATAAATTACATTCCACATGAATACCATAGGTCAATACCACAGGCCGTTTTTATAGTTTATTATTATTTTATTTTATTATTTTAAATTACCATAATAGATAACAACATTTTAAATAAAAAATCACCAAAACTTTAATTCAATCCAACTTATTAAAAAGAAAAAAAAAGAAAAAACTAACATTATAAAAAACATAGATAAAACTATTTACTTGTGCATTTATGGCCTAAAACATTTCAATCATCTCAAACATGGACACAGTGGCAGGGGAGTTGCTTTCAAATAAAAACACCTTAGGACATAAATATAGAATATTTAATTTTATGTTTATATATGGACCTATTATATTTTGCATAATATTTCTTCTTATTTTATTTTTATTATAAGTATGCTTATTTTGAAATAAGATTTTTATAATTTTTATTTTTTAAATAAATAATAGTAGGTGGGTGTGTAAGATTTAATAAATAGAGCATATTCTTCATTATCTTTATATATAGAAGAATGAGACAAGTTTTAATCTTAATATTTATTTTTTCCAATTCAATTTTCCTTTTCAATTAAAAAAAAATCATTCATAACAAAGTGTAAGGAGCTCACACAAAGATGGTGTTTCATTTTAATTGTTTAGTTTAATGTTGGTGGGTTTTTGAATGACATGATTGAGTTCACAAAGTATCTTATTGCAAAGTCTACCATCATAAGCATAACCACTAGAAGACACATGCACAAATTGTAGTAAAGAACAAGATTATATACTCCTTGGATTAGTGAGGGTAAGGAAGGTCGAAATTCAATCTGGAAATTAGAGTCCTCCTTTCTTGAGCTCGAGTGGCCATCCTATTAGTGAAGAGAATTAAAGCTCTAAAACATAAGACTCAAATATACTCTACTCATTTGGAGAAATAAATTTACGATTAAGAAGTACTATAAAAAACATGCACGATGATTCAACACACATACATGAGGATATATCTAGGGGAAAACAACTGCTCAAAATCCCTTCCTATCTGTATTGCATTAATCAGAAAATAGAGAAGAAATACAATGCTTGCTCAAGCCCGAGAAACCTTTGCACTAGTATAATCTATCTCATTGTTTCACAAGCTACCTCTGGTCAATACTTAACCAAATTTATTCTTTCCCAAGTCCCTATTTCCTTGCGCTGTTTCCTTGGGAATTAGCCCCTATCATTTAGGGAAATTCCTCATCCATAACTGTGCAATCCCTTTAGGCCTTTTTCTAACTGCATGCACCACCTGTACAACTTGGATAATTATACAACTGATAGTACACTTCCCTTGAACTCTAATCTCAACTGGTTAAATCATATTTCATGCATGCATGAGTTAATTATTAGTTGATTGATCAGTTAAATCGTTGAACATTGAAGTTGTATCCCACTTCTAGACATCCTACTAGTTCCTCCAACAATTGGAGCTAGTTTAACTGACCTTAACACAATTTAACTAAATTAAATTGTTACAACTAAAATTAAACTCAACCTAAGCTCCTAACATTTAGGAATCGCTGTACACAACTCAAGTTAAGCCCTCAACCCAAATTAACTAATCTAAATGAGTCATAACAACTCAATTAAATCATTCAAGTTGTCTTGTGATGTGGAATTTCAATTTTCTCCTAATTTAATTGAAGGAAATTTAAATTAGGATTTTCTTGTTGCCATTTTTTAACACTCCCGTTCAACAAGAAAATGATTGATATATACCCCGATCTAGAACCTTTGGAATGGAATGCATGCAACACTTCTCTCTATTGTTGCTGCTACTACAACATCTGCAACTAAGAAGCATAAATAAAAATAATCATTGAATCAATCTGCAACTCTCTACTGGGAAAATTGTGATGTTGCTGACTCTGCTACTTAACCTCCTCCTCTACTATCAACATTTCTCTGCAATCCTCAGTATCTGACTGGCATTGATCCTTCTGCTACTGAATACTATGGCCCCCTATAGAAAGGTAATGATCCATGAGACATAAACATCTCAATGGACCCTGCCCAAGTTTTTGCACTCCTGAGACTATTTCTTCACATCACCCCACCTCACATGTGGAGGTATGGCTACATGTGCTTCTTCTGCCAACATGGCTCGAAATATATCCCTACCGGTGGTCCCTCCTTGAGTGGATGGTTCCACTTTGTCTCCTCTCTGCTTCTCTAATTGTGGATTCTCCACAACTTTCTGAGGTTGCTTCTAAGGCTCCCTTTTGAGTTGTAGGTCATTCTCCCTCTCAACCACCAAGTCTCTAACCTTTTCCTTGCTGCTCAAGTATTTGCATGTATCTTCAACTTCAAGTGCATACATGTTCTTGACTCGCACACCATTCTACTTCACCTGTCTCGTGGTGATGTGTTTAAGAAAAAACACCCCTTTGCTAAATATCCCATTATAGCCATGGTCTTCCAATACGATGACAAAAACTAGATTCTTCTTTAGACTCAGTACAAACATCATATCCTTGAGACTAAGAGGGAAGAAATACTCCCTCTAAAAAGTAATTGTAACGATACCGGTCACGTTATACCTCCTGACATCTCAAAACTCAATGTTATGCTTGAGGTCTTTCTCCTCCAATTCACTGAAGAAATATCTATTCCTCGTCATATAAAATGAGGCACCAGTGTCGAGCCACCACATGCTTCACATTACTGTGATTTCCATCGATGAAATGAGAGTAAAATCAAGCTCGAATTGTGAAGCTAGAGCTTCACCTGCTGCTGTTACTACAGACTCCTTCCTACTTTCCTTTTTATGTGGATATTTCATGGCATAGTGGTTGAATTCATTATAGTGAAAGCACTTGATATTGTAAAAGTATTTCTTCTTTCCCTCCTCGCATTGGGACTTCTTTCCCTCAGATTTCTTTCCTTTTCTTACTAATGCAGGGTCCTATTCCTCTTATTTTTATGAGGTCCCATCTATGTTGTCCCACCTTATTTCTTCCTGCACTAGATCATATCATAAACACTCCCAAATTGGTAGTTTATCTCTACCATTAATGAAATATTGATAACTGTGTCAGATCTTGGGAAGACCCAATAGAGCTATGGCTACGAAATTTTCTTCAGGGATAGTAACACCAACCCCACCAAGTTCATCATGACACTGTTTAAACTTGTTCAGGTGCTATGAAATTGTATCATTCTTTTGCATATTGATACCATAAAGATTTTCCTTGAGTGCCAGCTTCCTATGGTAACTATTGTTCTCAAACAATTCTGTCAGTTTTTTCCACATTGCGGATAGAGTTTCTTTCCCATGGATATTTGAGGCAATATGATCTCAAACTCCCTCCAATATGATCCTCCTTGCTTTAGCCACATCCTTATTCCACTGAGTGAGACCTAGTCATCAGTTACTGGGGTTTTTAATACATCAGTCTTGATGTAATCTAGTAGCCCATTCTCATCTAATATTACCTCCATGTAGATCTTCCATGCTAAAAAATTTGTGTTTCCTTCCAAATCATACTCGAGCCTGAGTTTGTTGGATTTCGTCTTCTCAGTCCTGAAGAAAGGCTGCACCGATCTTGAAATTTGAACGTCTTGTAAAGACAAATTCAAATTATCCTCTCTACTGTGAAGCTAGCTATGATACCATGTAGGAATTAAGTGTACTTTAAATATTGCTTATGTAATGTTCTAAAACATAAGAATCAAAACTACTCTACTCATCCACGGAAAGAAATTCACGATTGAGAAGAAATATCAAAAACATGCATCATGATTCAACACACATACACGAGGATATATCTAGTGGAAAGAAACTTCTCAAAACCCATTCCAATATGTATTGCATTAATCAGAAAATAGAGGAAAAATATAGTGCTTTCTCAAGCCTGAGCAACCTATGCACTAGTATGATCTATCTCACTTCTTCATAGGCTACCTCTGGTCAATACTTAACCAAATTTATGCTTTCCCAAGTCCCTATTTCCTTGCATTGTTTACTTGGGAAGTAGCCCTTATTATTTAGTGAAATTCCTCATGCATAATTGCGCAATCCCTATAGGCCCTTCTCTGATTGCATGCACCACCTGTAAAACTTGGATAATTATACAAATGATAGTAAAATTCCCTTGAACTCCAATCTAAACTGGGTAATTCATATTTCATGCATGCATGAGTTAATTATTAGTTGTGATTATTTAACTAATTAAAAACTGAAGTTTCACCCCACTGCTAGACCTCCTACGAGTTCCTCCTACAGTTGAAACAAGTTTAACTGACCTTAACTTAATTTAATTGAATTAATTGTTACAACTGAAATTAAACTCAACCTAGGCTCCTAAAATTTAGGAAACACTTTACACAAATAAAGTTAAGCCCTCAACTCGAAAGTTAAGCTAACTAAGTGATAACAACTCAGTTAACTCATTCAAGTTGTCTTGTGATGTGGAATTTCGATTTTCTCCTAATTTAATTCAAGGAAAATTAAATGAGGATTTTATTATTGCCACTTTTCAACATGAGGCTATTTGTGCAGTCGAATGGTTTGAAATTATTATGTATACAATTAAGAAAACAAAGGTAACTTATTTAGGCCCAGACAAGGGCGTTGTGACATTTGAGATAATTTACCATCAGTCTTGGCAAGCCTACATGCTGATATGGGATGTGGAAATATATCAAGAGATTGAACACACGCTCTTAGAAAAGCATGGTGGGAATCTACACTAGGGAATTTTTATGGGTCACTTGTTTTAGGGATTAGCAGAGAAGACCATTGTTAATTTAAAATAATTTTTTTATAGTGAAAGAGTGGTTCGATCCTGATGACCTGTTATTTAATGAATGGATTGATTTTATTCTTGGTGTTGGGGACCATAAGGTTGAGGTGTTGAAGAATGAGTGTACATTGGAGAAAACATGCATGTATAGAGAGGATATCAATTGCACTCCATATGGGAGATACTTGTGCAGGCCAAGGAGAGAATGGAAGAATGATTATGTCTGCAGGAAAGAAAATTATTTCATTTGTCACTCATCTTTGTTTCATTTTCTATTTCTCCTATTAAATCCATAGTAGAGATCAATAAATAGCCATAAATAAAACCTATTCCATATTTCATACAAAAGGTTATTTGGTATGATGTTAAGATGGTCCACATAGTTGCAGGATGCACAAGGATTAAGAAAATGCATACTACATGACCAACAGTGTGTTTTTAAATGATTTGTAATATTACTATTATTTAATTTATTAATTTATTTTCCTTTCTAATGGTTTACATGTCTAGAGTGTTTCATGGATGTATATTTTTATTTATGGTATATGTCTCATATATCATTGCCTTCATAGAATCATGTGTATCAACAATTACCAACCATTTAATATAAATGGATGCACTACGAGGTGAAGGTTAGAGGTGAGGGTCAGAGTGGGAGGAGATATCATGAAAAACATAAGGTGAAGGCTGGGGTCATGATGGGAAAATATATTATGCAAGACATACTATGTTTTGTATAATATCTATACAATATCATGTCATAATTTAAGGTTGGTCTTAGAGTAATAATTTAAGAATGTAACAGAGCTTGACCCTTCATATGAAGTGGTGGGGTGAAAAACATGAAAATTATATATATATATATATATATATATATATATATAACAACCTTGTTTTTTGAGAGGTTTAATTAGAAATGGAATTTCTCCCATATTGTGTGTAGTTATTTTTTCCCCTTGGTAACTAAGAATATTTTCCCCAATCCCCATTCTCATATATGAGGGTGGGAATTGTGGGTTGTATTATGTTTTACAAATAGCTCTCCTCACCCCCACCTTCTCTCCTCCACCCCATCCTCACCCTTACTGCCATATATAATGGTAAGGGTAGAATAAGACATTATGCAAACCATATTCACTGTCATATATAATATGTTCTTCATAATATTTCCTCATTCCCCACACTCTCTCCTCTACCACACCCTCATATATAAGGGGAAATGTGAGATAATATATTATGCAAAACATATTGTGGTGAAAATATCATGTTTGCATAATATATTCTTCATAATGTCTTATTCTCATATATAAAAATGAGAGTAATATTTTTTTTCTAAGATATATAATCATATTAGCTAACACAATTTTATCTAAAATATATAGTCATTAAGAGTAAATAATTACAAAAGAAAAAGTAAAAAAAACATAAAAAGAGTAAATAATTACCAAAAAAAAGAAAGAAAAAATGAAAAGAACGTATAACAATGTAAAATAATTAACATAAATTTAATTATATTTAATATTAAATATATTTAAAAATAAATAAATAATTAAAATAATAAATAAATATATTGGTTTAAATTTAAAATATTTTAATATAATATATAAAAATGTTTATATGTAATTAATCATAATTACATATAATCTTCTCTCCCAATATATTTTTTCGAAAACGAATTAAAATATTTCCTTAACTTTGAATCTCATGTAAAGTCCAAATGACTCATTTCTTAGCAATCTTCCCCCTTGCTTATAACATAATTCTTGTGCTTATTAATTTCTAGTTCAATGTTAAAATAATGTATGCATTTATTTGTTTATTGAATTAAAAAAAAACCCTTTTATGTAACAATTTACATTCCATTAATGGTATGTGGTTATTATATATATATATATATATATATATATATATATATATATATATATATATAAAAGAATAATAATGTTTACTTATATAAATAAAACTTTAAATATAATAATATTTATTTAGAAATGGATTACATAGTTTTTTTTGTTTATTATAAATTATTTTTAATTCATCACAATTTTAATGATTTATTGCATTTACACTCATGAGGTCTCAATCACTATCTCAGAAGTGATTTTTTTTATTAGTTTATTTAAATTTATTGGTTTTAAAATTTGCTACTTTATGGCTTTTGTTTTCAAAAATGGTTGCAATACATTACGTAATTGAAAAATAGAGTGGGACCCTAATATTTCTTTTTTTTTACAAAGTATTGTTAATCTCAACCAGAGATTTATATTAGATCATATTTAAGATTTTTGGGTTATGTAGATTTTCATTGGATCAAAAGCTTTTTAAGAATGCACTATTGAAAGCAATGTTCACAATTTTCAAAAATGGCTTTAGGATATAATTAAATGGAAACCACCTCAAATAATTTAGGAAATTTGGTTTGAGCTCGGTATTTGCACGTAAGCACTAACTTCATGTGGGACAAATGGAAGACTAGGTGGAGCTTAAAATAGCTAGATATAGCCAAATTGTAAGTCATTAGGCATGTCAATTTAAGTATAGTAAAGGGTCCATAAAAATTATGGGATAAATTCTACTGAATATTCTCCATATGTGATGTCTACTTATAGAATTGAAGACACAAGAACACTTAATCCTACTCTTCAAAGTGGCATTAAGAGTGAAGTTGATTATCATATTTCTTCATGTAGTTCTTGGGAAACATTAAATAATCCTTCATGGTATGAATAATGTCAACAAGGGTCATTGGAGTTTTGTCCACTTATTTAATCATATATATGCATAGTAAGTATTAGATCACTAGTGGAGGTACTTTTCCATACACTACCTCAAATTGGGTTATTTTAGTATCACCTTGATAAGTAGTATTATACTTCCACTTTAATAAGGTTTCCCACTAGAACCACTGGCTTATTGTTCTGAAGCAAAAGAATGTAAATAGGCTTCCAAACACTTGTTGTCTTCTTTCATCTAGCCATCTAGTTGAGAGTGGTGCATTGTGTTAATATTTAATTAGGTATGTTGAAGTTTCAAAAATAATTGCTAGAAATATCTAGTAAATGTGGGGTCATGATCAATCATTTTTAATTGAGGCATGCCATATAGTTTAAAAATATTTTCCATGGCTATTTTTTATGTGGAGTCCTTGAATGTTTGTTCAAAAGGCATATAATTGAGTATGTTTACAAGGGTCATCAAGAAATTGGAATAGTAATCACATAAAAATAAGAGTATTTGTCATTAGGGTCAACATCCATCCATCAACTGTTGGCTTAAGATTAACCTGAATATGATCTTATCCATAATTTACTTGCTCATGCTCGATAGGTTTCTATGTTTCGGAAATGGCCATAGTCATGATAGGGAATTTATAAAACTAAGGAATAAATGGGAATATTAGTTAGGGCCCATTTCTTGTTTCAATCTTGACATTAGAGGACAATGCAACTAACACTCTACCAAGGGTGTCCCTTAGTATATATTTAGGACTAGGAAAAACGTGATGGATAATAAATAGTGGGGGATTTCATGTTCATGGTATAAGGATACCTAGCCCAAAATTCTAATAGTTGGAACAAATGTGCCACCTCCATCTCCAATTTGACCACTTAGACCTAGAGCTACAAGTGCAGTTGGGAACATATAGAAACCATCAAACTAGATAAAATAATTGGAATGAATGTTGCACATCCTTAAATAAGCATTCATTTATGGTTTTTCCAGTATGATAGATAAAGTAAATTCTAATTAGAAGCTATGCTACATTGAACTCAAGTCTCCAAGAAAATCTATCTCATAAAAGGGCAACCTTCCAAGAGAAGGAAAAAGGAAGTTGGTACGAAACCTAAAGGCACATTCTTAGGATGTATTGGAAAAGTTAGAGTACCAAAAATAGGTTTTTAATATTTTCATCTACCCACATGGGTAAATATACTAAGGTGCCACTAACTATTTCAGACGTCCAACAATCATGCTTTCAAGTGCCAGACATGCAAAGTAGAATTTTTTAGGAAATAGGTAGCTTACAGATAGCCTCAAGTATGCACAACCAAGTCTTTTGCTTGGAAATGACTCACAATATTTTATTTATTCTTAAATAAAGCACAGGCTTAGTGGCTACCCAATAATAGCCATCAACATGCCTATTCTTTTGCTACATCTCCAGCCTTTCCACCATATCTGCGACTCCTAAAGGCCAATATTAAGGAAGAGATTATCTAGGATAAAGCTATAAATCCATTCAATGCTTAGCATGTCTGGGTTGGTAATATCAAACTCAACCTTGAGGGTTAGCTAGACATTTCATTCCATGGTTTGAAATTTATTACATGAAACACATGACTTGTGGCCAATCAACAATATCCATTAGCAGGTCTATGCTTATTGCAGAGTTTTTCTGGTCGCATCTCCAAGATATTATCCATGGTAAAACTCTAAATATTTTCAATTCTTAGCCTATATAGGTTGGAAGTATTGAACTTTAACTTTTAGGTTGGACAATCCTTCCATTTTGTAGTATAAGAGTCATACAAGTTCCTATTTATCTTAATCCTTCTTTTGAGAAAACAGTTAGCCTAGAACCATACTAATTATTCTTGTGATTTTCTTCCAAATAGAACAAAATGTGACCACCAGAGACAATGGTCACTGAAGGGAAGGTCAATTACAAAGAGTCACACTTCTAGACTAGTTCATGTTTAGTGGTCTTCCAGTCATTCCAAATACTCTCAGCAACAAAGGTTCCTTTAATTATTACCAAAGAAGGAGTAAAAATACAAAGTTTAAATATTTAAATTACTTTAAACTTTTATGCCCAAGGGGACTCTTGGGGTAATATAATTCTTGGGCAGAACCTTCCATGTTTATCACTCTTCAACAACTATGATGACTAACTTGACATGTAGGGTTTTCCGTGAGAGTGCAATAGAAAACTATTTACTCCAAGATATTGTATTTTTAATCGAGGTGAGACCAAAGAACCTGTCATGGAGTTTTTCTTGTTAAAATCCAAAAATTTGAGAAGCCTTTCCCAAATGACAATTGAGAAGTTGATGTACCAGAGCCTGGGAAACCGGTCGAGGGATGGGGAAGGAAACAAAATAATGATACGGATGATCGTGCTACTAATATACTGATCCATGCAACCACATGACATTCTCCCTTTGTGAAAATGATGGTAATTTATATAATATTTTTCCCCCTAGAATGACACCACTAAATTTAATAATCCTAGACCTGTGTGAATGTATGATATTTGAAACAATGAAATCGAGAGAAATTTCACTATTAAATTCAATAATGTGTGTGTATCTTAAGTTTAAAAATATCCTAAATTTAAGTATCTTTATATGAGTTTATTTGTTCAATTAACTTTAAATTATCACTTTACATGTTGTTCTGGATGTGTTTCCTTCAACATGGCTCACTTAAGTAGATCCATACAATCATGGTGACATGGGAGGAGACACAACAATGATGAAAATGTTGTGGCACAAGGTGATGAGCAGGTTCTGTAGCAACATCTCATCTGAAATCTTCCAATATCCATACATGGAGTGTAACACTGCTTATGAGAAATAATAGTTAGAGGTATTTAGTGTGTGGTGCCCAAGTCTTCAATGATTGAAGCAATACAAACATGTAAAATATTGTTAGGTGAGATGCCCATTATATTCCAATGATTGGAGTGATTTGTACAAAGCATGTTATGTGAAATCTTCAAGGATCCATGTATGGAATGGGTTGTTTCATAAGAAAGAGAGTTGTTGGAGAATTTCATGTGTGATGCCCTAGTTTCAATGATTGAAGTCGATTCATGCTGACGTTTGTACATTCTCTTAAATTGCATTTAGGAAAAAAAAATACAGTTATATGAAGTAATTCGATTCAAAATTAACTTCCATCAGACTAAGTTTGATCAAACAAAAGAGATTAGTGAATGGAGGAAAAAGAAATAAACATACCTACATCATATTTGTCACCATAAGATCCTCTATAGATAGTCCCAAATGCGCCCTGGGCGATAATAATCAAGATATCCAATTTTTTTGGTCAACTTACCACTCCTCATTTTTCTTCCGGGATTCTAATTTTTTACATACCTTGCTTAGATGTCTGTCTAGATTCCTCAGATCGATATGATTTATTCCAAAAACCTCACTCTTATTTGGACTCCCATATAAGAGATTATGAGCATGGAAAGAGCATCAAACTCTCTCCCAACCCCGTAACAAAAAAGAGTAGCGAGAAAGAGCATCGAACTCTCTCCCAACCCCGTAACGAAAAAGTGTAGCAGGAAATTAAATATTCATAGGTCGACTTTATTTATTGATTTCTTTTTTCATTTTCCATATAAACATATATGGTTTTTTAACGTTGAATTGTGTATAAAATATAATTTACTTTATAATGATATAATTTTTTGTCTTTATTTTTATTTTATATTACATGTTATTAATTTATTAATTGGTTTCTTATTTTCTTATTTTCTAATTAATATATTTATCTTTAACCTACAACTTTAAAGTAAACATATTTATTTTTCTTTAACATTCAAATTTGGTATAAATATTATTTATTTTATATCCATTATAATTTTTCTTTGTATCCTCTTTTTGCATCTATACAATATTTGTTTCCTTATTTACATCAATCATTTCATCTAAGTCCCGAAGATGAACCACACTAAGTGGTTCAAAATGTGTCGACTTGAGAAATTCCAATGTGATTGTCCTGAAGTTTCACCTTATAAACATTATGGGATCATGGAATCTTGCACTTAGAGAAGGTCGGTTTTAGATTTTAGAGTAGCCATAAATTAGATTTAAACAGTTTTTCGATTGCTATGGTAGCTTATGTTGCCACTATTGAGGTTAAGTTTTCTTTACATTTGAGAAAAAGGAGGCCACTTAACATAGTGGTTAAACCTAGTGATGTTGAAGGCATAGATAGTGATAATTTTGGCACAAGGGCATGAATAAAAACTATATAAGACCTCCCTAATACAAGACAATGTGTTCATATAAGGAAGGAAAGGGGACATCTGGTTTACACATAATGGGATATCCAATAACCCTTAAGGAGGTGGAAAACATCCTCAAATATGTGAACACTGTTTTCAATAAACTCAAGTAGTTGTAGATATCCTATTATTTTCGAGGAAATTCACTTATAGCTCAAAAATACCCTATTAGAAGCTAGTCATAGTTTAGTTTAAATTAGTAATTCACGTTAATTATTTTTAGTTGTATTACTTATTATCTAGTCGTATATTTTAATTTGGGACTAAATTAGTCATTTATTTTCGCCGTTTTTAGTTGGGTCACTTAATATTGCTCATTTTTTATAGTATTTCACTTGGAACAATTGTGGTGACTTACTTTTTTAGTCACCTAGTCACAAATTTCTCATTTTCTACTAGTGTATGTTTTGTTGAGATACAATTATGTACCTTAAATTTGAAACAAATCTTACTACGAAAAGCTAATGAAGGTAGGTTCATAATCAATCAAAATTAAATGAGGAATGACATGTAGATTAGAAATTTTCCCCAAGAATGCTTATGATATTGTGGAGGTATTGAATAGGTGTTGTAAGGAAAATAATTGAGCAAATTTGGAAATTTTATCTATAAAAATTATGATCACTTATATGTTGATTTATTTTCATTGGCACATAATGAAGTTCATAAAAATGCTAGTCCACATAGTGGCTAGAATGGATAAGGGTTGTAACTCTCTTAGAGAATTTATTATTTCCCCTTGGTGTCATTGTTTTTTTTTTCATTTCATGACAAATGTAGATTCCATTCCTCATGCCCTTCTAAAAGAATGAAATCTAAAAAAAATTGTATGTTTTTGCAACCCAAAAAAATCCACCATGGGAGAGGAGTGTGCCTTAAGAATAAAAACAAATACACCCTTTATACTATATTTTTTCATTCTAAAAAGTGTAACCTAAGGGTGTCTATGGATTAGCTTGCAAGTATTGGATAATGTACAAGATTCTGACACATGTTTACCATTATTTGTGTATTGTTTGTAGCTAGTTAGGTTCTAGGAAAGAAAAGGAAAATAGGGGCTCATCCTCATCATCTTTATGTGAGAAATCATTAGCCATCACATTCCCCTTTCCCTTCTTGTAAATAATTATAGTCATATCCTAACATTTTAATGAGCTAGTTTTTCTATTTTAAGCAGGGAAATCTCTATTATAGGAAATATTTTATGCTATGATAGTTTGTCTCAATTGGGAAACAATTCACTATCAAGTAAATATTCCACATATCAATTACATGAAGAATATTGAACATTCCTATTCATTGGTGGTTTTATCAAAGTTTATATCATATAGTTATTTAGTGGTGAAGGGAAACAAGTGTCCCTTTTCCCCTTACACTACCCCATACCCTTTCAAGAGGCATCATGTTCCATGTAAAACAAATATTTTTTAATTTAGGCAATGTGAGCATTGGGGTAGAATTCATAACATCTTTAATATCTTGAAAATTCCTCTTTCCCCTCCTCATTCCACTAAAATAATTCCTTTTGAGTAATGTGGTGAAGGGAGCTACAATTTTACAATATTTTTTTATTATATTCTTGTAATAAATTGTGTGGCCAAGAAATTTGTACAAATTTTGTAGGGTCTTGGAGAAAGAATAGTCTATCATCACCTTGATCTTCTTAATATCGATATGAAAAACCTCCCCACTAATAATGTGTTCCTAACGGTCCACTTATGAAGTACAAAAATCTTAGAACATTTGAGATATAGTTGGTAATTATGAAGACCTAATTTACATGTGCCATCCAAGTTTCGTTGTATACTAGGATGTCATCAAAGAAAATCAAATGGTATCACCAAAAAAATTTTAATGACATTTATCAGTGCAAAAAGAAGCCTTTGGAATATTTTCTTCCTTCATGTGTATTTGGTGATAAGTAGAGTAAAGATGATATTTGGTGAAGAAATGAACATCATGTAGCTTGTTAAAAGATTGTCAATCACAAAACGGAAAATTTATCTTTGCCAATGAAATTTTCAACAAATAAAAATTAATATAAATGTGCCAAGTGGCTTCCTTTTTGAGAACCATTTTGACATAAATAACCATGCTAGGATAGGTAATACCTATAATGAATAAATTTTGGAAAATATTTCCAATATTTCTTTCTTTTTTGTTGGTGTGGATGGCGAGATAATGATGATATGAGCCCACATTAGGTGGTAGGATACTTAGAAGCTATGGGGTATTACGATCATGCTTGCCGCATGAGGGTGGTAAACCTTCACGAAGTTGAAATACCTATTGGTGTTTATTCAAAGCTAGCTACAAGTTTGGATGAACAAGTTGCAATGCATCCTAAATGACTTGAATAGCATGGACTTGTGCAATAATTTCAAAATCACCATTTTACATATTATTTTCCATATAATTAAAGTTGACAATTTTTGGAGAGGCTACCTTAAGACACCTAAGCATGTAGGAATATCCATCCTTCCAGAAATTATGTAGGAATACTCATCATCATCTATACTAACAAAATATAGTTTCTTTGAAAGAAATGATTTGTTTATGGAGGCCTTTTCACTTTAAGGAAAAAAAAAATTAGTGAAGGATTTTAGAAATACAATATTAGTTCAAATAATAATAAAAAAAAATCTTTGCTAAATCCTTCATAGATTTTCATTGATTTTCACTATGGTTTCAAATTTCGGGCCTCTAGAGGTTCTAGTAGGGGCTTCTTTGTTTGTTTTCTTATTTTTTTTCCCCTTTTATGAGTGCATGTGCACATTAGTTCAACAATTATATATGATAGCTTGGAAAATTTTAGGGAGTAAATTTAGCCAATAAACTCATTTTCAATATTTTTCTCCAAAAAACACTCGCTAATTCCCATTTTCTACTAAAATGGTTCACCCAAATGATGATAAGACAAAAAATATTACTCTGATTTTTTTTAAATTTATGAAAAGTATTTAAAAATTTAATATTTTAACAAAAATATTATCAAAATTTTTATTGATTAATATTTTATAAATTAGTAAGATTTCCTATTTAATAAATGCTAATGTACTATGTGTTTATAAAAACTATTACCTCAACATACTTATAATAAGTTTTGACTATATACTAATTAACAGTATTTCCTCAAAATATCTATATTAAACTTTATTATATACAACATATTTTCAAAAAATTAAAATATAATTAAAATATAAAAAATACTAAAATGCTTTCATCAATAATACACTACATATTAATATATTAAATAATTTAGAAATAAATATTATGTATTAGTATATATTTTATTTACCAAAGAAAAAACTCAGAAACTCTATTCATATAACATTTTTTCTACTTTAATATATAAAAGTATAAATGAGTTTCAGATGTTTAAGTAAATATATCATAAAATAGTTTTTTTTTAATATTAAAATAATAAAGATATTTTAATAATCATATTCTTTTATTTTATTTATTTTTTTATATAAATTTAAATTATAAAAAAAATTCACTGAATATATAATAAAGAGTGATGAGGTGTATTGTTAAGTTATTAGTGATGTGAAGAGGTTGAGACAGTTCTGACAGTTACTTTCCCATAAAGGATTTAAGGAAAAATCCTAGGAGGGAATGGTGTTCTGTGTAGAAGAGTTAGAGGGAAAAGCATTATATGTTGGTTCTGAGTTGTCCAGAGCTGGTGGAAGTACCAGTGGAACTCAAGGAACATACCTTGAAGAAGTTGACTGGATTTTTCAATCCGGAGGTCAGACTTCCTGTCTCATACAATTTCCTCAGACCTGGTGTTGAGCAAGGGGGGAGCAGAGGATGTAATCGCCTCGCTCAAGTTTGGGTGGACCAGTTACTGAGACAAAATCCTAAACTCTGAAGTAGGTACATACAACATCTAAGTTACTGTTTGATATTCTGTATCTAGACATCAATTTTATAATAGATGAAAATAAATATGAATGTCACAGGAAATATCAGTAACCCTTTCTGTTATTGTACACTAAAAAAATATGAGTACAGGAATAAACAAAGTTATATTAAAAAATCTATGAAGATGTAGCAAAGAACTCATTCCTAGCACTGTACAAAAATATCATGTGAATGATATTATAGTAGAAATTCTACTTTGCTGTTTTAGGACAGAATGAGGATACATTAAATTATAAACTTGTAAAATCTGTTTAATGTACTGTTCAGTAAACAGGAATTCCATGTAGAAAATATTCTGGATAGCAGTCAAACGTGATAGAAATTTCCTCCTAGAAAACACAAGACTCGAGAAGAATTGGAAACAGTTATCAACACTGAATGGTAAACAATATTGAAACCATTGTATTTCTTTATTGAGTATTTCTAAACCAAACTATAAAGATACAGTGAGATATTCAAGAAACTATACAGAGAACGTAAGAGCGTTGGCTAGTAAGATTTACCAAATAGTATAGAACTAATAGTATAGAACTATACAACAACCACTGTAAACAGTGTATAGGATAAGTTAACCATAAATTGTCCAATCAGTAAGATAATCTTGTGCTCAAGTTCTTCTCTATGGAAATTATTGGGATTGCTGAGGGTTTAGAACCAAGACTTAACATAAGATCCTGGTTCCGGTCCCAACAGGATCATTCCCGAGTTTTTGAGAGTGCACTCTAGCAATAAACAAAGAATATCCACAGTGAAACCATAAATGGAGAAAAATGAGGATGAAGATTCTAATAAAACGTGAAATTCATTTAGCTATTGAATCTAGAACGGAAAAACTACAAATAAATATACAGAGTACTTGCATTACCAATATGAAACCCGAAAACTGCAAAATTAACTATTCAGGCTTGAATTGAATACCTCAAGTACAATAAAAGAAGTTATATAGTAGTATGTAGTACATAGAAAATAACATTGTTAAGAAAATCTTGAAAATATTCATTTACAGAGTCAAGTAAGGCATAGCCTTAAAAAAAGAAAAACTGGAACCCTTGGTTATACGGAAATATCTCTGAGAGCAGAGAGAACTTCACTTGTAATTTAAAAAAAGCAGTAAGATTGAGCCAAGGATATGGCTTCCATTCCTCATTAAACAAGTCTTTCATCGGAAGCTTTGGACCTCTCCTGCAGAGTATGCGGAGGGCATAGGGGATTCACTGGGGGAGCAATATCATACCACGTGGGTGCATATTGGGGGATATATTTTGAGGGGAAAATGACATTATATATTGGGGGATATATAGGGGGTAAAGGGTTTTAATATTGGCAAGTATAAAAAATGGAGCTCAAAGTTAATGAAAAAATATAAAGGGGTATACAAAATGTTAAGGAAAAATGGATACCTACAATATCTAGTGAAAGTAGAGGGTTTTTAAATTGGGAAGGAGTATTGGGTTCGTATTGGTAGGGGGTTAGATAATGTGATTTTCAGAGGTATTTTCCAATATGTAGTCAAATTTAGGGTATTGTTTAATATGTCACGAACGCACGCGATATGTCATAGGTTCATTGAGTGAAGCCCCTATGGCGGAGGGAGGTTGTGTATTACATCACAGAAATGTAGAAATAAAACTTCCGAATGTAGTGTCAGCAAGTACTTACTGTTGGGAAGAAGAGGTAAGGTTAATGAGGGGTCTTGTCGTTGCTTTTCCATAAACCTCGAGCGAAACCTTGTCCAGAACCCCGTAAGAAACAATAAGAATGAGTTAGAAAGGGAAGAATTGTTCAAGCTAAATGAAAATAACTCAAATTATTAAGAAAGCTATATGAACAGTAGAGAAATCAATGATTTTAAAGAGATACAGTAGAAACTGAGCTTACCTTCTAGCTTAAGTGCGAAAGCCTGTTGATAGCAATGTAGTTTTACAATAATCCACGAAGATGCCTTTGCGAAGTGGAAATATACCAATGGAAACCAGGAGATAGAAGACTTGCAACCACATGAAAAGACTTGTGGAGCCAGGGTATGGCTCCGCAGAAGGATACCATGCATTATACCAAAAGGAATCATCTCAGAATAGGAGATCAACATAGTGATAACAAACCTCAAACCATGATAACAACAGAAAACCACAGTAGCAACTCGACCAATGAAGAAATGAGTTGCAGAGCCGAAGAGCCTACAGAGTATGCGGAAAATGAGACGAAGGCACGAGATGGGGGGGGGGGGGGTGTGGGTGGTTACCCTAATCCACCCCATAAAAATTCTGATCACCGTCGATCTTGATCCAACGATGGTGGATGCGACATTACACTAAGACAACTGGTGCGTGTAACGTCAATCCAGGGCTCAACTTAAATGCTGGATAGAAACTCGAGACTGGTGTAATAAATATATAGAAACTCGAGAGTGGTGTAATAAATATATAGAAACTCGAGAGTGGTGTAATAAATATATAGAAACTCGAGACTGGTGCAATAAATATATACGTATTTTACATTGGTAACCAGAGGGAAATGTAGTTGGGTTCATAACACTGTTCAAAATGAATTGGCAAAATCCAAACGGTATACGTTTAAACTGACCTGAGTTAATGATTAGTACCGCGATGTTAGAATTTCTAGTTTACAAATCACAAATTCACTTAAGAGCACCACATATGAGTTAATGTTATAATGTGTAAATTACATATCAAAATAATTACAAGTGTACTTATGTTTATTTTCAAATAATTAGGGAATGGCAAATCCTGTAAGTTATATGTAAATTTTTTTAATTATGGTAAATGTAACCTAGTAAATAACTAAAGTGTTACACTAACAATGTAACAAACCATTTTTTTTATAAAAAATCAAAGCTGTAAAATATATAAACATTGTTTTCATCTCTTTTATATATTAGAACATTCAAAAAAAGAATCTACACCTAAATATTATTGAAAAAAACTTATAAAAAATATATGATGTTGAAACATACATTCTCTTACCATAGATTTTACATAAACCTGTATGTGTAGAGACATAATGAGTATTGAAACTATAAAACCGAGACACACAATTCTTTCAGATTTCAAAAGGGACCTACTAATATCAATATATAATGAAAAGCTATTAAACTATTTCCATGAGGAAGGACACCATTGTCAACATCGACGAAATGGAATACTACTTCATCGAGAGTAGATGTTCCCTATTCACACCACCCAACGATGTAAGGCATAAGTACTCCTAAATGCAACTATAGGAAATGGAAGTCACCCTGGCCAGGGATGAAGAACGAATGATATGGTAGATTCCATAGAAAGGGTGGTGAATAATGGTAATATATCAACTTTATTCCAAATTTAAATCATTCGGAAAAGCTATAAATGAAAGGAACATAAACAAAATAATGTAATCAAAATGAATAAAGATCGTTTCCCTTGGATTGAATTTACAGAAAAAGTGTAGAAGCTTCTGTGGTATGAATGATATGCAAATGTAATACATTCAATGGATATCATTGTGCATGCACAACTAAAAAGCAATATTATTTATGCTGGCATTATTTTCCATCATCAACTTGCTTAAATCCTTTCTTTCTTCAGTAATTATCTATTTTACAATCCTTTTCCTTGAAATCATTTTCTGCGTTTTACTTTAAAAACTCTCTAGTTTCAAAAATAAGGGTGGTGAATAATGGTAATATATCAACTTTATTCCAAATTTTAGTCATTCGGAAAAGCTATAAATGAAAGGTACATAAACAAAATAATGTAATCGAAATGAATTAAGATCGTTTCCCTTGGATTGAATTTACGGAAAAAGTGTAGAAGCTTCTGTGGTACGTGTTGAAGATTGCAACAAGAAACAGTGAAGGAGGCATCTTGAAACATCATTCCTAATCCTAGTTGGAAAGTGATCACCAAAACTAGGTGGGGGCCACACAAGTGATTTTTGTCGCAAAGTCTATTTTTAGACATGTGGATCATGTTCTATAAGTTGCGGGATGCTATTTTTGGATGGTTGGTCAAGTTGGAAAAATAGATGGATTTCTATTTTTAGACATATTGGGCAGAATCTATTTTTAGATTGCTAGTCTAAAAATAGATATGTCGAATATTATTAGCTCTTAATAATATTTGGACTATAAACATTATCTTATTCTCTTTGAGCACTTCAGTTAAGTGCACAGATGTGGCACAGGAGCTGACAGAAGGAATTACGCTATTCCTAAGGGTTAAGTGGAGCTATTGCATGGATACTTCAGTTAGAACTCATGTGAGAGAGTTTGGTGGAGTTGATTGAGGAGATAATGGAGTTGTGTTCAGTTTAACTAATCTAAACATAGTTGAGCTATTTGTATCTAGTTTAAATGATTGATACAATTAGTGAGAGTGGTGTGAATTAATTATTAATTAATTCACTAATTATAAACTCATTAATCAACTAAAGAATACATCAGTTAACTTCAGTGCATGGACAGTTTCAGTGGAGACCAGTGCAGAGATAGGTGAAAGGGAAAGTGTGACTATCAGTTGTGACTATAAGTGATGCATGGTTTGCATCCAACACTCAGTAGAGATGCCTATAAAGACTGCATGAGCAAGGCTGGGGTAATTAATTCTCATCAAGAGGCATTCTTCAGCAGGGATTGCGCAGTAGAGGCAGGCTATCAAGTGGTAGAGATTGGAGCATGTGTTTTTCTAGATCTAGCTTGATTAGTGTGTACCAAGTGGAGATTATACTGAGAGCTTGTGAGGAGCTTTGTATGATGATTGTTACATGATCTCTGTGACATATATAATATACAGATAGTTGGGGTTTTCAGCTTTAAGCTTTCCCATTACATACTGTGTTAATATGTGTGAATTTTTATGGCTTTAATGTGTGCATGTAATTGATATTATTTCCGCATGTGATGATCAATGGTAGAAGAGATTTTGTATTATGCATGAAGCTAAAATATTGTGTGATCAGGAGAATCTCGGTGGATAACATATTAGTTATTCAAATTTCTACAGTACGAATGATATGCAAATGTAATACATTCAATGGATATCATTGTGAATGCACAAATAAAAAGCAATATTATTCATTCTGGCATTATTTTCCATCATCAACTTGCTTAAATCCTTTCTTTCTTCAGTAATTATCTATTTTATAATCCTTTTTCTTGACATCGTTTTCTACGTTTTACTTTAAAAACTCTCTAGTTTCAAAAATTCTCTCCTTTCACGTGCCTGTCATTCAACCAAAATCTCACCTGCAGTCCAACCAAATCTTAGAAAGCTTGCTAGCCATGATGGGCCAATGGCTGATCAGGCGGAGTCATTGATTTCAGCACAGCAGAATCAGACAAAAAAAGAAACTCTTCATACCATCCATAAAACCCCTCCCCATGTTAATGCTTATTTAGCTATTGCGAGGGCCTCCCATGGAGTCAGGGAAGTGATTGTTACAATATTGTTGGTTAATTTTTTTTATCAAAAAATATGTGTTTTTTTCTAAGAAGTTAGAGGTTAAAAACTAGGGCTAGAGTGGTAGAATGAATATACATACATATATATATATATATACATACATACATATATATATATATATATATATATATATATATATATATATATATTATAGAGCGAGATTAAGAAGTTAGAGGTTCAAAACTAGAGCTAGAGTGGTAGAATATATATATATAAAATAAATTACAGAATATATTTTAATCTGGCAACTATAACCATGTAGGATGATAAAACTATTACTGTCAAATTTGACGGGATATATATATATATATATATATATATATATATATATATATATATATATATATATATAATAATAATAATTAAAAATACTATTTACTTATATAGACAAAGTTTTAAATACAATAATATTTATTTGGAAATTGATTACATAGTTTCTGTTATTATAAATTATTTTTAGTTCATCACAACCTATCACTACCTCACAAGTGATTTTTTTTATTAGGTTACTTAAATTTATTGGTTTTAAAATTTATTACCTCATGGGTATTATTTGCAAAGATGGTTGCAATACATTAAGTAATTGAGAGACAGAGTGGGACCTTAATATTCCCTCTCTCTTACAAAGTAGTGTTAACCTTAACAATGGAGATCTATATTAGATCATATTTAAGATCTTTGGGCTATGTAGACTTCCATTGGATCAAAAATTCCTTAAGAATGCACTATTGAAAGCAATGTTCACATTTTCCAAAATGGCCTTAGGATATAATTAAATGAAACCACCTTAAATAATTTAGGAAAGTTGGTTTGAGCTCAACATTTGGACGTAAGCACTATCTTCATGTGTGACAAATGAAAGACTAGGTGGAGCTTAGAATAGCTAGCTGCAGCCAATTTGTGAGCCATTAGGCATGTCCATTTAAGTATAGTATAGGGTCCATAAAAATTATGCGATAACTTGTAGTGAATATTCTCCATATGTGATGTTTACTTATAGGATTGATGAAACAAGAACACATGATCCTAGTCTTCAAAGTGGCATTAAGAGTGAAGTTGATTATCCCATTTCTTCATGTAGTTCTTGGGAAACATTAAATAATCCTTCATGGTATGAATAATGTCAACAAGGGTCATTGGTGTTTTTTCCACTTCTTTAATAATATATGACTAGTAAGTATCATATCACTAGTGGAGGTAATTTTTCATACACTACCTCAAAATGGGTCATTTTAGTATCACCTTGATAAGTAGTATTATACTTTAATAAGGTTTCTGACTAGAACCATGGGCTTGTTGTTCTGAAGCAAAAGAATGTAAATAGGCTTCAAAACACTTGTTGTCTTCTTTCATCTAGCCATCTAGTTGAGAGTGGCGCATTGCGCTAATATTTAATCAGGTATGTTGAAGTTTCAAAAATAATTGCTAGAAATATCTCTTAAATGTGGGGTCATGTTCAATCATAATTAATTGAGGTGTGCCATATAGTTTAAAACTGTTGTCCATGGCTACTTGTTATGTGGAGACCTTGAATGTTTGTTCAAAAGGCATAGAATTGAGAATGTTTACAAGGGTCATCAAAAACTATCATGATAATTGGTTTTTCACTTTATTTTGTTAACTGCAAAATGATGTTCATATAAATTTCAATCCACATGGTGATTTCATTATTTAATGATTACGATGCTCCTAGATAATTTATTGTTTCCCCCTAGTGTCAGTGGAAAGTTTCACATTTAGCCACAAAGATGTGGATGTCATTATTTATTCCTTCCTAAAAGAATGAAATCAAAATCATTTCATATATCTAAAAAACTAAATTTGACCCATTATGGGAGGGCAATTTAGCTTTGAAAAAAAATTGGATTTAAATGTGAAATTTGAAACTGATAAAATACACCCTTTATCAAAGGGATCATCATTCTTCCGATTGTATTGTAAATGTGACTATCGGTTGCCTACAAATAGTGGAGCATGTTTATGACCTTGAAATCTACTAGCCAATGTAATATCTACAACTAATAAAGTACTAGAAAATATAAGGAAAATAGGGAACCTTCCTCATCATATTTCCAAGAGAGAGCATCACTCTTCACATTATCATTTCTTTTCCTACAGATAATCTTATAGTGACAACGTAACATTTTGATGATACACTTTCGCTATTTTAGGGAGGCCATTCTCACTCCTAGGAAATATTTCAAGCTATAATTGTATGTTTTAACCTAGAAATAATGTTCCATCAAGTAAGGATGCCACATATAAACTACATTAATAATAGCCAACATTTTCTTCTCATATGTGGATATTCCCAAGTTTCTCTCACATAATTACTTACTTGTGAAAGTCAATGTGTTTTCCTCTTAAAATTATGCTACCCCAATCCCTTTTCCAAAGGAATCATGTTCCATGCCAAATAGAATTATTGAAAATTCAAGCAAGGTGAGTGAGGTGAGTACTAGGTTAATTCAAAATAACATATTTTGAAGCTTGAATTAATCTTGGTTGGCCTTCTCACTCTTTTGAATGAGTTATTTTTGAGGAAGGTTGTGAGAGAAGATATAATTTTATAGTAGTTTCTAACAAGCTTCCTATAGTTACCTACGATAAAAATAAAACTACACAATATTTTGAGGGTATTAGGGTCAGGCTACTTTTCCATCACCTTGATTTATTTTAGGATCAAATTGCATAATATGACATAATGTCATAATGGGGTTGAAATATGTCATCCATGGGGCTTTCAAAAGTGGAAGGGGAATTGCAATTACTGAATGGTATCACCAAAAACACATATTAACCTTTGTGTGTGTCAATAAGTGTTTGGAATACTTGCTTCCTCTTCATGAGTTTTTGGCTAACTAGAGAGAAGATCAAGTTTGGTAAAGAATTGATTTAAATGTAGCTCATTTAAGAGATTTTCAATGGAAAAAAAGATTTTTATTTTATTGTGAAATTATAAGATCTAGAAAATTAAGACATGTGTGTCAGGCATCTTGTTTTATCTAGAACCATAACGATAAAGAAATAGTTGTGGTTTGTATTAAGCATGGCATTAAGATGGATGTTACCTACAATGAATATCTATTGGGTAATATTTTCAATTTTATTCATTTGTGCATAAGGACGATGATATAAGAACACATTAGATGGTATGATATTTGGAAGTAATGGGATATGATGATCATTCTCCCCACATGAGCACTGTAGACATTGATGAAGTTCAAAGAGTTATTTGTGTTTTTCTGAAACTAGTTAAAAATATACATGAAGTATTAAATGTTCCCCCCTTAAAGGATTTGATAACTCTCAATGCACCATAACTTTAGACATAAAATTGATATGCAGTAATAAATTAATACAATTTTATCATTCTCAATTAGTATTAATTTTATCACTACAATTGAAATTAATAATATCGATAAGTTGATTGAATTAATATTCTAATAATAAGGTCCAATCTTATTAAATACATAACACAATGTCATGAGACTCTATAAATATGAAATAGTAAAATTCACAATGATCTACAAAAATCCCCACCACCACCACGACTTGATCCATGTATCACAATACTCTTTACATCAAGTCATATCACATTTTATAATAAAATATTTATAGCCAATTAAAATAGATTATTTGGATTATGATCATTCTAGATATGAAATTTGAAGCAATAAGGTGATAGATATGGAATAATAAAGCCATTTGCCTGATACTTTATTTAGTTATCATTCAAAGTGATGACAATGTTATTCTAATTTGAGCCACTCAGAGTTATGAATGACTTCTATGTAGGTATATTCATCATCTCCCAATTATTTAAAAGTTATATTTCATTAATATATCTTTAATATTTCACCGCCGTCGTGGAGTGCAGTCTCACAAGAAAGAGAGATGAATCGAGTAAATAGGAGCCATTGGCTTCATTCGCACAAAGTGTTGAAGAGGAGGAAGAGGATATGTGGGGATTTTATCCTAGTGAAAAACCTAAAAATGATTTATGTCTCCTTGTGCACACATGGATAATGCATTTTGGAAGTCTTTGTTCCAGCAAAATAATTTTTTGCGCAGATCTAAGCATTTTCCTCTCATATATGGTAGAAATATACCTTGGAAGGATGGATATGTCCTTGTTTTAGAAGACTCACAACTTATTGCAAGGATATTATCCTATATCTCAGGAAAGAAGACAATGGTGTGAGGCAAAGTGGTGATCTATGGTTCAAGATCCTTATCTGTCAAGCTTCGGGGCTAGGCCTAAAACCCTTGATCTGGAATGTCCTTTCCTCTGATCAGAAGAATTTCATGCAACAACAAAAAATACATCTGGAAGATACCTACCAAATATTTTCGAAAACCCTCACTAGAAACTTCCTTCTCTTTGGGGTTTGATCGTATGATATGGTGACAGATCTAAAATATAATATCCACTCCAGATTGGGTGTACCAACAGATCTATTGTTTCTGACTCACGAAGGAATATCATTACAAGATACTTTTCAGCTTAAGGACTATGGTAGTGATTGAAATTCCACAGTAATAATTAGCTTGAGGCTACGAGGTGGAGCTCCATGTCTCAGTAATCCATTTGGTTCTATTTTTTCTGTCAGAAACCCTAAGGTCCCAACGTCATTCAAATATGTTGTAAAAAGGGAAAGCAGTTATATTGGATGGATAACTCATATCTAAGTCAATTCTAGGTACTTACTTGGTTGAACAGATAGAAAAAGTATAAGATATGTTAATACATTTACGAAAAGTAAGTGGTATTTTCACATTCTTGCAATCTAGATCTCTAACTTGTAGATTTAATAGTTTCTAGCTCAAGCCTATAGATTTACACTAATTGGACAATTAAATGTGACCTTTATCTTTATATGAAGGGGTTATTTTTGGTTTAGTTTGGCAATTAAGATGACCTGGATTTTTTTTATAAAATAGGGCCCCTCGTTTTGTTGAAGTGCGGGTATATTAAAACCCCCATGGTTTCCAACATTCAACAATACAACAATGGTGGTCACGAAGATGTTGGTATGGGTGAGGCTCCATAATCTCCCCCTCTCATTTTGGCACCGTCAAGTTATTGAAGGTATTGAAAAAAAATTGGGGAAATGTCTAATGACAGGTAACAATAGAATGAAAAAATAAATCTTTACTTTTTATAGGATCGATGTAGAGATAGATATCAGTAAAGGACTTCCAAACCACATTCACTTGAAACAATGTTACTGATCAAACGAGAACTATTACCTCAAAACGATAACTCTAGCCAAAAACACCAAAAAAACATGAAAAAACAGAGAAAAAATGAAAAGTGTTGATGTTGGAATAACACTTTTTTTTTGGGGTAAGTTTTCAACATTGTTTAAAAATGGTTGTAAAAGCAAATTTTTTATGTGCATAAAACACCCTGAAAATGAAAAGTGTTGATGCTGGAATAACATCCTTTTTTTCACGCTAAATTTTCAGCAAAAACACCCTCAAAATGAAGAGTGTTGATGATAGAATAAGTTTTATTTTTTTATTTTTATTTTATTATTATTATTTTTAGGGTAAATTTTCATTTAGAAAAAAAAGGATAGTAAAAACCAATATTTTTTGTGCAAAAGACACCCTCAAAACGAAAGCGTTGATGTTGGAATAATGTCATTTTTTTTCAAGGTAAATTTTCAACATTTTTAATTATGATGTTAAAGATAAAATATCATGACTCCGAAAAACTTTAAAGTTCCAAAAAATTTCAAGCATGACATTAAAGATAAATATCACGTGTTTGAAAAACCTTAAAATTCCAATGATTTTTAGGCATGACATTAAATATAAAATATCACATTTTTGAAAAACCTTAAAATTCCAACAAATTTTAGTCATGGTGCTAAAGTAAAATTAATTATAAATTTTCCAACAATAACATTAAAATTAAAATATCATGACTTAGAAAAACATTAAAATTTCAACAAATTTTCAATTATGGAATTAAAACCAAAGCTTATAACTACAAAAAAACAAGTTTTCAAAATATTTAAGACATGACATTATGGAAGAATTTTATGACTAAAAAAACTTTAAAAATGAACACCTTAATGAAAAAGTTATTATGCCAAGAGTAATACATTTTTTAAACGTTACTGAGTCTAATAAAACTTGATACATTGCAACAAAAATTTAAAAATCAACCATCAATTTGACATGCAGTGTAGGTGAACTTGACCCATTGTAATGAAAACTTAAAGACAAGCCATGAAATTGACAAATTGTGGGGGCACACTCGATTCATTATAATAAAAAAATTAAAATAAACTATCAAATTACACATCATGGGATACGGTTGCTAGTCAAGCATAAAAATGGACACTACGGGAATAAAATAAAATAAATAAATAAATATATAAAAATGAAAAATTCAAAAGAAAACAAAAATTCAAGCATTAAAAAGAAAGAAAATAAAAAACAAAAACACAAAAAATTTAAAAAATAATAAAAAGTAATAAAACATAAAAAATAAATTATAAAACATGACAAAAAAATCAAATAATATAAATATATAAAAAAGGACTGAAAAAACCATAAAAATGCCAAATATCAAATAAAATATAAAAAATAAAAATATCAAAAAATAAAACAAAATTTTCTAATGTATTAAGTGTGGATTATTTTTTTTTTTTTTAAATCTTGGCGATTTTCATTTTCTCAATAAAACATAGAAATAAAATTATAAAAAAAACACGACAAAAAAATGAAATATATAAAAATATGTACTAAAAAAATGGAAAAAAACCCATAAAAATGTAAAAAAAACCAAAATTAACTTGAAAAATAAAAGAATTGACAAAAATTAGATTAAAAAAACAAAAATTAAAAATAAAAAAATTTCACAAAATAAATAAAAAAATGGAGTAATAATTTAAAAAAAACACATAATTTAAGGAATTTTTTTTTTAAAATTAAACAAAAAAACATCAAAAACATTTTTTTAAGTTAAAAAAAAATCGCATAATTAAACAAATTTAAAATAAAAATAGATTAAATGAAATAATGAAATAATAAATTAAAATAATGACAATTTAAAAAAAAAAAATATCAAAATTTAAAAATTTAAAAGAAAAGAAAATTACTATAATAAAATATTTAAAATAACTAAAATTTAAATTTAAAAAAGTTAAAAGAAAATAAAATAACTATAATAATCTATTTAAAATAATTAAAATTTAAAATTTAAAATTATAAAATAGAAAAAAAATTATTTTAAACTTAAAATTTTAAAAATAAAATAAATGAAAAAATAAAAAGATTATTATTATTATTGTTTTTTTCAAAATCGACCCCCCTCACCGCACATGGGTCGTTGGGCATAAGGCTGGGTGGGCGTTGGTGCTGCACATAGCTCCACCGCCCACCTAGCCCCAGGCTCGATGGCCCATGTGTGGCTAGGGGCATTTGATTTTAATTTTTTAATTTTTTTTAACATTTAAAAAAAAAAAAATTATTTTTTATTTTTTATTTTTTATTTAATTTTATTTACATTAAATATTTTTTTTTTATGATTTTGGTTTCTTTTTAAGTTTTTAATTTTTTTTAAATTTTAATTTTAAAATTTTAATTATTTATTTATATTTATTTTTAATTAATTTTTTTTAAAATTAATATTGATAATTTTAATTGTTTTAAAGTTTTTAATTTTTTGTTTTTTTTGTTTTCCTTATATTATGTGTTTTAAAAAAAAAATCCCCATTTATTTATTTATTTCTAACTTATTTTTATATTTTTATTTTTACAAGGTAATTTTGATTTATATATATATATATATATATATATATATATATATATATATATATATATATATATATATATATAGTTTTTTTTAATGTTTTATTACTAACATGAAATTACCAACATTTAAAAAACATTATCCACAATTAATATATTACAAATCTAAAGTGTAAAAAAGAAGTTCTCTAAACAAGAAGGGTCGATGTTGCATCAACACTTTTGAAAATTAACATGAAAATCACTAACATTTATAAAAATATGTTCATACTAGATACATAAAGAAATGTGAAGTGTCAAAAATCAACCTTTTAAAAAAAAGGGGTTGATTCTGCATCACTACTTTTCAAAACCGATATGAAAATCAATAACATTAAAAAAAATGTTCATAAGAAAATTTAGAGTACCAAAAATATGTTAAAAAAAAAGTTATTATGAATAACTACTTTTCAAAATCAGGTGCTTTTTCCTACCTCAATAAAAACGAGTAATTGGTAATTTTCTCCTTTGATCGGTAACTATGTTTTGATGCATCAAGACTTCAAGTGGACACAAATGTTAGACTTTGAAAACACTAGTTTTTGGTGTTAGATCTGTCACAAGACACGACATATGCAGAATACATGCCCCCAAGGAAATAAAAAGACAAAGAAGTGGTAGCAAAAGCCAAAGGGTTTGAAATTTTTATATTTTCTTTCATTAAATGATGAAGAAAAAGAGAGGGAGGAGAACAATCAACAAAAAAAATAAAAATTAGGAACATAATCAAGTTGTGGAAGGTGTAAAGAAGCAGAATAATGAAGAGATAACCAAGGATTTAACATTGTGCCTAGATTTAGGAAATCAACATGAGGAATTGCACAACAAGTAGGGAGCAGTTGGAATACAATGAAATCATGCATATGAGAGTTCTGATTTAGATAAAGACATGCCATCAAAAAATAAAGGAGAAGAAACAAATATTGTAATAACCAATCCAAATTCTGGGGGGTGGAAAAGAGTGAAAAAAATAAAATTAAAAAATGGAACCTAGTTTAACTAGGTAATTGTATTTTCTGATTTCTAGTGCAATTTAACACATTCTGAGTTTAGGTAGCTAGGATACTAAGGGTGCATCAAGCACATGTAAAATGTAATTTTATTTTTAATAAAATTACAAGTTTTTTCTTTATATATATATATATATTACCCCACCTTACCTTATAATATAAATTACATTTAATTATAACTAACATCATTAATCATATACTTATATTTTGAAAGTTTTATATATTAATGATATTAAAAAATAAAAAATAAAAAATAAAAAATAAAATCCAAGATTTAGTCTAAAGAGGTTATGAGATGTTGGATTCTAAATGTAAGGAAGTTTGTAAAAAATATACAAAACTACAAATTCACAACTAGACTTGTAATTACATTTTAAACAACAATTAAACAAATTTTTAATTACAAGGTCTAGGCAATGATCTTTACCTTACACCTCTTTTAACAAAGAAATTATTTCAAACTTGATTAACAATAAATTAAACATGATTTATAGTATTAAACCAACTAAATTAACCAAACACATTAACACATTATTAATTGTTAATTCAAGATAGTGTGTGGTTGACCCTAAAACAATAAATAAATACTAACCATGCGAAAAACTATGTTAGGCCCCCATAATACTAGTGTAGCCACTTATTATTGTTAGTGTAGCCCCATTATTATTATTTTTGTGCCCATATAGTCCCCATATTGTTATTATTGTGCCCCATAGGTGTAGCCTCATTATTGTTTTTATTGTGCCCATGTGGTCCCCATATTGTTATATTGTGACCCCTTAGACTCCTATATAAAGAAGGTAGGTTTTTTCATTAGTATCATTAAAGAATTTTTCATTTATGTAGTGTAAAGGAGTTTCCCCCCTCGAAGAGATTGATTTCTAAGTCGTGATCTATATTTTTTTTCTATATTGTGAGATGGTTTCATAACATTTGGTATCAGAACTTTGGATTCTAAGGGTTCGCTACTGCAAACAGGTCATCGTGGAATTTTTTCTATAACTATTTTTTTATGAAGGTTCAGAAGATGATTTTTTAACCACGATAATCCGAAATCCTTAGGAACTTCGTGTAAAAAATTTAGATCTTGGTTCGCTATATTAGAAGATATGACCTGAGGAAGTTACCTGGTTTTTGCAGGCTCTAGAATTTCATCTCAAATAGTTGGCCGACGGAAAATCGTCATAATTTTTTTTTCATATATCGGATTAGAATTTTGTAAAATGTATCCTAAAGGGCACAGACTATAGCTTCTTGTGTACCAATTTCATAGCCGAAGGTCAAAATAGTGACACGTGGAAAGCTGTACAAGTTCTCTCTACTGAACCAACCCATAATTAGGTCATTGTGGGAGATTAGGCATAGATTTATCTTGAAGAATCCAAATTAGGTCTGATGTGTGGCATTTGAAAGAAGACTCAGAGGGCTACCACAAGACCAAATTTCATATCTTGGAGATCCAAAATTACAGAGTTACAACCATTTCAAGTTCGAGCTCCTAAAAGAAAGAAAAATGTGTGTATTTTTTAAATTTTTTTTGTATAACTTTTGTTTGAAAAATCAGCTTGAAGTGATTCGAAGGGCCTCTTGAAGCATATATATCCATATTGAGTTATAAAATTCCTCCAAAAAGTAATTCCACAGCCATTAAGCCCTCAGAAATCTCTGTTGTGACACATGAGGAGGAAGAATTGCAACATGATATCACAAAATTACAAGACCAAGTGCAACAAATTTCGCTCTCACATAGAACAACCAAAAATGATATAGAAGCTAATATAGATGGTTTTCAAACTAATATTGATGTTATAGAAGGAAACATGGAAGATTTGACGAAATAGAAGGAAGGTTTGAAGGAAGGTTTGGAAAAGTTGTTACAAGAAAAGCTTCCTAATGGCGAAAAGGTAGTAGAGGAAACTCCTGATGACAAAAAAAAAATGTTAATCATGATTTTAGAGACTCTAATGTTGGATTGAATACACACCATATTCCAAATATTTATATGAGGAAGTTTGGTGGAAAGGATCCCGTAACATGGATACTATAGATGGAGCAATACTTCGATCTCCATAATGTGCAAAACATGCAAAAGGTACACATTGCAACTTTGTATTTAGAATCCAATACATTTGTATGGTATCGATGGCTTTTCTCTTGTAAACAAATTTTCACTTGGTATTTTTTTATGGAGGAAATGAGAGCACATTATCAAGATACTAAAAGCAACACCTTCTTTAGCCAATTTATAAATCTCAAACAAAAGGGTTCAATGGTGGAGCACATTGAAGACTTCCAAAAATTGAATATAAGGATAAATGATATTCCAGATGAGGACATGATTGATGTATTTATAGGGACTTTAAAGGATAACATGCAACATGTGGCTCACCTTTGGAAACCTGATTAATTGGAGAAGGCATTCAGGTTGGAAAGAAAAATTGAAAGCAAAATTATGGCGACAAGCAAGCCTGCCACTCACAACTATAAAGATGGAAGTGTTGCTACTTCTAGACTTCTAAAACCTACAAGGTTGACACCACAACAATTGGAAGAAAAAGGAGAAAAGGGCTTTGCTATAGTTGTGATAGAAAATACACTAAAGGTCATAAGTGTGCTGAGAAGAAATTATTTTACATAGATTGTGAATAGGAGGAAAAAAAGGAACAAGAAACTTCAAAAGAAGAGGACAACACCAGAAACCAAACCTAGAAGAAGAAGAAGTGAATCCGACCATATCTTGTAATGCATTGGCAGGAATTACCACTCCTCAAACTCTCAAGATAGAAGGATATATCAAGAAGAAAAATGTAATAGTGCTAATTGATTTGGGTAGTACCCATAATTTTATTCATTGTAAGGTAGCCACATAATTGAATTGTTTCCTATACCCAACACCAGAGTGTCAACTGATGGTTGCAAATGGAGGAACTATAAATTTCTCTGGAAAGTGCCATAATATCAAGCTAACCATGGGGCAATATATATTGAAAAGTCTAATGCTCTCCATTCTAATGGGTGGTGCTGATGTTGTACTAGGATTACACTCGTTACAATCTTTGGGGATGGTAGATTTTTATTTTCAAGAACTTTTCTTGATTTTTTTCTGGAAAGAAAGTAAGTTTAATTACGAGGTATTGTAGGGAAGTCGGAAAAGATAATAAGCTCTAATGTCACGAAAAATATTTTGAAGAAAGAAAAACGTGGTGTGATTGTAAAATTATGTTCACTAGAGGTTCAAACATCAAAATCATTTATTTCTACATATCTACAAAAAGTATTGGACAATCATTCGAAATTGTTTGAGACTCCCAAAGGACTCCCACCTATTCGTGATCATGATCATGCTATTCATTTTATTCCAGGAAGTGTTCCTCCAATCATAAGACCTTAAAATTATCCTTATGCTCAAAAGAGTTATATTGAACGTATGGTTGCAGAAATGCTAGAGGATGGTATAATTCAACAGAGTCCAAGTTCCTTCTCTTCTCCAGTAGTATTGGTGCACAAGAAGGATGAATCATGGCGTATGTGTCTAGATTATAGGGAGCTCAACAAGCTCACTATTAAATATAAATTTCCCATCCTTGTCGTTGATTAATTATTGGATGAATTGCATGGAGCAATTTACTTCACCAAGACGGATCTTCGTTCTAAATATCATCAAATTAGAATGAATATTGAAGACATTTTGAAACAACATTCAAAACTCATGAAGGTCATTATGAATTTTTGGTCAAGCTTTTTGGAGTATAGGAGGTGGAATATTTGGGTCATATTGTATCTCATGAGGGTGTTAAGGTAGACCCTGACAAAATTAAATCCATTAAGTAATGGAAAATCCCCACAACCATAAAGCATCTTCGAGGATTTCTGGGGTTAACATGGTATTATCGCATGTTTGTTAAGAATTATGGGAGAATATCATAACCTATAACATCATTAATGAAGATAGTTTCATTTTCTTGGACTCCAGAAGCAACTAAGGCCTTTGAACATCTTAAAGAGGCAGTGTGTCAAGCACTAGTCTTAGCTATGCTAGACTTCAATTTTTTTTATTTTTTTTATTTTTATTTTTATTTTTATTTTATTTTTATTTTTTTATTGTGGAATGTGATGCCTCATTAAATGGAATTGGTGTGGTTTTAATGCAAGAAGGAAGACCCATTTCTTTTAAAAGTCATCCAATCAAAGGAAAGTATTTACATAAACCTATTTATGATACAAAAATGTTGGAAATACTACATGCACTAAAGAAATGACGACCTTACCTAATGGGAAGACACTTCAAGTAAAAACAGATCATGATAGTATTAAATAATTTTTGGAACAAATATTATCTTCATAAGAACAAAAAAAATGGGTCACAAATATGTTGGGTTATGACTTTGAAGTCATCCACAAAAAGGGGAAGAAAAATGTTGTTACAGATGCACTCTCAAGAAAGGATGAGGATGTGGAAGCATTTCTTTGTGCCATGTCTATTATCCAATCTGAGTAGATAACCAAAGTAAGGGATGAATGGAAGAATGACGAAGAGGTGTGGACACTCATTCAAAATTTGCAGCAAGATCCTATACATATGAAACATTTAGCTGGAAAAATGATTCATTATGGTACAAAGATCACTTATATCTTTGTAAGAATTCCCAACTCAAACAAAATATTCTTTTGGAATTGTGCATCTCTCCCTTAGGAAGGAACTCAGTATTTTTAAAATCTTACCACAAGGACAAGAAGGAATTTTTTTTGGGATCAACCCTTAAATCTGATATTCAAAATTTTGTGGCAGAATGTTTGGTTTTCCAACAAAATAAAGTTGAGATAATTAAGACCTCAGGTCTGTTACAACCTTTATCCATTCCAATTCAATGTTGGTAGGAGGTTTCAATGGATTTTATCAAAGGTTTACCTAAGTCCAACGGAAAGAATGTCATCATGGTGGTAGTTGATAGACTTACCAAGTATGCACACGTTTGTGCATTATCTCATCCATTTAAATCTAGTATAGTTTCTACTAAATGTATGGAAACAATTCAAAAGCTACATGGAAACCCCTAGATTATTGTAAGCGACAAAGATCCCATTTTTACAGGAAATATTTGGACGGAATTATTTTCTTGTTTGGGTACTCAATTGGCTCATAGCTCATCATATCATCCTCAATCTGATGGGAAAAGTAAGATAGTGAACAAATGTTTGGAATGATACATTTGTTTCTTTGTATCTGGTAAACAAACACAATGGTTCAGGTTGTTACATCTTGCTGAATGGTGGTATAACACTTCCTTCCATACTGCAACAAAAATGATCCCAATTATGACACTTTATGCATATCATCCATCATCTATCACATAATATTTAAGAGACAATTCTAAGGTTCAAGTAGTGGAATGTCACATCGAGCATCAACAACAAGTTCTCCAACTCTTAAAGGATAACCCCACTTTGGCTCAGAATCGAATGAAACAACAGGCATATCAACATCACAATGAAAGAAGTTTTGATGTAGGTGGCTGGGTATTTTTACGGCTACAACCATAAAAAAATGTCCCTCAAGCAATCTAAGATGGATAATAAATTATCACCAAAGTATTATGGTCCATACAAGGTGTTGCAAAATATTGGTACTATGGCATACAAATTGGAGCTTCTTGCATCTTCCCGAGTGCACCTAGTTTTCCATGTTTCATGCTTAAAGAAGGTCTTAGGTGACAAGCTCCTAGTTCAAACAATATTTCTAGAACTTGACGAGAAAGGAAAAATCATATTGGAACCTAAAGCAGTCACGGAAATAAGAAATCAACAGTTATGAAATCGACCAATTTCAGAATGTCTGATGAAGTGGAAGAACTTACCCGCTGAATATTTGACATGGGAGGATGAGAAATTTATACAAAAGCATCTAGAACTACTCAAGTATTGAGGACAACACTTGTTTGAAGGAGAGGGGCATTTTAGGTCCCCATAATACTAATGTAGCCCCTTATTATTGTTAGTGTAGCCCCAATACTATTATTTTTGTGCCCATGTAGTCCCCATATTGTTATTATTGTGCCACATAGGTGTAGCCCCCTTATTGTTATTGTTGTGCCCATGTGGTCCCAATATTTTTATATTGTGACCCCTTAGACTCATATATATATAAAAGGTAGGTTTTTTCATTCGTATCATCCAATAATTGTTCATTTATGTAATGTAAAGGAGGTTGGCCCCTCGAAGATGCTACTTTCTAAGTTGTGATCTATCTTTTCTTCTATTTTGTGAGCTGGTTGCATAAAAAAATAGGGTGTCTTAGCCCCACACTTAAAGTTCTTTCACCTTTCTTCCAAAGTGGGAAAAATGAATCAGATTGGCCCATGAACATAAAATATGATTTTACCTTTTTGCTCTCATTTATTCTGTTAAAACTCGAGAAAGTAATGTGTTGAAATGGCTTATAGCCATAGATCACATTGAGAATTTAAAGTAGTGGTAAGGATATTATTTTGATTCAAAATATTATATATATTTTGTTTTTCAATCTCATAACTATGATGCTCTATTATATACCTTAATTTTTATCCACATGTAAAGTAATTTATGGAAAACAATAACATATTCTAGTTGTTTCGCCCCACACTTAAAGACAGTTTGAACTCATTTCAAATGGGGTGACATCAATGTGATTGGCCCATGCACATGGAGAGTGGTAACAAATTTTTCTCCCTTGAAGTTTGTGTTAAATTGTGTGCAAGTTAATTGGGAAAAATATATGATAGTTTTAATATCAAGGGACTCTACACCATGAGATCAAGATTATTGCGCATTTTTAATTTTCATATCTAGTTCCATCATGGTTTGATCATTAATGACATTAAAATTTAAAAATAAATTGGGGATCAAGGCTTTTCATTGACACACCCTCCAATATGTTTATATACAATAATCTATTTAGTAATCTAATGACTAATTTATCCCAACACATAAAATTGGCATCCATGAAACAATATATCACAGATTGGCAATTGCTTGTCACATTATAATGTTATAATATTTTTCGTTGTATATTTGCAAGTCAAAATTATCTTAGGAAGATAATATTTACATACAAATGGAATTAGATAATTTGGTAGCAACTAATGAGAATTTATTGTCCTTTTTAAAATATTTCAACCAATTTATATAAAAATTCAAATTCGACCCTAATATGTATGCTACAGAACAACGCGAGGATATATGGGGCTCAAAGTTACAATTGGAAGACTAGTGAACCCCTCCCCCGCAAAATACATATATTGCTATGTATAACAAAATGAACTTTTGTACCCAAAAATACTATTCATTATATTGTTTTTCACTTTTACTCTTTTTTGACCCCGTATATGAACATGTGTAACCATATTTCCCATCCACTGAAGCCCTTGTGTTTAGCTAGAGAGTTTAAAATAGACTATGAGAGCATATATTAGAAAAATATCTAATGATAGAGTTAAATGGAAGTAATTTTAGTTGGAAATAAGTTAATAATATAATAACTCTCACATGTAATAACTACCTAGTAAAACTCTAGAAATAGAATAGAAAGTCACCTAACATGTGGTAGGAGAGTGGAGTTAGGTGGCATATGAAAAATTTAAGAAAGGAAGTGAATACTTAGTCTAGGTAGGCTTATGCATGAGTTAGTATGAATTAATGGAGTAACAATAGAATATTATCATCCTTTAAAAGTCTAGATAGTGCCACATGTCATCATAGGGGACACACCCTACTAAAAATAGAAAATTCCAAACATAAGATTTGATCCTAAATGGTACAAAATATCTAGTACTGAAATAAAAGTGGCCATATGTGCCCCTAATAATGTATGGAATAGTGTCAAATAATGGCAAGAATGCAGGGCTTAATAAGGCCATGATGAATTTCTCAGTGCAATGTACCCCAATAAAAGTTTCTTTAGGATCTATATCAAATTTTCTTTCGGAAACTATCATGTGCGAGGAACTATCAATAACCTTAATTAGATATATTGGGACTTGGTAGATGGATAATATTGCATCATGGAGGACGGTCTGTTTTGGATTATATGAACTGAAAAATTACCAAGATCAATTATTAGAGGATTTTTGTGGTCTAAAATGTCCCACCTAAGGAAAATAATAAAATAACAGTTAAACAAATATAATAAGGGTGATGAAATTTTAAAGGGAAAAATAGGAAACTATTATTTTATTGTATTTTTGGCTTATCCCCAAATATGTTTACTCAAATGTAAAATGTAAGCATCCATTGAATGGGAATTTTATTTTGGATCCAATAAGTAGTCGCTTTGAAGAATTTTGAGTAGACCCTCATGAGAAAAAAAGTGAACATACATGAAAAAACATGCTTCTTGAAAGAAACACGTTTTTATTATTATATATTTTCAACTTTTTTTTATTGTGAGTCTAGTCAAAAGTATACAAAGAGGATATTTGTTGGATATTGAATCTAATTCTTACCCGTGGCGATGACCTCATCATCTTAAAAATTATTTATTCTTTTAAAGTTGATTTTGTCAGTATATTTTTATTTTGAGACCCATATTTTACGTCAAAATTCCCCGAATTGTTGCTTGAAATTCTCAAGCGTTGGATTTCCATCATAATGCTCAAGCTCATTAAGAAAAGGTAAAGGTTGAAATGTTTTAAACGCCCATCATTTAATGAATATCCTATATTCACAATGACATTTCCATTGTAGGATACCCCCTGTTACACATTTTTTTGTCACTGTCCCTACAATCCCCATCCTGTACATTAGAGGACCATTTCCATGACTTTTGTGTATTCTCATACCTTGCAAAAAGTGTCATTGAATCCATTAGCATTAGAAGAACATTTTATCTATTTACTATTCCTGGAGCAGGCTCTCAAAAACGTATGATTTTGGGACGGCATTGGTAGGAAGTTATGGCCTCGTGGCGATACATAATTAACACTAGGCCTCACGCCCATTGGCGCTCTGTCTCAGTGGACTACCCCCACCAAGTTGTTTTTGGAATTTTTTTAAAAATAGAAGCGAAGTTTCCATTCCCAACCACTTCGTGAGTGGAGTCAACATGGTTTGTTCGACTGAATAATGTCGAAGACCTTCCTTTGGCTTCTTGTTTCCTACTTTTGAGCAACTTACGAAAGGATAAGGTCTCCCTTCTACCTTATGAGGGATCCCAAGCCACCTCCTCCTCTCCTATAAATACATATCTCTCACATAGTTGCAGCTAGCTGAAATGGTTGAATAGCTGAAAAATACTTACTATAGCTGGTGTGAAATAGAGTAGAGAGGAATCCATTGTCGAGAGAGAGTTTAGGCTTATTGCCTCACCAAATCTAGTTCCCCAAAGAATGCTTGAGACACTTTTGACTGGACCGGTCGAAGGAGGCTGCAACGTCAAGGCTCTTTTGGTTGTAAACTTCTTCTCTCTACTTATTAATACATGAGTGATGTCTTGGTTCCCTTTTTGCGTTTGATATGTTTAATCTTGTGCAATACATTTAATTCTCCTTGACCAATTAAATAGTTATGAATGCAAATATGTTTTCATATGCTGCTATTGTTCTCTGATCCTTGTGTAGGCACCTAAGTATTACCGCTGAAGGACCATGACATGTGAGGACAAAGATCAGGAGACTATTGCCGCAGCTACGACAACTGCGTTGGAACAAAGGTAGGTCATCTATCCTGACTTAGTTTCATTCATAAACTATGAATCCAAGTATTACCATGTCCTCTTGTTGCTAGACCCACCCTAGGGCTAGAGGGATCGCCTCTGTCCACAGAGGGGATTTACCTTCACAACAAGCTCGCGACTCCGCTAGGGATCAGTGTGTTTTTTCATCTCTCATTTTTCTTCTAGTGTTTCGCTTGTCGAGTCAACTTTAGTCATTTCATCATTTTTCTGCTTTGTTTAGCTTGTCTGATTTTTTTTATCCATCCTGTTCAGTCCCAGAGTGTCAAGTCTGACCTCTGCTTTGTGGTTTTTTATTTTTTCCCATGGTTTTCTCGCTCGGCGCTGCCTTTCTTTGAACAAACGCGACGATTGACGCTTGTTGCTTTTGTCATAGGTGTGCCAACCCATGTTTAGTGCCGATTACAGCTGAACAACCACGCCAAATCCTGTAGGATTGAATTTTAACCTTCTTTTCTGAGTTTTGTCAATATTTCTTGCCTCTAGATTGGATTTTTACTTTTTAATTGGTCCACTAGGATTGTTTTCACTCTTTTTTCTTGTACTTATCAGCTGTTTTTCCATCATCTTATCAATGGATTTTGTCACCCTAGGGTCTCTAGGTACCTTCTGTCGCTTCTTCGGTTATCTCTTCACCGAGCCTTCTGAGTTGAGTTCGAGTCAAATTGGTCTGCATCGTTTCATTTTTTTGACTGATTGTTTTAGCTTTTATTTTGGTTCTTCGTGTCTTTGGTTTGTTGGATGATTGTATTGCATTTCATTTAGCTCTCCATTTGTCACCTTGAGCATAGATTACATTGCTTGTTGAATTAGTTTGAAAGCCCTCTTTGTTTGAAGGAGTGCATCTCTATTTTTTAGTGTGTTTGATGCTTGTTTTGGATTGATCTCTCTGTCTTAGATCATTTTCATTCAAATTTCTCAAAACTAGTGTTCATTTTGATTTTTAGTGTAATAATACATTTTTCTTCTCATTCATCTAAAAAGATGAAATTTTCATTCTTTCTCTTAGCTTGAAAATGAAAAATGTTCTTTTGCATTAGTAGCGTTTAGTGAACAAGGAAAGAGCTTTTCGTTTTCTGCTTTGGTTGTCCTAGGTGCATTAGGAAAATTCTCTTGTATTAAATTGATTGCTACTTTGTTTTGAATTACTATATGTCTCTTAGCTAGCATTGATTGAAGTGGAATGATTTTCTTTTCAATATAGTTGTGCATTTAAGATTCAAGATCACATTCGATAAGGCCTTGAAATCGCAACATTAATTCAAGATCAACTTTAAAATGAATTCAATCAACCTAAGGAAGCATTGAAACATAATGCACATATTGTAGAGGTCTAGGCTACTGACGTGTTCCGACGTCATTAAACCTAGTAGTTGTCGTTTGCCATCTGGCTTTTGATAGAGCTAGTGCGGACTTGTGCTCTCCGTACCATCATGTATATAAAGGGAGACCCTCATAGGTTGCAATCCTTTATCCATAGGAAGCCGAGTTTGCTGCCGTGTAACCGTGATACACCAAGCATAGCATTCAGGGAGACTCCCTACACGTACGTTAAGTCCTTGGTAATTCCTCTTTCATTTGATCACCAAGGTGTATATTGAAGTTCACAGAAACTTAGTACACCCTCTTTCTTAGATTTCCTGAGTAGTCATTTTGGTCTTTTCGTGATTCTCTAAAAGTGAAAATATCCTTGAGCACTTGTCCTTTCATGCTCGTTTCAACCTAAAAGTGACTAGATTTATCTTTTCCCTGTTTATTGACTCTTAAAACATGAAACAACAGAGTTTTGTCTTAAAAAATTAAATGCCCATGAAATATTCCCAGTTCAAGTTATCTTTCTTAGTGATTCTTTAGGGTTGTTTCTGATGGCAACATTTCTAGATTTTACCAAGTAGGGAATCCCCTTTGAAGGGAATCCTAGTCCTTTTCTTGCTTTTGGGAATGTTGGTGCTCCTTATATGGAAATTTTGTCCCTTCCTGGGTTAACTGTTAGTTTTCCCGTGTGGTTATTTTCGACCTTGGAGGTCCCGAGTGGTTTGACCTCTGCTCAAAAACCTCCTTCTCCTGAACAACATCATGTTGATTCTAAGGTGGACCTATTCCCTTCGCCTATTTTTCATCCTCCTCTTCTACTTCGTCTGGTGAAAGTTTCGAATCCAGTACCTAGGAGGCTAAGAAGAAGAATAAGAAGAAAAAAAAGAAGAAATCAGATAAGTGAGAGGCTAGCGCTACAGCTATTGCTCCTAAGACACCTTCCATCGATAAACCATCCAACCTTCCACGGAAAGTCAAATTCCCTTGCAAGCTGTGCAAGGGTGACCACTTTCTTCGAGATTTCCCTGGCATCCCCAAGATGGTCGAGGTATGGTTTGACGGTCATTCGTCGTTGTCTTTGGCTTCTGGAGGTCATGTTGGTGACACATCTTTGACTAGTACTGATAAGACTCATAAGAAACAGGGTAAGATCACGAATCACTGTAAGTTGTGTGAAGGGAATCATCCCATTCACCTTTGTTCGTACATGGATGAAGCCACGAGAGTATTGGACAACCATATTGTTTCTACGTCTTGCCTTCTGGTTGGTTACCATAATCTCTCTTTGAGTCCTCCGCTAGTTGATCAAACGATCGGTCAAGATCCATCTTCGGTCGATCTTGCTCCCCCGGAAATTCAAAATCATGAATCCATTCCTAACCAACCATTGGTCATGGAATCAGTCGATATGATCACAGCTATGGTTTTTCAGAGATTTTCTGTTGAGAGTGGCTCACATAACCCTCACATTCTTGTCGTTTCTTCAGATTCCTCAGACTTGGAGAAATACCCTCCCGTCCCTGTGGCTCAAGAAGCTTCTCCTCCTGCTACCACATATGTGGTCGAGGAAGATGCTCCTCTTGCTCCCACATAAGTGGTCAAGGAAGATGCTCCTCTTTCTCCCGTAACACAAGGGGATGAAAATTCCATTCCTGTGATCCCCCGTCCAAGTAGCTTGATTGCTACTTTTGATTGGAGTCGATTCATGGGATATCGACTTCCTTCTTATGTGCCTTTTGATATCATGGTATAGGACTTCAATGTGGTCATACCTAGAACAATTATAGATGAAGGTGCATCTGTTAGTATTATGTCTTCAACTACTTGGCAAGATTTTGGTTCTCCATCACTTGTGCTTGTTACGTAGAATCTGTTGGCTTTTAACAGAGGAACTAGTCAACCATTAGGGATACTTTTGAAGTTGCCTATTACTTTGGGAGGGAAAACCATTAATATAGATGTGATGGTGGTCCAAGGCCCCTTGTATTTTAATTTACTCTTGGGGCGCGACTATGCTTATGCCATGGGTGCACTTATCTCTTCCCTCTTTTGTGTGATATGTTTTCCACATAAAGGTCGGATCACGACCATTGACCAGCTTTCATTTTTTGGTCCTAATGTGACATCTGATATGCCATCAGCCCTTCGTGGTCTTAATCTTCTGGTTGTATCTTCCTCGCCACAGTTTCATTATGTGACCACTTGTTTGTTTCCTTCATCCACTGATAGTGCCATCGAGTACTATTTACTGGGGGCATTCGATCACGATTTTCGAGATGTTGTTCTCCCATCAGATGAGAACCTCTTGGAAGCCATGACTTCTTATTTGACATGATGAGTTGATATCAGAGCAAAGTTCTTTTCTTGTGTCAAGCTCTTAAAAAAAAATAAAACAAGGTGACATGAGGATATTTCTTTTACTGTGTTAACCTCGTTAAAAAGTGAAACAGGTTCCCTTTTCAATTCACATTTTTGATTAGATCTCGCAAAATCCCAATCGAGTCTTTCTCTTCATCTCGTAATTGAACCTTCATTCCATCAAACTATTGGTAACAGTAGTCTACCCCAGTGAATGCACTGAATCTTGGGGGGCATGTACCTCGAATTGAGTCATCATGTTGGGGGTATGGAAACTTATTTCCAGCATAGTTTTCCAAATAGTTTCAAGCTTGTGTAAAAATGAAACCCATTTCAAGCATAGTTTGTTTCTGTTTTGAGCTTGTGTAAAATTGAAACCAACTTCAATTAGAGTTTCTTGATTTCAAGATTGTGTAAAAATTAAACCAATTCTTATTTTACCTCTCGTGATTGCCATTTTATCAGCCTATTTTTCTAGATGAGCCTTGGTTTTCTCATTCCATATTTAACATCTACTCAGCTGATCATACGTCTTCACTTGATTGTTTTACCCATTCTTGAGGAACAACTACAATGAGTGGTATTGTCAGCTAGCCTCTTGACCTTTACTTTTTCTGAGAAGTTCCACCATCACCGGAACTAGTTGCTACCCTTAATACCACTTGTTCCTCCATGAGGAGTCAACTATTAGCTCTTTTCTGACTCTCAAAACATGAAAATATTGTAGAGACTCTTGTCTTTTTGAACTCATTAAAGGCTACGAAAAATCATCTACCCAGTATATGTTTACCCCTTTTTCGGGCTGGGATGGATTATTTACGAAAAAGGAATACCTTAGCCTATCGCGACTAAGAGGTTCTCTCAGACATAGTTTTCTACCTTTTCGGATCTGTGAGACTACCTACGAAAAGGGATTGCTGGAGTTTTCTTTTCCGCTTCTTTTCAAACTATCTAAATATGAAAATATGCCAAGATCTTCCTTTGTCAGACTCGTTAAACCTAAATGACATCGAAAATTTTCACCATGATGTAACCGAGTTCCTCCTTCATAGGGCTCATAAAATTTACTAGGATGGATTTTTCCGAAGGACAAACTTATATGGAAAGAATATTCTATCTCCTTCAATCTTGTTTTCCAAAAATAATTGGGGTACTCACTAGCAATGGTGGGGGGAAATGGAACCAATTCTCAGTCTTGTCGGCAGTATGTCGCTCTTGAACATGACACTCATCTGCATTCGTGTTGTGTTGGGGACATCTCATTTCGTCATTTTTTTTGCCTCCATGGGTTTGGGTAATCTATTTTGACCTCTAATATCTATTTTCCACGTCACCATGACCTTTGATCCCTTGATGTCAAATACTGCCTTTTCTAGAGTTTCTGGAGTCGTGTCGCTGATATGTTCAAGAGAAGTTTCCTGTTGCAATTTTCAACCTTCGATCCTCTATTTCATCTTGATTCACTATCATCTTATTCCTCTGTCTTATATCGATGATGTGGGAAACATTATGGCCTTCCTTCGACCAGGTCACTTCCTATCAACTTTAGCTCATTATCCATGAAGTTGATCTAGAGACTCCCTTCCAGTACCTTGGAGCTTGCATGCCTCAATGGTAGGTTCTTCGCATTCGATGACAAGGCCTCATCCTTCGATCGAGTGATTCCACGGGTGTTCGGCACTAGCTCAGTGTTCACATTCCATGGATTGTACTAGTTGTACCTTGAGAGCCATTGTCATTACTGGTGGTTTCTCTCGCGTCTGTTAACAACTTTCATCATTGGCTGGTAATCAGGCTACTTTCCTACATGTTCGAATTCAGCTCACATATTCGCATGCTTGAATTTGTACTTGTTCAGGTCGAGATGGAGTGCAAGACCCTGGGTTTTGTTTGATAAAATCTAGGTTGAGAGAATGTTTTGGTTTATCATGACTATATGCATGACTCTTTTGATTAGATGGCTGCGACCATACTTGAGTCTATTTATCGATCCTTTTTGCTAGATGGCTATGTCCATAACGAGGATCTCATTTTTATGTACTCTATTATGGATGGTTGTGCCCATGCCACATATTCATGTATCAGAGATATCAGTTGTACTTGTACTTGAAGGTCTTTTGACGATGATGTTTAGTTTGAACATGTTCTCATAAAGCATTTCACTCCTCCCTCTCTCTCGGACCTGATACTTTATGGGGGATCTGTTACACAATATTTTGTTACCGTCCCTGCAATCTCCATCCCGCACATTGGAGGACCATTTCTGTGACTTCTGTGTATTTTCATACCTAGCAAAAAGTGTCATTGCATCCCTTAGCATGAGAATAACATTTTCTCTATTGACTATTCCTGGAGTAGGCTCTCAAAATCATATGATTTTGGGTCGGCGCTAGTAGGAAGCTATGGCCTCACGCCCATACGTAAATTAACACTGGGCCCCGCACCCATTGGAACTCTATCTCAGTGTACTGCCCATGCCGAGCTATTTTTGGAATTTTTTTAAAAATAGAAGCGAAGTTTCCATTCCCAACCACTTCAGGAGCAGAGTCAACATGGTTTGTTCAACTGAATAACGTTGAAGACCTTCCTTTGGATTCTTGTTTCCTACTTTTGAGCAACTTCCCAAAGGATATGGTCTCCCTTCCACCTTATGAGGGATCCCAAACCACCTCCTCCTCTCCTATAAATGCATCTCTCTCACATAGTTGCAGCTAGCTGAAATGGTTGAATAGCTGAACAATCCTTACTATAGCTAGTATGAGATAGAGCAAAGAGGAATCCATTGTCGAGAGAGAGTCTCATCTTATTTCCTCGCCAAGTCCAATTCCTCAACGAATTCTTGAGACACGTTTGACTGGACCCGTCGAAGGAGGCTGCAACGTCAAGGATCTTTTGGTTGTAAAATTCTTCTCTCTACTTATTAATACATGACTGATGTCTTGGTTCCCATTTTGAATTTGATATGTTTAATCTTGTGCAATACGTTTAATTCTCCTTGACCAATTAAATATTAATGAATGCAAGTATGTTTTTGTATGCTGCTATCGTTCTCTGGTCCTTGTGCAGACACCTGAGTATTACCACTGAAGGACCGCAATGTGTCAGGACAAATATCAGGAGACTGTTGTCGCAGCTACGAAAACCTCATTGGAAAAAAGGTAGGTCATCTATCCCGACTCAGTTTCATTCATAAACTAGGAATCCAAGGATTAACATGTCCTCTTGCTGTTAGACCCACCTTAGGGCTAGACCCACCATTGTAGCTAGCTAAAATGGTTGAATAGATGAAATGGTTGAATAACTGAAACGGTTGAATAGCTGAACAATCCTTACTATAGCTGTTGTGAGATAGAGCAGAGAGGAATCCATTGTCGAGAGAGAGAGAGTCTAGGCTTATTTCCTCGCTAAGTCCAATTCCCCGACGAATTCTTGAGACGTGTTTGACTGGACATGTCAAAGGAGGCTACAACATCAAGGCTCTTTTGGTTGTAAACCTCTTCTCTCTACTTATTAATACATGACTGATGTCTTGGTTCCCTTTTTGCATTTGATATGTTTAATATTCTACAATACGTTTAATTTTCCTTGACCAATTAAATAGTTATGAATACAAATATGTTTTTGTATGCTGCTATCGTTCTCTGATCCTTATGTAGGCACCTGATTATTACCGCTGAAGGACCGCGACATGTCAGGACAAATATCAGGAGACTGCTACCAAAAATACGACAATTGTGTTGGAACAAAGGTAGGTCATCTATCCCGACTTAGTTTCATTCATAAAATAGGAATCCAAGGATTAGCATGTCCTCTTGCTGCTAGACCCACCCTAGGGCTAGAGGGATCACCTCTATCCGCAGAGGGGATTTACCTGCACAACACCCCTTTTTCAGTATTAATGATGGAAAATGCTTAGCATCACAGATGATTATGTCATGAAATATCCCCACATAATTCCTCCACATGAGATTCTCCCTCTTGCTCAAGTGCCACCCAAACAATAGATACCCTCTTAGTCACCCATAGCAGCAATTACAAATCAAGTGAGGCCATCTGCAAAAAATGAAAGAAGTAGTGTTATAAGAGAAAAGTAACAACATGTAATAAGAAAATATTTTTGTTTATAATTCACACATGTGACCATATTTTTATGGGATTAAGAAAGGATAGTAGTGCTTAAGCATGAACCAGTCGCTAAGAGAAAAGACCAATTAGTAGAGACAAAAAAAAATTGAAGACCCTCATTGGCTATGAGGATATTCCATTTCTATATAAATTTTAGGCTCGTCTTTGTCCTTGTACTGTGTAAGAGAACTTTCTTATTTAGAGAGGATCTTTGTCAAAGGTTTTTGTCATCAAGAAAAAAGGGTGAAATAGAGGAAACATGCCATAATAAACTACAAATATACTTGGAGTATCAATATTTATGTACAAAAATTAGCATTCTTCTTCTCATACTTCTCATTTATCATCATGTTTCTCTTCATAAGCATTTTTTAAGAAATAAAGAAAGTGAAGAGATGGAAAGAGGCCCAAGGTGATGATTTCTCTTCCCAAACACTAGTACACATATTGTACAAATGAATGGTTGTTCTAGACACAATATTTTATAAACTGTGACATTGAAGCTATTAGTTTCTAAATGAATTATTGAGATTATTATGTAATTAACACTGAGGAACATTGAAACTAGTTAAGTAATAGATCTCAAAAAAGTTATGACAATTTCTCTTTACTCTTATATCACATGGCATTGAATACACAAATATATCCATTTTTTCAGTTCCCATTTGGTTTTCCATCTAATAAATATGTGTTAGGAATGTAGTTTAGCCACTTCCTTAACATATGTTTCTTTATTTTATTTTTGATAATTTTCATTTGAAACTAAATAATATTTTTATTATGGATGAAACTTTTTAGTTACCCTTGTTTTTTGGCTTCCTAGTCACAATAAATATAGTGAGAGATCCATGAAAACTATTGTTCTAAGGTGAAAAACTAGAATGATAAATTTAGGACAAGAAATACTACCCCTTTTCGCTCAAGGACTATCTCAATAGCCTGAAGTGTCATAAGAAGGTGCTCCTGCATACTATACCTAAGCATTGAGATCATGAGAGAAAGGGAGAAAAATTTGGGGACAACACCATCAAAGCACAACTAGGTGCAAGTTGTTATATCCCTACTTTGTCAAAGAGTATTCTTATGATGTACATCACAATTTTTTTTATCTACTGTTATGAATTTGCATGCTTCATAACTTTATCAATTTACACACATATTATTCATTCATATTATGGGAGCTTAGTCGAACTCAACATTTTTTATTCATTCTTTAATCACATGTATATTTAGGTGACAATTAATTTTAATCTTTTGATTTTGCAATAGATAAAAAACATTATATATATAAATATATATATATTAACTACCACCATTCGAATACCACTCTCCATGTTTTTTCATATTGTAATATATGGGGCCTTATATAATATCTTATATGTGATCCCATAATGATGTTATGAGTGATTATATTTGTTATTTATTTTGACCTAACTATATATCATGGATTCTATGGAATATCTTCTTGACGTGGAAAACTATTGTATCAATCTTTGCTATGGTCCTGTTATTCAAATTCATGTGTACTCTTCATGATGGGATGTCGAAGACTTTAGAACTGGAAATGATTATAAGCTAGAGAAAAACCAATTTGAATTTGATCACAACGTGTTGAAATGACTATACTAGAAAATATGAAATATAAGTATAATATAAATGAAATTTATGAATGAAATATCAAACAAAATCTAAAAATCAATATGGTTGTGTGGAAAGAAACTGAATGTAACTAATATTCTACTCTACAAATGAAATATGGTACGCTACCTGAGTCGAGGGACCTTACCAACCTAGAAATTTTCCTAGAGAATAAATCAGATCGTAAATGGGCTCAGAATGTAAATAGTTGAATCTTCATTACACCAAAATACTTTTGCTTCTGTTTACAGATGAAACTTCAAATTGATTATAAAAAAAAAAAAAAAAACTCAAAAAATGATCCGAGAATTCCTCTATGCATCCTCTTTGCTCACATATGCTACACATATATGTTGATAATAAAACCATAGAGGAAGCGATTGACTTCCATGAGACTCTCTCTTCCATACTATGATTAAAACAAAAGGTAATCCTTTAATTTTTTTTTTTTGATTGAATCATTCGAATCATGCATTGGAGATGGATATGATGCCACTTGGCATCAGTTTGACTTTCTTCCCAATCTAGATGTGACTTCTCATAACTGTTGTCAAACTATTGAATTGGTATCGAACTAAGTACCGAATTTATGTAGGTAGAATTTATGCTTGACTATAAATTTGAATAACGTCTTGAGCTTCATATGTGAGCTAGATGTGATCTAATGAACATAAATCCATCCATAAACATGTAGTTGAAACCCATGTCATCTCGAGAAATGCCAATGTGTTAGCCTTTACTTAGTATCGAAACTTATATAAACACCAAAATGTCAAATTCTAGTACTAGAACTTGTTGTTTGGGCACATAAGCATATTAGTAAACCGTTATTAGAAAACCATGTTTAAAACTCATTTAATCATTAAAAAAATAAGAAACCATTAATAATTAACCACAAGGTAAAATGAATGCATTTAGTGAAAATTGGTAATATAATAGTTATGGACTATGTTATAAAGGTATGAATATGGATTGTAAATGAAATGTTTGGATATCCAATATGATAACATATCTACGGTTTAATACCCAACATCAACATTTTAACTCCAGGGTCACCAACAAACTTGGCTTAATTCAACTTGTTCTAGGTGAAATTTATCCTTTCAAAGGAACTCCATATCCACAAGTTCAATTTCGAACTTCTTGAGCTGGTAAACCCCCACTATCTCCATCTAATTTCAATTATAGTGTTCATTATTAATTTTTTTACAAACCCTTGGCATGTTCCTAACTTTAACCTACATATGTTGTTGTATTTACATGTGTTTATACATGACAGTTTTTCTTGGAAGCTCTACTCTTTCTCTTGGTGAACTCACAACTTATACTTCTTGGTTATTTCTCCTTCCAGGTACTTGCAAAATATATTATTTACCATTGAAAAATATAGGGTTCCCTACCTTGGAGACCAAAACCTCTCTAGGGTTTGAACTCAGTTTTTTTTTTTTTTAAGTACCAAAAGGACTTATAATGGCACTCGTATGAATAGGTATGAATTATCAATAGGGTATTCATGAGTATGATTGTATACGAAGACATAGTTAATTCTCTGCAAATTTTCCCTTCCTCCTCTTGGTACTATATTTAATCATTAAAACTTTTATTTTCCACAATTACATTGGCTCGTCATGTTTGTATTTTTCTGGTGCAGTTGTATTATATGGCCAAGTCATGCAAAAATTAATGCTCATTTTTTTTGAAATATACAAATTTGTATCAGTTACAGATTTACTATATTTATGAATTAGTGAATATTTTGTATTCATCGTTTGGTAAAGGCTAACAATTCCATTTTTGGTTTGTATCAATACTGACTCATATTTCCAATGTCTTTTTTGTAATTGTAACCTAACTGGAAATAAACAAAAATATAATTATTTTTCTTCGAAATATAGAATTACAACCTTATACCTTTTCTAAATGAAAAAAAGAGATTTTCTAAGGCTTAGCTCTTGTTTCTAATTCCCACATTCTTATGCTCGTTATATTTTAACATTTCTACTATAATATAAACTCTTCTTCCTTTTACCAGGTGTATGTATTGTTGTGCAACTAATGTATTTTATCTTACAATCATTTTCATATGGTTTTCCTCACATATTATCAAGGGTTTATTTACTTGGCCCATAGCATAGACAAGTTATATATATATATATATTACCTAGATATATATTGCTTGAATAAAGATCTTATTGGACCAGGGTCCTCACAGGTCCTGTCATGGGAATTTCTTGGGTTTTTCCTAGGTCTTACTTTTCCCAACATTGAAGACTGATATTCTCAGGTCCTCAAACAGGGTTTAACCTTGATTAATACCTTTGGGAGTTTCTAACTTGATTTTCACTTAATTATAGGAAACCCCTACAAACCCTAACATTTATAAAAATATTTATAACTTATTCATAGGAGCTTATTTTATATACATATTTTACTCACTTCCATGAAAGTTCCAAGAAAAGAAATTTGGCATGGAAGTGGGTATTTTACCAACTCAAAAATTAGAAATTGAACTTGTGGATATGGAGTTCCTTTCACAGGATAAATTTCACCTAGAACAAGTTGAATGAAGCCAAGCTTGCTGGTGACCCTGAAGTTAAAACACTGATGTTGGTTGTTAAACCCTAGATATGTTATCATATGTGTATTATTTGCAATGCATGTTTCCAGTGACAAGGGGAAGGATGTTGAGGATGATGAAATCTTGAAGAGGTATATTATTTTGCAGCAATTTCAGGATGTGTTTCTAGTAGAGATTTCACAGTTACCACCTCATAGAGAAGTCGATTTCTCTATTGAGTTGGTACCAAGAGTAGCGCCATCATCAAAGACACCTTATAGGATGAGCACTTCGAAGTTGGTGGAGTTAAAGTTGCAGCTTCAGGAAATTCTTGATAAAGGATACATAAGGTCAAGTGTCTCGCCTTGGGGTGCACCCATGTTGTTTTTAAACAATAAGGATGGTACTTTCAGGTTTTTCATTGATTACAGGTATTTGAACAAGGTGATATTGAGAAAAGGTATCCTTTGTCGAGCATTGCTGAATTATTTGATCAGTTGAAGGGAGAAAAAATGTTCTCAAAGATTGACAGGTTTCCATCAAAGACGAAGATATTTACAAGACTGATCCCCATACCATGTATGGAAATTATGAATATGTGGTTGTCACTTTGGTCTTACTGATGGTACAACTACTTTCATGTATTTGATGAATAATGTGTTGCGTCCTTATTTGGATAAGTTTGTGAGAATGCTCATTGATGATATATTGATATTCTAAGAATGAGGAAGAGCATGCAGAGCACCTGGCAACAGTATTGAGATTATTGAGAAAGCATCTATTGTATGCCAAGCTCAACAAGTGTAGTTTCTTTTAGACTGAAGTTCATTACTTGGGAGATGTTGTTTCTAAGGAGGGCATAACAGTGGACCCATAAAAGGTTAGAGCTATGATGGAGTGGCCAAATCCTAGGAATGTGGATGAGGTTAAATCATTCATGGGACTAGCAAGTTATTATAGGAGGTTCATCAGGAACTTATCATGAATTTCCTATCATATTACATCTTTGCAAAGGGAAGGAAAGAAGTTTGAATGGATTGAGGAGTCTGCAGCTATCTTTGAGCAGTTGAAGCATTTGTTTACAAATGCTCCAATCTTGAAGATTGTAGATACTAATATGGAGTTTTTGATATGTACAAATGCTTGCAAGAGAGGACTTGGTGGAGCATTGATGCAGGAAGAACAAATGGTATCTTATGATTCAAGGAAGTTGAATGAGCACAAGCAGAACTATGTGATTCATGATCTTAATTTGGAAGCTATAATTCATGCATTAAATATGTGGGTACATTATGTTCTTGGGAAGAGATTTATTTTGACGAGTGATCATAATGGACTGAGGTACTTTTTTGAATAACCCAATCTGAAATCTAGGAAATATAGATGGTTGGCTACTCTTAGTGAGTTTGACTTCGATATGAGATACATCAAAGGTAAGGAGAATGAAGTTCTATATGCTCTCCATAAAAGAGTGAAAGTGAATCATATTGCAGTAGTGAGTTCTTACAGGAGAGATTTGCAGGAGAAAATATTGCAGACAGGGAAATATGATGATAGGCATCAACGAATGAAGTACAGGTTGCAACAGAAGGGTGAAGGTGTTAGGGATGAGGAGTATCACCTCACAGTATATGGTTTGGTCATATTTAGGAACATGATTTATGTGTCAGATAAAAGTGAGCTCAAGAAGCTTATCTTGAGGGAGTTTCATGTGAAGCCATATTCTGGTCACCTATGATATCATAAGACTTTTACAATAGTTAAGAATTTATGTCATTGGCCAAACATGAAGAAAGAGGTGGATGAGTTTGTTACAAGATGTTTGGGATGTCAATATGAAAAAGCATAGTGTAAACATCCAACTAATTTGTTACAACTGATTTTGATTCCAGAATGGAAATCAAAGGTCGTTTCCATGGAATTCTTGACAGGTTTTCCGAGGACATCGAAGAAACATGATTCCATCATGGTTTTGGTTGACATATTAAGTAAGGTAGCTCACTTCATTGCAGTTAAGTCTACGAATTCAATTAGTGAGGTAGTTCAAATTTTCATCAGGAATATAGTGAGATTGCATGGTGTTCCCAAGAATATTATATCAGACAGAGATGCCAAGTTCATTTCCAAGTTTTGGAAGGAGTTGTTTACAGGTTTGGGGACAGAGTTGGCTTTCAGTATAACTTATCATCCATAGATAGGTGGATAGACAGAGAGGGTCAACATGATTCTTGAGGACATGTTGAGGATGTACGTCATTCATCAATAGAGGAAGTGGGAGGATTATCTTCCACTGGTGGAGTTTGAATATAAAAATGGGTATCAAGAATCCTTGAGGATGATTTCATTATGGCTACTTATGGGCATAGTTGTAATACTCCTATCCGCTGGAGTGATCCAGTGAATAAGGTAATGATTAGACTAGGTATGTTGGCAGAGATCGAACATGAAATGCAAGTTATTAAAAGGAATTTGAAGGAATCACATGACAAGAAAAAGAGTTATGCATATCAACATAGAACATTCAAGGAGTTTCAGGTTGGGAAGTATGTGTACTTGCACGTCAAGTCCAAGAGGAGCACCTTGAGGATTAGATCATGTGAAAAGCTGGCACCTCGATATTGTGAGCCTTTTGAGATCATTGAGAGGATTGGACAAGTGGTCTATAGAATAACACTACCACCAACAATGAAAGTCCATGATGTTTTCCATGTTTCATTGCTTAAGAGATATGTGTAGGATGTTGATCATATGATTTATTGGTTTGTATTGCAGGTAGAACCAGAGGTAGAATTTGAACCAGAACAATAATACATATTGCAGCAGAAATAGCTCATGCTCCAGAACCAAGCAATAGAGAAAGTTAAAGTGCATTAGAAGCACTTTGGGCTTGATGAAGCTACATGGGAGATGATTGATCAGATGCAAGCTTTGTATCCTTTATTATTTGTTGGATCAAGAAAATTATTTTTTGATATATGTATTGTTGAAATTTGGTACCGGAGGACAGGTGGTTCCCTAAGGCTTTGATCTTTGGCCTAGGGAAAAGTGTCCAAAAGAATTTAATTTTTCTCCTAAAGTGACTTTATAAATTTTATAAAGTCAAATCTAATTTAAAAGTGACTTTATGTGATAAAGTTACTAAAGTCTAATTTTAAAGTGACTTTAATAAAGTCAATGTAAAATTAGAAAAGGAAAAGTGACTTTGGAAATAAATGACTAAGTGGGTCTTTATTAAAGTGGGGTGAATTAAAAAAATAGAAAGTGAGATTTAAATGAGCATTTAATCTCAGCCCTAGATCTAAATCTATTTTAGCCATTGGATTTAGGGATTCCCCAAAAGTCACTTAGGGTTAGGTTAAAGGAGGAAAAGGAGGAAAAGGTCATTCATTCTTTCATGAGAAGATTGAGAGAAGGAGAGCAAGAGAGCAAGGGAGATTTCTGGGCAGTGAGGAGAAGGAGGCAGTAGCTTGGCACACATTCCAAGGCAGCATTTCAGCAAGACCGTACAGCTGAGTTAGCACAGTGAAAGGCAGATTTTCTGGGCACGATTTTCTAGAAAGGGAGGCTGTACAGCAAGGCCGTACAGCAAGTTTGGCACAGAAATCGAGGCAGCAGAAGGCTGGTTTAGTTGGCACGAATTTCGAGGCAGGCCGTACAACAAGCGGCTGTCCTCTTGCACGGAAATCGAGGCTGATTCCGTACAACAAAGTTCTGCTGTGTTTTTGGCACAAAATTCGATATTTTGGACAACAACATTTATTGCTGTTTGCACAGATTTTGAGGAGGCTGTACAACTGCATTTATTGCAGATTTCTGGGCACGAAAATCGAGGACGACGCACAACATTTATCGCTGTTCTGTTTTTGCTGTTTGCACATTTTCCGAGGCGGTGGTTAAGCACGGAAAACGAGATAAGTTGTAAAGTTTGTTTGCTGATTTTTTTGCTGAATATTTCTCTCACTGTAAAAAGCATTTTCTAGAAATAAGAAGGAGCTTTCGAACTGGTTTTCCCCAAGAGTTGTAGGGGGTTTTTCCAGGGTCACATTGACTAAAAATCACTGTGTTTAAATGTGTTGAATGGCTGTTTGCATCTGCTGATTTTTATTTCTGTATTTTCAGCATTCTGTAATTTTTTTCCAGAATTTGTGTTTTCAGCAAAATTTATTTTCCAGCTTGTTAAATGTATGGATATGGGAAAGGGAATTTAACTATTTTGGAGTAATAAGGTGAAACTGAAAACCGGGGTGGGAAATAGAAAATTTCTACATGGTATCAGAGCTTGAGTGCTGAAGTGCAGTTTTGGACAGCAAAGAGAAAAATACAGCCTGCTAATTTTTCACTCAGAAAATTCCATAAAGCTGATTTTTTCACAAACAGAATTTTTATCTTTACCACAGCAGTGCTATTTTTCAGTTTTAGGACAGCAGGATGTCTTTGGGACCGAGGGTGGAGGATAGGTTGGATGGGCATACCAATTACAGTGTTTGGAAGGAGAGAATGCAGAGTATCTTTGAGGAGGCGGAAGTCTGGGACATAATGGTGCATACCGCACAGAACCCTGTAAATGTGCCTACTGATGCTACTCAGTTGGCAACATATAATAAAAGGAACAACAAGGGTAAGAGACTGATTCTAGACGGAATCAAAGAACATTGCACTCCTCATGTGAGAGGAAAGAGAAATGCTCATGAGATGTGGACAGCATTGACCAACCTCTACCAGAGTACCAATGAAAACCGGAAAATGGTCCTGAAGGAGAAGCTGAAGAACATTAAGATGGGTAAGACTGATAGTGCAGCTGGATATCTCACAAAGATTACTAATGTGAGAGATGAGTTGGCAACGATTGGAGAGGTCATTCCACCCACTGAGTTGGTGCGGATTGCAGTGAATGGCCTCCCCAGTTCATGGATGAACTTTGCTGATGGGGTTTGTGCACGTGAGACCCTTCCCACATGGGAGAGGTTTTGGGATGATTGCATTCGGACAGAGATCAGGAAAGGTCAGCTTGGGGCAGCCAAGCCAGTTGAGCAGGATGAGGATGTAGCACTGTTGGCAGGACGCAAGAAAGGCAAAGGGAAGAAGCAGGCTTCCACAAGCAATGGTGGGGGCAAAGGCAAAGGTAAAGGTAAACAGGATAACACAAAGAAGGACTATTCCAAAGTGAAGTGTTGGAATTGTCAGAAGATGGGACACTATGCAGTTGTGTGTCCGGAGAAGAAGAAGAAGAAGGGGAAGAACTAGAGCATGGCAGCTTCAGCAGAGGTTGAGGACTTTGCAGATCGCTTTGACCGGGAGTTTGGGTTCATTGCGTGTGAGTCTTCTAGTGCAGGATTATCTGCCATAGAGGTTCAGAGGGAGCATGCATTTCCCTCGATTAGCGGAGCATCTTCGGGTCTCTGGTATGTGGACAGTGGGGCTTCACGTCACATGACAGGAGTCCGTGAGTACTTCTCAGAGCTTTCAGAGAGTGGCACTGATGTAGAGGTAGTACTCGTTGATGACAGAGTTGTTAGAGCAGTCGGTGTGGGAACATTGACATTTCAGAGGGAGTCTAAACCTCCCTTGAAGGTGTCAGATGTTCTTTATGTGCCAGGGATGAGGAAGAACCTCATATCCGTCTCAACTTTGGAGGATAGAGGATATGAGGTACTGTTCAGGGGAGGACAGGTGCTGATGTATCCCAGGGGCACTCCAGCTGATTCAGCTAGAGTGATAGGTGTACGCCATGCAAAGGTGTACAAGTTTTCATTTCAGCCCCTTTTGGCATTGAGCAGTAGCACCAACAGCAGAGCTAGCAGTTCTGAGCTGTGTGAGATTTGGCACCACAGGATGGGGCATATGTATCATGGACCCTTGAGGACCTTGCGGGAGATCACTACAGGTGTGCCAGATTTCAGTACTGATCACTTTGATACTTGCAGAGGATGTGCAATGGGCAAGTTTGCCAAATCCCCTTTTTCCAGCAGTGACAGCAGAGCGACTGGGATACTTGATTTGATTCATTCCGATGTGAGCGGTCGGATGTCTCATGTTTCCTTGAGTGGATATGAGTACTATGTTTTATTCATTGATGATCACTCCAGGAGGACCTAGATTTATTTCTTAAAGACCAAGAGTGAGGTCTTCAAGCAGTTTCAGGAGTCCAGAGCTCTTGTGGAGACACAGATAGGTCGGAAGATCATGTCCCTGGGATCAAACAATGGAGGAGAGTACACCCTTGGAGAGTTTGTTGACTATTGTGCGGAGGCAGGCATTAGGAGGGAGTTCATTGTTCCTTACAACCCCCAGCAGAACGGGGTTGCGGAGAGGAAGAACAAATCCATCGGAGGGGCTGCCAAAGCCATGTTACATGATCAGGGGTTGCCATTGTTTTTGTGGGCAGAGGCCTGCAACACAGTTGTTTATTTGCAAAACAGGAGTCCGCATCGTGCCTTGGGGCACATGACTCCGGAGGAGGCTTTTTCTGGGAAGAAGCCTGATATTGGTCATCTTCGTATCTTTGGGTGCATCACATACTCCTACATACCCAAGGAGAAGAGGACCAAACTAGAGCCCACCACAGAGAAGGGTATCTTTGTGGGCTACAGTGAGACCTCCAAGGCCTTTTGGATTTACATTCCTGCACAGAGGAAATTTGTTGTCAGGCGGGATGTGAAGTTCGAGGAGGACAAGGCCTTCAGGAGGTCACGGGAGTTAGAGTATCTGGATCAGCCAGACCCTCAGCAGCATTTGAATCAGTCGCAGGGATCCAGTGGGCAGGGATCAGGAGGATCTGGAGGTACATCTATGACGATGTCAGGTCCGTCAGTGAGCAGTGGCTCGCAGAGTCAGAGGGGTGGTGCTATGGGTAGCATGCAGAGCAGTCCACAGAGCAGTTCACTGGGGAGTCCACTGATGGACAGTTCACACGGTACCTCAGCTTCTATAGGTTCAGGTGCAGGCATGAGGACAACAGACAGACAGTCAGGAGTTCAGGCTCCTAATGATGATGAGGAGGAGGAGTTTCATTCTCCAGTGGGAGAAGTGTGCTCAGGGAAGAGGAAGCCCAAGTGGCTTCAGGACACCTTGAGAGATGCCACATCTGTTGCTGAGCCTAAGAGGCCGGTCAGAGAGAGCAGACCACCCGAGAGGTTTTGTAGCTATATGGCAATGGCTACCAGCATCCTTGACTCTGAGCCTTCTAGCTATGAGGAGGCAGCTAGCCAGCAGGTCTGGAGAGAGGCCATGCAGGAGGAGTATTCTTCTATCATGAAGAATGATGTTTGGGAGGTGGTGTCGAGGCCTGAGGGCAAATCCGTGGTTACTTCTAGATGGCTTTACAAGGTAAAGCATGCTGCAGATGGCAACATTGAGAAATTCAAAGCAAGGTTTGTGGCCAGAGGGTTCTCCCAGGTAGAGGGAGTTGATTATGAGGAGACCTTCGCTCCCGTGGCTCGATATACTTCGATCCGCTCCATTATATCGATAGCAGCAGAGATGGGTTGGAAGATCCACCAGATGGATGTGAAGACCGTATTTCTCAATGGCTTCATACAGGAGGAGGTGTACATTGAGCAGCCACAGGGCTTTGAGGTGCATGGGAAGGAGTCCCATGTGTGCAGACTGAAGAAGGCCCTTTATGGCCTGAAGCAAGCTCCCAGAGCTTGGTACTCTAGGATAGATACATACTTGTAGGAGATGGGTTTCACAAAGAGTGAGGCAGATCCGAACCTTTACTATATTGTGATAGGTGAGGAGCCTCTCATTCTGGTGCTGTATGTGGATGACTTAGTCATTACAGGTGCAGAGAGACTCATAGAGCACCGCAAGAGAGATCTTGCGGCGGAGTTTGAGATGAAGGACATCGGCTTGATGCATTACTTTTTGGGTTTGGAGGTGTGGCAGGAGGAGGGGCATTTCTTCCTGGGGCAGGGGAAGTATATTGTGGACATCCTTGGCAGATTCCACATGGAGGATTGTAAACCCATGTCGACACCAATGATCACCAACTGGAAGAAGCTTCATGCTTCGGATTCCGAGTTGGTGGATCCCACATTGTACAGATAGTTGATTGGTTCCTTGATGTATTTGGTCAACACTAGGCCAGATATTTGTTTTGCAGTCCACACGATGATTCAGTTTATGTGTGAGCCTAGGAAGGTTCACTAGGTGGCTGCAAAACACATTGTGCGATACTTGCAGGGGACAGTGGATTATGGTTTGGACTACAGGCAGGGGGATGGAGTGAGATTGGCAGGTTACACTGATTCTGATTGGGCAGGTTGTGCTTCTAATAGGAAGAGCACTTCAAGGTGTTGTTTTGGGTTGGGTTCAGCAGTGGTGTCATGGTTCAGCCGAAAGCAGCAATCAATAGCATTGAGTTCAGCGGAATCAGAGTATATGGCAGCCAGTCTAGCTAGTTATGAGGCCATCTGGCTTCGCAAGATGTTGTTTGGCTTATTTGGTCAGCCGTTCAGACCTTCAGTGATTTACTGTGATAATCAGAGTTGCATTAAACTCACGAAGAATCCAGTATTTCATGACAGGTCAAAGCATATCGGGATCAAATATCATTTCATCAGAGACTATGTTCAGAAGGGAGCTATGAAGCTTGAGTATATTCCCACTAATGAGCAGGTTGCAGATATTCTTACCAAAGCCTTACCACGGGGCAAGCATGTCTACTTCAGAGACAAGATGGGTGTGGTGAGGAACACCTTCCTCGGTAAGAGGGAGTGTTGAAATTTGGTACCGGAGGACATGTGGTTCCCTAAGGCTTTGATCTTTGGCCTAGGGAAAAGTGTCCAAAAGAATTTAATTTTTCTCCTAAAGTGACTTTATAATTTTTATAAAGTCAAATCTAATTTAAAAGTGACTTTATGTGATAAAGTTACTAAAGTTTAATTTTAAAGTGACTTTAATAAAGTCAATGTAAAATTAGAAAGGAAAAGTGACTTTGGAAATAAATGACTAAGTGGGTCTTTATTAAAGTGGGGTGAATTAAAAATAGAAAGTGAGATTTAAATGAGCATTTAATCTCAGCCCTAGATCTCAATCTATTTCAGCCATTGGATTTAGGGATTCCCCAAAAGTCACTTAGGGTTAGGTTAAAGGAGGAAAATGAGGAAAAGGTCATTCATTCTTTCATGAGCAGATTGAGAGAAGGAGAGCAAGAGAGCAAGGTAGCTTTCTGGGCAGTGAGGAGAAGGAGGTAGCAGCTTGGCACACATTCCAAGGCAGCATTTCAGCAAGACCGTACAGCTGAGTTAGCACAGTGAAAGGCAGATTTTCTGGGCACGATTTTCTAGAAAGGGAGGCTGTACAACAAGGCTGTATTGCAAGGCCGTACAGCAGGCCGTACAGCAAGGTTGGCACAAAAATTAAGGCAGTAGAAGGCTGGTTTAGTTGGCACGAATTCGAGGTAGGCCGTACAGTAAGTGGCTGTCCTCTTGCACGGAAAATCGAGGCTGATTCCGTACAACAAAGTTCTACTGTGTTTTTGGCACAAAAATTGAGATTTTGGACAGCAGCATTTATTGCTGTTTGCACAGATTTTGAGGAGGCCGTACAGCTGCATTTATTGGAGATTTCTGGGCACGAAAATTGAGGAGGACGTACAACATTTATTGTTGTTCTATTTTTGCTGTTTGAACATTTTCCGAGGCGGTGGTTAAGCACGGAAAACGAGATAAGTTGTAAAGTCTGTTTGCTGATTTTTTGCTGAATATTTCTCTCATTGTAAAAAGCATTTTCCAGAAATAAGAAGGAGCTTTCGAACTGGTTTTCCCCAAGAGTTGCAGGGGGTTTTTCCAGGGTCACATTAACCAAAAATCACTGTGTTTAAATGTGTTGAATGGTTGTTTGCATCTGCTGAATTTTATTTCTGTATTTTCAGTATTCTGTAATTTTTTCCAGAATTTGTGTTTTCAGCAAAATTTGTTTTCCAGCTTGTTAAATGTATGGATATGGGAAAGGGCATTTAATTATTTTGGAGTAATAAGGTGAAACTGAAAACCGGGGTGGGAAATAGAAAATTTCTACATGTATATATGTATGATTCTAAACATGGAAAATTTTAGGGGCTAATATTCGCAGGTGGGCTAATTTTCCATGGTTTTTCCAAAAAAAATATTCACCAATTTCCATTTTTTTTATAAAAGTGATTCACCCAAATTTTACAATATAAAATTATTTTACCTTAAAAATCGACAACATTATATAGACAATATATATAATATCATTATAAATTTGAAGAATTTTACAAATACATCAATAAACATTTTATATTTTTCATATTAGGGACTAGTGTGATTCGCCAATTTTTTAAACTTCAAAATAATTTCCCATCCTTAAAAGTTTCCCTGATTCTAAATACCAGAGTGATTTGAGTTATAAATCTCTAATAAGCGGTATATTTGTATTTCTTTCAGCATGATGTTATTGTAAATACTACACCAAGATATGTTATAAAGCATCATAGGTAGTATGTTTTCTTTTTCAAGGGTTTGTTGGTCATAAGTGTCATATAGCATCAAGGACGATGTTCCCCTAAGGGGAAGGGGTTTGTAACAACCCTGGGTTAAATTTCCATGCAATAAAGGATAATAAAGGAAAAATAAGACCAATATCACGGGACATGTATTCCGAGAAGAGTGTTGGGAAAGCACTGTAGTGGGCATCACTTTTGGTTTATTTATGGCTAAGGAAATTGGACAAGGAATTAGCAAAGGAAAATATGCAATAATTGAAATTTAACTACGAAAACAAAGGAAAATAGGAGAAAAGGAAGGTGAAGAGGCACATATTTTTATGCAAGGTAAATTACAGGAAAAATGAAGGAAAATGAAGAAAAGAGAAACATCAATAATAAAAAGGCATCAGAGAAAAAATTCATAGCTTTTGCATAATTTTTTGTCAGTTTTGTCTTGGATCATTTTTGAGAGAGAGAGAGAGAGAGAGAGAGAGAGAGAGAGATGAGAGGAGAGAGAAATAAAACAAGTAAAGACAAGCAAAGGAAAGCAAAGGAAGTAAAAGGACAAGAAAAGGAAAGTGAAGGAAAGCAAGGAGAAGGTCGGATCAACAACTTCAACAGGAGGATTTTGAATGTAACATGTTGCATGTGTGATTTCCTAGCTGAGGTGTGAATGCATGGTACATTAATTTTTTATTCAGTTTATTTTCTTTCATTGGCATGGGTTTTCCTAGTTTACGAGTGGTTTCATCCTTTCTTTGCAATTTCTTGGAGAGCCATGGTATGATGAGATTCATTCTTAGTTGAGCTTTATATTCATAAAATCTTTTGGAACCGGGCGAGGTGGTCTTAGGAAATTTCCCAAGGGTCGGGGGTGGAGATGGTTTTCTCTAGGAAGTCGTCAACAGGTGGGCAAAGACACAAAAATTACTCAACGTATAATGGAGAAATTTTGAGGCATCCAAGCTTGGTTTGTCTTTGTGATATCATGGATGATTTAGGTGAGATCACGGTAGCTTGAGGATGGAGGTGATTTAACCTATGGATTTATCGGTTAATTATGACTTGGTTTATCCCATGAGATCCCACATTCATGCTTGGAATATGGTATAGGAGTGACTGGATGAAATAAATATTTGGTTCAACCCAATCTATGGTTGGGTGGTACATGGAAGTCCCTAAGTTGGTTGGATTTTCCATAAGTTAATAAGATATATTTTCCTATTGTGATATATGAGCACTTGTACTTGTTATTATGTTTATTTGATGACTGATTTTTCATGGTTATTATTCTGGTTATATGTTAGCTATAATCATGCTTCTATATTGTGCTCTATCTATGGAACTTGTTCATGATTTGTTAAGTATTTTAATGGTTAATGAATCCATGGACTAACAAGTTTTGTTGCAACTACTTAAGAGGTAATTAGGCCTTCTTGGTGATTCTCAGATGAAGTTCAAAGGTTATGGTCATATATGCATTCATGACCTATTGCTTATATGTTTACCATATGTTTGATGAAATATCTATCATTTTATAGGAAGTATAGATCAATTTATGGCTTCAAGTTGGAATGTTTTGCATTGTTTTCATACTAATTATCATTTTGGAAAGTTATAGGCAATTCTAGGCAATGCTATGGAGTCTAGCTTGGAAATGTGGCTCAAATCTCAGAGTTGTTGGCACATAAATGAAGGATTTAGGTTATAATTGCATGGAAGTAGGCTTGTGCATGTGGTTGGGGCCTCATAACTGTACTCTTTCCTTGTTGTGCATGTAGTTGGGTTGCTAGGTAAGTGAAAAAGGGTTCTAGCTCATGGATTGACCACCTAGGTTTTTTTTTAAGCTCTCGAGTGATCTGTAATCCCTGTAGGATGTAAGTAAGTGCCCATTTTGTAGGCTCCACTTCCTTAACTGGAACTTGGAAGTTAGGTCATGTCATAGTGACACTTGTCTCATGTTTACCCTGACAAACTTGTAAAAGTGGGTAAATGTGGGAGTCGGCAGTTACATTTTGTTATATAGGTTTGACATCTTCTTAAATTGGAATAACATGTAGATTTATTTTTGTATCATAACATTTCAAATCATCATAAGTCCAAGCGAAAATTTCATTGTATTCTTTGAAACGTTTAGTAAATCTCCAGAGGAAGTACAATTGACTCCAAAATTGATATTTGAGGGATTATGATTAGTTTGTAAATTAATTACCTCATATTGCATAGAGGAACAATTTTTTTTACAATTTGTGCTTCCTTTAAACCTATGTTGAAAATAAAAGAGATTCTCTAAATGAGCTATTGACTTTGGTATGAGTTTTTTTGGTTTAGTTTCAAAGTCTAGAGGATTTATTTCATTTGTAGATCATGTTGATCTTCATCAATTATTAAACCTTCGAAAATAAGAAACTTTAATATTTGGTCACCACCATAAAAAACTCTCCAATTTGAGATATTTTTTGGAAAAAAATGGCCTAAAAAGGATCTCTATAGAAAATATGTCGAGAGAGAAATTTTCTATAAGAAGTATTCTTGAGGCTACATTTTCTAGGATATCAACATTTATGTTCTATGATTGAGGAATGGAATTTAATTCAAAGTTGTCAAAGTTTTGAATTAAATTCTACACATCTTACCAGTAATTTCATAAGTGATTTGAAATACAATGAAAGGTCTTAATTACTCACAATTTTTCTAGAATCACAAATTGTTGTCAATTTCTTGACTTCTAAAACAATAGCTTTCTTAAGACATTGTAACAAAGCTTCATACTTGGCTACATTATTTTTACATTGAAAATAAAGTGCACATGATAAAAGAAACTTATTATAGTGAGGGTCTTGTAAGATGCATCCCACACTAGTGCCTTCAATTGATTTTAAATCATGAAAATATAATAACCAAAAATCTATAATGAAATTAATATTTACAAGAGAGGAAGAATCATTTGTTAAATAATAATTATTTAATTCAGAAACAATTATTGTAAGAAGTTTAAACATTTTAATTATGATTCATTAATATACTATGATTGTAAATTTTAATTTCCAAAATAAGGTTCAAAAGAATAATTTTTCCAAAACAAGGCTAGGTAAGCATAATTAGTTCATTTTGATTCTCTATATGTACTTGATATGTTTATCACACTCAATTTTAATCTTATTTGGTTTACCATTCAAGGGAGAGCATACATGTGACCATTTTTTTTGAAAAATAATCATTGATCTTTGATACTTAAGTAGATATGAAGATGTTGGATACTTAAGTAGATATGAAAAACATTACCACTAGCACAACCACATTACTAAATATTGTTGATATACATGATAAACTTATATCAACCACATGTACAACTACATTAGTAAATTAATAATAGAGCTATTATGATAAAAGGCTTTTCATCACATCAATTTACCCTGAAATCTGAAAGTGTAAACTTATCTTTATTTTCTACACTTAAATTCCTAATTAAGAAATCAAATTTGTAAAATTGGGATTGTTACATTGGTGGGTTGAATTCTTGTTAACATAAATCTCTAACATACTAGAGTTGTAACGTTAGATCAACTTCTTCAAATTAAATAGTAAAAATAAATAATGGTAGTTATTATTCTTTCAATTACCCGATACTTTATTAGTGCGACGTTCTAAGGAGAATTTTGAGCATCTTCTATCGTTCCACCCATACTTTGGATTGTTTAAATAAAAGTTGATGTTACATTCTCAAGGGAGGAGCTTGCAACCATGACAAAAATTCTCTTGCAAATAAACAAAATCAGCTAGCACTATTTTGTGATTTAGGGAGTTCTATATAATCTTCTGGAAGAGATATTTGATGTTTTTGTTTCCTAGATAGTTATTACCCGCAAAAGATTTGAAGAAAATATGTCATAAATAATATTCAACTGATTCTGGATACCTACGACGCCTCAAAATATTTATCTAAAAAGTTCCAAAGAAACATTTATGGTAAATGCATGTTCTTCTAATAAATCCAAGGATAAATCTAATTTCCATAAAAACGATGTATGAAAATAAAAGCATGAAACGTTCACCAATTTTAATAGAGAAATAGAAGAATAATAAAATATCTTTGGCTTTGGTCTCCCACACCCTATAAATCCATAGTAGCCGCCTGTCAATAAAATTATCAAAAAGAAAAGTAGATGGAAGGAGAAATACGCCAACGAAGCCATACCAAATTCCCTGATCTGCCTAAACCAAAAAATGGAGACTTTACCTGCATGGGAAGATACGTCCATATTGTGATCGTGTCACTGCTGCTGCAAAGTAATATTTTTTGTTACTCCATTGCTAGATATGTATACATTCCCACTGTTGCAAGCATGAGAAGTTATGTCCTCAATGCTACGAGGAACTTGAAATTGAAATCGAAGCCTCGACGTTCCATTAGACTCCGTAGATCCCTTCGTGTTGCGTTGATTAATTTTTCCTCGATTAATTACCCCGATCCGTTAGTCTATGTCGATCCATTCGTGCGACCTGATCGGGCCTACGAACATAACACTTTATTAATTATTAAATCAGAATTGTTAAATGAGATTGAAACATAAAAAATACAGATCGACATGAAATTGTATCCCTCCATGCCAATGTTAGATGAAGAATATTTGCTTAAGATCAAATCTTATCCATCCATTTATTGAAAAAACAAAATTGTTGAAGCATAATTTCAATATAGACCACCCCTATCACCCTAATTAAATTCTTTTCTTTATTTTTATGTTTTCTTTATGTCATATTAATATAAGAATTTTAATAATCATATCTTTTTATTATATTAAAATTTAAAATTCTTTTTTATACTTAAAATTTAAAAATATTTCTGTTGCACGAATGAGTATATGGTTAGAAGCTTTGCCCAAATTTACAGAAAAAGTCAAAATGGGAGAGACAATAATATGATATATTAAAATTTAATATAAATTAAAAGTGAAAATAAAATAATTTATTTATTTCCATCCAAAACTTGCCAATTAAATTCCATCATGCAGATTCCATCTTGCAATGAAATATGTAAAAGATTGAACTTTGAAACAGTGTCAGAAAAAAATCAAAATATTACTCCATCAACAATTTGTCAATGAAATTCCTTGTGAGCAAAGAAACATGTGGAACTCCTAAACCAAAATAAAGGCTATTATTACTTGATTATTATGTGATTTCATGCAACGTGAAACTTACTAACACGCTGCTATTTCTGATTCTGACCATCATTGTAATTTGTTGAATCTTATCATTAAAGCTTCAAGATAGACTTCAAGAAAGTAGACTTATTTGTAATTGTTGAACTTCAAGATTTTCTAGAGAAGCTGCCAAGGAATAACTCGCAACTGTTTATATTTTGTTGAAACGTTTTCTACATATGGTACATATCTATGGCTTTATAGATCCCATGCAGTCCAGCCCCCTGACCTATCATGTATCACTTAGAAAATAAGCAAATGGTCACTTCTCTGCTCAAAATAGGTACCCAAAGCCTCAAAATTTGATGTAGTGAAGCTCCAAAAAAGCTCCAAAGTAGCCTTTGAAACTCCCAGCCATTTCGAAAAGTTTCCTACAAACTCCCAAGAAAACAGGAGCATGAGGTAAGTGCTCTCAAATGGCTAAGAGCCGTACCGAGATTACTATGAAAAATAAAAAAATCAAAATGAAACATAAACCTATTGTTTTCATCATAAATTTTAAATATATTTTAGTAAATAAAATATTCAAAAATAATCTGCATATCACATCTCACCCAAAATCCAAAATCCAAACGTAAACTAAAATATTATTGAAAAAACTTATAAAAATATACTACGTTGTCTTAAAGTCGTCTTGCTATATACTTTTTATAAGCGTGTATGTGGGTAGAGACATGATGAAAGTATTGAAACTATAAAACCAAGACACAAAATTCTTTCAGATTTCAAAAGGAACCGAATAATATCAGTATAATAAAAAGCTATTAAATTATTAAATTATTTCCGTGAGGAAATGGCACCATTGTCAACATCGAAGAAATGGGATACTTCACAGAGAATATATGTTCCCATATTCACACCATCCATCGACTTGATGTATGAGGATGATGTATAAGTATTCCCAAATAAAACTATAGGAAATGGAAGTCACTCTGGCCTGGAATAAAGAATGAATGATATGGTATATTCCAGAGAGCAAGGGTGGTAAATGATGGTAATAAGTATAGACTTTATTCCAAAAGTAAATAATTCGAAAAAGATATAAATGAAAGCAACATAAACAGGATAATGTAATCTAAATGGATTAAGATCATTTGCGTTAGATTGAATTTAGAAAAAGTGTAGAAGCTTCTCTGGTATGAACGATATGCAAATGTGATACATTCTGATTGCACAATCAAAAAACAATATTTATTCATTGAAAAACAATATTATTCATTATGAATGCTAATGTAATGTAATCTAAATGGATTAAGGTGGTTTGCCTTGGATTGAATATTTTACGGAAAGCTTCTCTGTTATGAATGATATGCAAATGTAATACATTCAATGCATATCACTATGGGTGCACAATTAAAAAAAAACAATACTAGTGTTGGCATTATATTCCATGATCAACTTAAATCGGTATTTTTTCAATAATAATCTATTTTGCAACAGAAATTCTCTAGTTGCATGTGCCTTCCATTCAACCAAAATCTCACCCACAGTCCAACCAAATCTTTGAAAGATTAATGGTCATGATGGATGGCCAAATAGAGTCACTGATTTTAGCGAAGCAGAATCATACAAAAATGACACTCTTCATACCCTCCATAAAATCCCTCCCCACCTTCATGCTTATTTAGCTATTGAGTCATGGGAGGGCCCATACTACAACATTGTCGGCAGCTCTATTGAATATTTGCATTTGGGTTGTATAAGGGTAGGAATCAGTACTCTCACACATAAAGGGTTGAATACTTTCGTGTTAGCCTCAGTGAGAGATCTCACTCATAACAAATATACTGATTCTATAATTGGGGGTATTGTTGCACCCCTATCAGATGGTCTTGTATGGTTTGACTGCTATCCGAATTTCCCCATCTATATCTATGATGAAACGATAACAGACATTTTACAGTTACAGATTCAAACCTCAGGGTTTGATATGAGGAGAAAAATAAATAACATAGCCATTCAGACTAGAGGGTGTTTTCGTCATACCAATACCCTGTACCCTACAGTCCTACATACACCCAGCAGAGATTCAAAAACCAATGTTGTAGTTCTCACTGATTCTAAAAATAAAAAAGTAGAACACCATGCGATAAAATGGGAAGACCTTACTTTTCCTGAACACTTGGTTGTCCCAAATCCTAAGCCAATCTCTGCCAGAAATATTGCTTCTGCCAATATCACAGAAAATCAATCCTCAGCGACCTTATCTTTTCCTCGCAGATCTACTATAGACAGGCGACGGATTGAAGAAGTTTGTAAAAAATCCCCTTTGTATATAAACCCTGATGTTACAGATACTGCATGTTCTAGTCTTATTTCTCGTTCATGTAAACATATTGCATTATTTGAATTTTCCCAACTTGTTAATTTCCAGCCTCTTAAAGTCTCATGCCCTCAATGTAAAAATTCTGTTAATCTCATTGATCTTGCATATATGGTTATCCATGAAAACCATAATCCCCGGACAGGAGAAGCCCCAGCATCTACCTCAGTGAATCGTTGTCCGAATCTGAAATGTTTTGACATCCCTTTTCCACATGAGTCAGATCATGTTCTCATGATGAATATAGTACTCAGTCTTGAAGATGAAGATCTGAGACTTACATAAATGTTCAGAAATATGAGACCTCACAATATGGCAAGATATGGATTGGGATATCTTGAGCAGAAAAATGAATTGATCCCAGAATGCAGATTCGGAGATTTGCCTGCTAACTGTAAAAGGCCATCAGTCATGGAAATACAGAAGTTCTACACACTAATGGATGGATGCCAAAAACATAGAATCCCAGCTCAATGGATGAAACAAATGCTTAATTGGGATATATATACCCATCTTGAGGCTGATTCTTTTGGCCTAACACATTCTTGTGCAGATAAGATCAGACTAGCTAATGAATGGAAAGAATTTATGGAAAGGAAAAATGTTTGGATATCTTTCTATTCTTGGAAAAAGAGAAAAGAGTTTGAAACAGTTCTGATGATTGAATCTGCATCATCATCATCACATTCATGGTCAGCATTAGATGGTAGTAGGATTGAGACAACTACTACTTTTCCACCTTTTAAAGGCATTGTCCTAGGAGAAGGACAACACTTTGCCAAATATTTTCCTTTATTACAAAAGGATGATTCTGCACTTGGTGTAGAAGGAAGGATACAAAAAGCGAGTGAACAATTGAATTGGACAAATAAAGCTCTTACTGGTTTAGAAAAAGATGTTGCCAAGGCTATTGTTGCAAAGGAACAGCTTGATAGAGTACAAGTCTCTATTAATGATGTAAATAATGTTTTGAATTCTGTATAGTATGATTCTTCTTTAGTTAAGGCTTATTCTAAAGAATCCCTGAAAAGGATTGAAGAAGTGGAAAATTGTATAATGTATGAGTTTGTTTCCACTAGAGGTCTTATCACAAATCTGTCTGAAAATTTTGATAGGTTAAATCCTAATAAGACAAATAAACCAGTCCCGACTTCATATATTCATAGAAGAAAGAGTGTGCACATCCAAAACCCTATCATTCCTGTTGATAAGTTTCCACATCTCTTTCCTAAAGAAGTTGGTCAAACCTCCCAGAAATCTACAGAAAAAGAACCTCAAAGTCCATCGGGTGAACATATAAATATTGCCAGTTTGTTTGCTGAACCTGAGTCTGATACCCAGGTCCTCTCGGTATATGAGCCTCTGGAAAGCCAGTATACCCAATATTCTGCTCCAGATCTTTCTGGAATGGGTAAAATGCCTTATACACATTTATTTGATGCACACAGTCATAGAGAATGGAATGTTGATAATCTTTCCATGGGTCAGATCAGACAAATGCTTGATCAAATGATGGCTGAGTACAAATTAATGTGTGTCAGTGGAAAATCTAAAGTTGATTCTTGTAAAACATTGATTCAGTGTTTTACTGGCACCTTGGCTAGATGGTGGGAGTTGGAATCTTCTCTAGCTTTAATTGAGAAGATGGAAAAATAAGTTTTAAAGGATGAAAATGGTGATGTTGAATTTCATCCAGATGGCACCCCAATAAACAATATGATTGGTGTAGTGACTACCATGATAATGGAGCACTGGTGTGGAACAGAGACAATTATCTCTGACAAAAATGAAATAGTTTTGATGAACTTAAAATGTATGAATATTAATCAATATGAAGATTTCCACAGAGATTGGGTTGAAAGGATCTATCTGGTAAAAGATCCTAAAAATATTCTATGGAAGCAAGTATATCTTGCAGCCCTGTCATCCAAACTTATTGACATCATCAAGCTGCAAGAATCATTCCAATTGCCCTTCGAAGTATATACATGGGGAGAAATCTATGCTACAATAACTAAGGTTCTAGTTACACTCTGTACTAGTTCCAAGATGAACAAGTCAATAGAAAAACTGCATAGATTGCCTGGTCAAAAATATTTCTGTCACAAATATGGCATAACCATTGATGATCCTATGGTTAAACACAGAAGAAACAAAAGAAGGATAAAGAAAGCACAGAAAAGGGCTAATTTCATCAATAGATCTAATAAGAGGAGAGTCTCCTCAAGGCCCTCTTCAAGGCCTCCCAAAAATAAAAAGGGATATTATAAATATATCCCTAAGACCCATTATTATCAACCATCTGACATTCATCCTAGATCTCAAAAGATAGAAAAATTGAAACAGCTTGTCTGTTGGCTCTGTGGTAAGCCTGGCCACACAACAAATAGATGTCCAGATGGTGAAGATTCGAAGAAAAATCGTGGCAAGAAATCTCAGCCACAGAATAGAGGCAAGACAGTTGTAAAACAAGAAGAAAAATGTAGTAAATGTGGATCCACCCACCACACAACAGAAAATTATCAACGACTATTTATACAACAAGCTAAAGAAGATTATTCTTCAGATTCTTCCAGTGAATCCTCTTCCAGTTCTTCAATCGAAGAACTTCAAGCTCATTGTTATTGCTCCAATTCAGAAATTTGTAACTGTGGTTGTTCTTCTGCTACTGAATCTGACTATTCATCTGATACATCTCTTGCAGTAGATTTCTCTAAAAAATTAAAAGTTTTAATGGCCCAATCAGATGAAGATGAGATGAAGATATTTGCACACATTCGTGCCATGGAGGAAGGGGACCTAAAAACTAAATTGCTGGAGACATACATGCAGCAGACCAGTTCATCCAGCAAAAATTCTAGTAAGAAGTCGATCTTCCTTGAAGCTTCTTATGAAAGAAATACAAAGGCCTATCAAAGGGATCACTAGCAGAGAAAATTTCGTCTGCTCACTTTGGGCAAGGTGAGTCGAGAAATTTATTTGTTAAAATCAGAAATTTCTACTCTAAAATCCCAAGTAAAAGAGCTTGAAAAAGGAAAATAGGTAGTAGCACAACTTGTTACTGGCCATATTACAAATTATACTGTACATTCTAATCCTTACAAAGAATCAAAAGTTGAAATTGCAGAAGGACAAACTGATCCTACTTTAGGATTTAGAGAGATGCGAATATTAGCTATTGAATATCAGCAGCATCATGTGAAAATTAATGTCCGCATCAAAGGTGAAATGTTTTCTCTGACTGCGTTATTAGATTCAGGAGCAGATGTCAATATTTTGAATAAAAAACTAATTCCCTCAAAGTACTGGATTTCGGCCATAAGAAAAATTACAGGGTTAGGAGAGAAAACCCTCCAGTACGAAGTTCCTGAAGAAGCTATCTGCTTTGACACGCACTGCATTAAACTCAAATTTGCAGTAGGTGACATTCCTATTGATTGTATACTAGGGAATGTGTTTCTAGCTGCAGTTGAGCCCCATGGATCAATTAGATTAAAAAATAACAGAGTGGGGTATTTTATTACTGTGCCTACTTCTGAAGGTATGTTTAAAAGAATTAACATGCCTTATGTTTCGAATCCAAGAGTTTCTACAATGGTGCAGGCAATGCAGAAACTGAAGAAGGCCAAAAATAATCTCTCAGAACTCAAATATTTAAAAAGTACTATTCATATTGAAGAACAATTGAGTTCTCCAGAAGCTCAGAGAAAAATCTCTGAGATCAAGAAGATACTAGAAGATGAATGCTGCTCAGAAGAGCCAAATGCCTTCTGGCATAGAAAGCAGCATAATGTAGAACTGCCATATAAAGAAAATTATACTGGCAGACTATGCAAATCCAGAGCGATCCCTATGAATAAAGAATATCGGGACCTCTGTGAAAAGGAAATCCAGCAGTTACTTGACAGGAAATTAATCAGAGAATCTAGTAGCCCCTGGAACTGCTACAGATTTTATGTAAATAAAAGATCTGAACAGATAAGAGGCATTCCAAGACTTGTAATTAATTACAAGCCTCTAAATTATGTTTTGGCTGATGACACCTATCCTATTCCCCATAAAGGAGATCTATTGGGAAGGATTGTAGGTGAAAAAGTTTTTTCTAAATTTGATCTTAAGTCTGGCTTTTGGCAGGTAGTAGTAACAGAAAAGGATAAACTCAAGACTGCTTTCAGCATTCCAGCTGGACACTACAAGTGGAATGTCATGCCATTCGGCTTGAAGCATGCGCCATCAAAATTTCAGAGAGTCATGGACTATATTTTTAAGCCTTATGCTGATTGGTTATTAGTGTACATTGACGACATTCTGATTTTTTCTAAAAATTTCCAAGACCATATGAAACATTTAAGGATTTTCATTAAGGTGGTCAAAGAAAATGGTTTGGTACTCAGCAAGAAAAAGATGGAAATATGCCAAACCTCAATAAAATTCTTGGGGCACTCAATCAGAAACGGACAAATTGCTCTACAGAGTCATGCAATTGAATTTGCAGACAAATTCCCTGACACAATCCTAGATAAGACACAACTGTAGATATTTCTAGGATGTCTCAATTATGTAGGGAATTTATACAGAGATTGTGCTGCAGACAGATCTCCGTTGAATCAGAGACTGAAGAAGAATCCAGTACCTTGGACCAGTAATCACACAAAAGCAGTCAAGCAAATAAGGCCAAGGTGAAAAACCTTCCTATATTGTATGTTGCTGATGAAAACTCTTATAAGATTGTTGAATCTGATGCCAGTGACATAGGTTGGGGAGGTGTGTTGAAACAAAAAGCAGACGAGAAATCTAGTAAAGATAAAGAATAGATAGTACAGTTTGCCTCTGGGACTTGGAGCAAGTCTGAAAATAATTATTCTACAATAGAAAAAGAGGTAAAAGCAGCGTGGAACTATATTAGTAATTTTTCTTTACATTTGGTTAATAAATATTTTCTGTTGAGAACTGATGCAGCTGCTCTGGGAAAAGTTCTTACAAAAAACATCAAGAGACCAGAAGAAGCAAAGTTTGCACACTGGTAAGCGCTCTTTGCCAACTTTGATTTTAAAGTTGAGCATATTAAAGGTATTAATAATTACTTTCCAGATTTCCTCAGTAGAGAATTTATCCAGCACCAAGAACAGAAGGATGACCAAGAAGACCATGTCATGATCATTGTGAAGGAATGGGATCAAGCCCAACAAAGAGAAACTTTAAGGACAATATCTGATGACAAAGATTGGTCCACATACATAAATGAGTGGAGGCCTACTTGGCAACTCCACAATACAAAAGTACTTGACGCTAACCTCCAAAATCATACAGATATCCAACATCTGGTACCAGAGAGGCGAGTATACCCCAAAGGGAGCCGCTGGATCCACGATATGGTATACTCCAAAAGCATGCGAGCATCATGGGAAACAGAAGAATCTTTGTCACAATATTTTTGTGACCTCACTGTCACATGTACTGGCGGAAGTGATAGACAAAAAGTATATTACAAACACTTGGTCATATCAAGGACAAGAGAACCTGCATGGACATGGACCCATTTTAACCAGTGGCCAGGTAACAATCCTGATTTTTTGTTTCCTGACACTATTTATAATTTTGTAGGTTACAAGAAGCTATGGTTGGATCTCATGAAAAAAATGGAAAAGATGAGACCCATTACACAAAAATTAAGTTCGGAGAAACATGGATCATGCAAAGGAATCGACAACCAAGTTGGCTCAAAGACTGGTGGAAAGATTTTGGTCTTAATGCAACCACAATAGACCCTGTCTTCTATGAAAACTTCTACCAGAGTAGATGTGATTGGTGTGATGACGAAGAATGCACCCATCTTCCGTTTTCTAATGTCAGAGGATTAGCTCAACTTGAAGATTCTCTAATTCTGACACAACACATGATTCAACATAACTATTGGTTAGTTATGACTAAAATAAAACACCAAATCATCCTTAATAATCCAATGATTGTAAGGATAATTTATACTAAAGCATGGGATGAAAATTATAAGTATAGATTCCCCGGTATTAAAATTCTGGATGATCCATCAGAAAGAAGCTCAAGTGGTTCTTGTCGGCTCCACTAATCAAAAGCATCCACTATGTATTGTCTCCCAATCACGGGATTACAGTGACTGATTTTCTCGTGAGCTTTCCGCTAAAAAGCTTTCATCGTGTAAATATTCTCTTTTACAGTCCTCGTGGGCCTGCTGTACCTAAAGGTATCCACTTTGTAGTACACACACTCACATGTCAGAGTCCGGATGAAGGAATCTCTGTGCGGATGTCACTTCGGTGTTACCCGAAAACAATGATTCCTTTTCCACGTCATAAACATAGGATGATCCGAGTTTATTGTTTGTCCCCCCTCTCATCTTATAAAAGGAGATTTAGGCTCATTCATTCGACATCGGTTATTTGGAGAGTTTGGAGTCTTTGTGTGTTTGAGTCGGAGTCTGAGTTCTTCCTGCTCTGCATCTATGAGATTATTCTCGATCTGCTTGCATCATGAAGATCAGAAGCCAAGTCTTAGAGTCTGATCTGGCTAGCCTACACATTAGTGTGCTCGGCACTGGTGAGAATCTAAAGTGGCGGGATCTTTAGGATCGAGTCTGTATATTGTGATTTTTGATATTTCTTAGACAGAGCCTGCAACCATCCAGAAAGCCTCCAGTAAGCTATCTCATTTATTGAGAAGCCAAGTCTGGTAAATGCTGGTGCAGTCAATCTTTGATAAAGAAATTTTGAGTCCATAAATCTAATGTAAAATTATATTCTGATATCAATAAAGAGAGAAGTTTCATGTTCCGCAGTTTGAGTACTTATCACTCTGAGCTATTTTATTGTTTGTTGAGGTAGTATTGTCTCTCTCATCTTTGCTGAAAGTTCGCCAGAGGTTCGCCAAACCACCTAGGGACGCCAAGGCCGTTTGAAGGCAAGGGAAGGTATATGAAGGCCATTAGTTGCGAGACAGTGGGAGTAGGTTCGTGTATGGGTTCACATAATAAAGTTTGAGAGACTAAAGACAAGAAGAGACTCAACAAGGCCAGTCCGCCTATTTTTGCGGTTGCAAGCAAGCTTGTTTAAAGCCCCTGCATAAAA
>JAXQQM020070655.1:0-11409 GCA_034641835.2 Pinus albicaulis | reverse complement strand
GAATATAATATAAATCTATTTTATTTCAATGTTGAATATTTTTTAATTAATATATTTTTTTAAAGTTTAGTACGACTATATTTTTATCATGTGTAATATATCGCATGTAATTTCACATCAAGGAATTCTTTAACATATATTTATAATGTAATATTTTGATCAAATATAAAAGTGAAATATATAAATAAACATATACAAATTTAAAAAAATTATTTCAATGTTTAAATTTTGTTTTTATTTATAATATATATATATATATATATATATATATATATATATATATATATATATATATATATATATATATATGATATAATATTATACATTTATAGAAAATTAGAATAGAAAAGTCATATATTAATAAAATATAAAAATCATTTAGATAAAAGTAAAACATATATGTAGAATATTTTATCACGTCCAAATACATCACCCTGATCAGGCTAGGGAATTGGACACTTCACATTAATAAATGTTTTAACAATGCACCCAATCACTTTCTATCCAAGACCCCCCTCCACACACACACACATACACACACACACACACACACACATATATATAATCATTTAAAAGTTATTATTATATTTATTTTATTAAAATTTTGCTAAAGAATTTTTTTTTTGTTGATATAAGTTTTGTGTTTTGTTTTATCAATTCTAATTTGACCATAAAGAAAAAATGAAATCAAGTAAAATGATAGAAATACAAATTATGTAGGAAAAATATGTATAGTTGCTATTTATGTAAGTTGAGAGCTTTTGCAAGTCATGTTGAGTTATTCTGCAAAAGATCTCAATCAACATGCTCAAAATGCTCAAATCATTAGTTATAATTTGTTTTGAGGAGGGGTAATTGATCTCAAATTTCAATGTGATGAGTTGGATTGAAAAAGGCCGTTATAAATAATAATAAAAATTTGAACCCACTATTTCTTTTAAATAGGGATTTGGGAGGATTTTAATATTTCAAGAAATAATAATATATAAGGTATGTGTCTAGAATAAATTCATGATTGTTTACCCAGTAAGGGTGGGTCCCTTTAGAAGGTATCCCAAGATTTGAAAGGCCAAAACCTAGTCATATTCAGATTCAATTATGAATTGATGGATGGAAAATGAGCTATGATAATTTTCCATTTTATATTTCCATTTCCAACAACTATATAGATCTATTTTATAAAAATTGGAATTTATAATGAACATACTAACTGTGAACAACTATATGAAAACTCTCAAAATCAGATAAAAAGTTGTTATGTCACATTTATTATTTGTATTTAACTATTAAAAGGCCCTTCAATCTAATTACTCTACCCAAATAGGGTTTTTTATATACCATACATATGTATTATGGCCCATGGGTGAATAATGGTGTGGGATTGCAAGATGTGAGTTAGACAAAGTTTTTTTTTTTTCTAACATGCCTAAACACCCATAGTCTTGGTGTTTATCGTAGAGTCTATAACTACCACACAATATGTGCTTATCTTGGAGTTTTGTATTGTGTCTATATTCTTTATTTTATCTTTTCCAATTTGGAATTGCTTATATCTAAGACATAAAGTTATAATATACATATGTAAGAAATATCCTTATATATATCTTACACACATACACATATTTATCTTATCAAAAAGTAAATGTCAATAATGTCGTGCAGATTTTAAAATTGCTAATATTAAATAGTGAAAAAGAACAAAACACACTAAATACACCTAAAATTTAACTATTTTAAATATTATTTATAACATAAGTATTTAAATTATATAAATTTATATATTCATAAATAGTTATAATTAAAATGTAATATTTCAGTAAAGTAGAAATTATATATATATAATTTTGTTTTCATTTATTATTTATATATATGTTTACGCCAATCCCATTTAAATTATATAGTAACTTTATATATTTATAAAATAGTAATAGGGTTATCTATATATAGATATAATGATGATGATGATGGGTACCCTCCGTTAAGAATAATGTCGTCTATCAGACCTTAAGAGAGGAGAAAAAATCTAAGTTTGATTCTTCAAAATCTAGTTTCCATGGTCAAAGAGAAGCGAAATAAGTGCTCCAAAATGGCTATAGGTGGGCTAGCTTAATAGGTCAAGGATTTGGAAGCGTGGCAGTTGTTAGGGAATTGAGAGCGAATGTGAGTAAGAGTTGAGAAGTCTAAAAGGAAGTGTTTTTCATCGTCCACCTTCTTAGAATCACAAATCTGACATATTCTATTGTTCCAAGGGGTCCTAGGAATAGACCACCTCTCGATATCACTCCGAAGCTCACGGTAATTAGTTCTTATCTTAGCGATGTTCATTTTTTTCTTATTGCTAGACAACACAGAGAGATAATTATGATAATTATGATTATCAAGGGTGGGGTTGATCACTTCCTTATAGTATCTTAGCTTCCTTTTACCCTCCAGCTCCTCATCCTCCCACAACTTGTCCTTAAACTTAGAGGTAATAGTACTTTTTATATTATCTTTGCTTCCCATACTGAGCTCCTCCTTAATTCCCCAATGGTTGAGCTAGGACTGAGTATCCTTATGCCACCTGCTCTTGAATATATATATATATATATATATATATATATATATATATATAATCTTTTAAATTTATTATTTTTGAATAAGAATATATATGTGTTATTTTCTTATTTATACCTTACACATTTAATTTATATGAATTTATATATTTATAAAAAAATATAATAAAGTGCAATATTTTAAAAGTCAAAAGATAAATAATATATATATATATATATATATATATATTACATGTATTAAAAAAAAAAATTAAATGTTGTTGTTATTTTACTGTTTAAAATTTTTGAATATATATATATATGTGTGTGTGTGTGGACATTAAGATGGATCTTGGTTGGTATTATATAAATTTCACATCTTTGTAGATAAAAGTATTCTCATTTTTAATTTATTAAAATTTTGATTTTAATATAAATAAAAAACATGTGAAAAAATTTATACAAATTGAATGAAAATAATATTCAGATTGATGGTCACATTGAGATGGTTGGGCAACATAATGCCCACCCTGATATTGTTGAGAACCAGAATGACCGCCGATTGGTTGAGATCCAACACGACCACACATTAATTGGCCTCTAGGGGAATGCATATCACCACCCTCACTTAATTGACCACCACCTATTGATGGGCCACCAGGGGAATGTCTAACACGACCACCCTCATGCGGCGAGAGGGAAGCTTCATAAAAAATTATGAATATATAATCAATTAAAAAATACATACATTCATATAAATACATGTACATATGATTGATTAAATTGCGTGAACCATACCACGATTGTGTGAACCATGGCCATGCTCCATTGATGGAGTAGATACTCTTTTCCTTCTAACTCCTAAAAAAAATGAAATTTATTATAAACTAATTTAACTCACAAAATTGATAAAAAATCAATTCCATATGTATACATGTATGTACATGGGGATATATATATATATATATATATATATATATATATAATATGGACATTTACAATTATTTTTAAAATTACTATTTAAAATAAATTCAAAATATTTCAAAAAATTATTGTAATTTAGTACACAAATGTTGAGCACAAACACAAATTATGTAAAACACAACATTCAAAGCACAAATTCATGTGTGAAACTCACTTTAAACAATTTTTTTTGAAGTACTCACATTTTAATTTTATAAAACTTGAATTTCACCAAATTGATGTGCGAAACTCACTTTAAACAAAAAATTGTTGAAGTCCTCACATTTTAATTTTATAAAACATGAAGTTCACCAAGTTGCACTTACATGGTGGGAGCACACTAGGTATAGAATTGAAAAAAATACATGGTCATTAAAAATTATGCATATATAAATAAAAAACACACACATATCAAAGATATGTTACAATGTCCATCAATCAATTTTGAAGGAGAGCGTCTCAACACTAATTCATATTTGAGAGATGAATCTTGAATTGGCATTGCTGAGTATAATACTATTTCTTCTATTAATTCACTTTTTATAGATGAATCTTAAATTTGCATTACCCCACACAATAGATCACCAAACATCTTATTAACATTTGCACAATTTCTTATACTGAAAAAATGAAATTGTCTAACAATATTGTTTTCTTTTCCATGCAATTGTTTTAGCCTCTCCTCTTATCTTGGTACACGGCTTCCATCTAGTTGCACACAAGTTTAGAATTGGTGAAAACTACAATTCCGTTTGATCCATACTCCCTAGATGTTCCCAAGCCTTCTATCGATGCAATATAATATGCCTCATTGTTTGTTTTTCTTCCCAGTATATTCATTTTCCTTTGGAGGACCTTGTTAGTTGCAATATTGCAAAGGACATATGTAATCACTGCTTTCCCTCGATTGGGATAGCAAGAAAAATCTATGCATAATGTTCATTTTTCAACCATGTTTAGTGGGATTTTTGATCCCATAAAAAAAAATTCAATAAAATATATTAAATAAACATTTGTTGCAAATGCATGGGAGAAATGACATATACAAGGTTCCAAAAAACACTAGCAAAAAAAAAAAATCAAATTCAATAAAATATATTAAATGAACATTTATTGCAAATTCATGGGAAAAATGACATGTAAGTGGTTTGCCTTAAAGTTTATGGGTGAAATGACATGTACATGGTTCCCAAAAACACTAGAAAATTCCTTAAAGTTTATGGGAGAAATGACATGTACATGGTTCCCAAAAACACTAGAAAATGCCTTAAAACTTATGGGAGAAATGACATGTACATGATTTGCCTTAAATTTTGCCTTGATTTTAAGGGAGAAATGACATGTACATGGTTTTCCTTAAATTTTATGGTAGAAATGACATCTAGAAATGACATGGCTTAATGTTTTCCTTTCCTAGAGTTAATGGGAAAAATGACATGTACATGGTTTGCCTTAAATTTTATGGGATAAATGACATAGAAATGACATGCCTTAAAGTTTTCCTTCATTTTATGGGAGAAATGACACATGTACATGGTTTGCCTTAAGGTTTTTCTTAATTTTATGGGAGAAATGACAAATAAATGAAATGTACATGGTTCCCAAAACAGTAGAAAATGTCTTATATTTTATGGAGAAAATTACATGTACATGGTTATCCTTAAAGTTTTCCTTGATTTGATGGGAGAAATGACATCTACATGGTTTTCCTTAAAGTTTGCCTTACGTTTATGGGAGAAACGGCATGTACATGGTTTTCCTTAAATTTTATGGGAGTAATGACATAAAAATGACATGTATATGGTTCCCAAAACACTAAAAAATGCCTTAAAGTTTGTGGGAGAAATGACATGTACATGGTTTCAAAAGATACTAACATTTTCCTTAAAAATACATTAAATTAACCTTAAAGTTTATGGAAGAAATGAAATGTACATGGTTTCAAATAACACTAACATTTTCCTTAAAAATATACTAAATTAAATTTTATGGGAGAAATTACATTTACATGGTTTTATTTAAAGTTTTGCTTAATTTTATGGGAGAAATGACATGTACATATTTCTCCTTAAGTTTTCATTAAGGTTTATGGGAGAAATGACATAGAGATGACATGTACATGGTTCACAAAACACTAGAAAATGGATTAAAGTTTATGGGAGAAATGTACAAAGTTTATGGAAGAAATGACACACTAGAAAATGCCTCAAATGGGAGAAATGAGACACTAGAAAATGCCTTAAATTTTAAGGGAGAAATGTAGAAAGTTTATGGGAGAAATGAAATGTACAGTGACTGTTGGTAATAACTCACTATTAACACACAGATTTGAACATATAATTTCCATTTCTAAGCATTTTGATCTTGCTGACTGTCACTGTCTATATTGGCACATTAGCTCATGTTTTTGGTGTCAATGGTATTTGAAAAATGGTTTTCTGCGTCACATTTTGTGTTGATATTGATACCTTTAAAAAATCATCCATATAAATCATAAAATGGTATTTGAAAAATGATTTTCTACCACATGTTTTGTATTGATATTGATAATTTTCCATACCCATCCATATAAATCATAAAACTTGGACTAAAAGGATATTGATAATTTTCCAAACCCATCAATATAAATCATAAAACTTGGACTAAAAGTAAATGATTGTAGTAAAATGTTTAGAAAAGATTGTAGTAAAATGTATAGAGACAAGCAAACAAAAACTGCGGACAACTTCCAAAGGAGATAATTAATAGAATTTCATCAAATAAAAATTAAATTAAAAAAAAAAGCCATAAAAAAAATAGATCATAAACCATAGAACCTTCTTACCTTCGCTTCCTCCCCTTTTCGCGCTTGCAACAAGGAGGCAGCAAGAGAGAAGTGCAACAGTGAGACAACAATAGAACATAGCAACGAGACAGAAATAGAGCCACACATTTTGTGCTGATATTGACAATTTTCCAAACCCATCCATATAAATCATAAAAATTGGACTAAAAGTAAACGATTGTAGTAAAATGTATAGAGACAAGCAAACACAAAATGTCGACAACTTCCAAGGGAGAGAATTAATAACATTTCATAAAATGAATAAGTTAAATTATAAGAGAACTTCATACATAGATAAATATGCCAAGACTTCAAAAAGGATGACAGAATCACGAAATAACTTCAAAAAGGATGAAAGAGCTTCCGCCATAAGAGAACATTAGGACAACCTTGAAAATATTACACACAACATAAAGAGGAACCTTGTTAAATCTAACATAGATTCAAATAACATGGCCACAACACCAATAAGGATGACAAAATCACGAAATAAATTTAAAAAGGATGGTAGGGCTTCTAACATAAGATAACATTAGGAAAACCCTCAAAATATTACACACATCGATATAAGAGAACATTAGGTAAACTCTCAAGAGATACAAACAATGACATAAGAGAACATTAGGACAACCCACAAAATATTACACACGTCAAAGATATTGGGTTCAATGAATTATATGAGTGAGCATAATGCTTGTAGAATTCTCTATGGAATCACGATGACCTATCCTCTAAACCAATCATTGCATACATAGTGAATTTTCATCTTATCATAAGCATAGTTTACTTTATAGATAGGTCACTCTATTGATCTTGTTTATTATTATATGCCAGAGTTGGATTCATTTACAGAAAATGATGAAAAGAAAGAATCTACACATGCACCTTGGCTTGAGTACGAATCACATAATGAATCTTCTATAACAGAGAATAATGAAATAATGAATAATAATAGAGAATACAAATAGTAATACTAAGTAGATAAAGTAGTGTCTAAATTACGTGTTACTGCTTATGAGTGGGTTAATATATGAAATGTATCTATGACCTTAGCGCAACAACAGAGCTTCTCATCTACTGGTTTTATGGCTAATATGTATAGAGCATTATTTGACTATGTTTTATTATATGTACATAACCTACAGCTACTTTCACAAACTTCCTACTGATCAATTTTTGTCTAACATTCACTGTTAACAAAGATGCAAATTTTTTATTTTATTCGTGCTTTATTCAGTTTCATTTTTATGATAAGCTCAGTGATGTCATGTATAAGCGTATACGAAAAGGATAAATGGGCTTACCAGTGGATTAATATATGAACTGTATCTGTGACCCTAGCGCAACAACAAAGCTTCTCATCTACTGTTTTTTTGGGTAATATATACAAAGAAATTTTTGAATATGTTTTATTATATGTACATAAACTACAACTACTTGCACGAACTTCCTACTGATTAATTTTTGTCTATCATTAACTGTTAACAGAGATGTAAATTTTTTGTTTTATTTATGCTTTATTCTGTTTCATTTTTATGATAAGCTCAATGATGTATTGTGTTACTACTGACCTACCCGGGATAGTTATTTTCGGTATCACATTTAGAAGAATAATCTTTTTTTCAATTTCGGTTGGAACAATCATATCTAATCACCACTTTTGGGATATGGGATTTATCATCACAATTCGTATAGTATAATATAATTATAATAATTTGTAAATTCACTATATTTTTGTGTAATAACAAACCTTAACCTCATGTTAGTGCCATCGTCGCTTACGAGGAGTTTAAGTTTCAAAGGTGGAGCTGTTAGTGCAAAATTCTCTCTGTTTTTTGTCATATTAAATATAAGAGTTATTGTAATGCACAGGTTCGATTCCAGTAATCATAGGAACCAAGCATAATGGTAATACCTCAATATAGATAACATGGGAAATGTGTTATGAATATACTGTATATTGTACTACTAAGTAAGAGTGAGAAAACCCATATCATGCATATTAACCTATTCGATATCCAATAGCTATAATGGGAATAACGCTATTGTAATAAGGTAAGTAGTGTTCTGTGTACTAGTTGTAATCAATCTAAGCTCTTCTATTAATTACGGTTACATGGAGTTAGATCTATCATTCTCCTTATATATTTGTATATAAGGTTGTGTATACTACTGATATGATACAAGTCTTATGTGATATGTATAGTTAATTACACACATTTTCCTGAATACAACTATCCCAATGGTATTACTACTATTAGTTTCATATATTATGTTGATTACTAACCTTCCTTTAAAGTGAAACAATATGGAATAGGAAGATAAAGTACATTGAACACTTGACTCTATGCACCTGAAGTTTGTACTATTACTTATCTACCTAATAGGCAACAAGTATTTGAACATAGCTTCAGTATCAGAGTCTATATGGAACTATGTATAGTACATGCAATTTTCCTTATAATAAATATGGATCATTAATATCATGACATGGAGCAAAGATAATTAATATCTTACTATTTTATGTAGATCTTTGTACTGGTTGACTAGTAAAAGGTATTAGTTAACCTAGAACATAGTTTTAATTTTAATGGGCTTATCAGTGGATCAATATATGAATTGTATCTGTAACCTCAGTGCAACAACAAAGCTTCTCATCTACTGGTTTTTTGGCTTTAATATATATAGAGAATTTTTTGACTATGTTGTATTAATATACCTTAGCTCTTTCACAATTACAGTACCAATACCGTATATGTTTCCTCTTTATTAACTATGTAGATTACGTATATTTAATAAGTGGTTTCATACTATGAACTGAACCTCGTAGAAACTGTAACAAGGTAAGTATTCTGTATAATAAGGAGAACATGATATGAGCTATTACCCTTATATTACACATAAGTATGAATGAGCTTCGTAATGGATAAAAATGTAATGAGACTAATCATGTAAAGCTTATATCGTACTGAAACCCGTAGAACTTTCCTAATTATGAGCTAATAGTTATGGTTACATCACGTGTTAAGATATCATAGTAATATCTGTATTCAATTAGTGTGATAGAGCTTATACCTTATCATTGTAATTACTATAAATGACTCACATTATGTGCTAGAAAATGCATGGTAAACACACATGGAAATAAGAAAAGCATGAGTTATCATTCTATTAACCATATATGTGCATTTATATTACATTGGCGTGACTCTTGGATTCCACATTCCAAGGTCACTTGGACTCCTCTTTGATTGTTCGCCTTCCACACCTACCCATAGAGGATTAGGTTTTGAAAATCCCCCCCCTTAATCTGAAGCGGTATGTGTGAGTCCTGTTGAGTCTCAAATCTGCATCTTTTCCATACACTTTTCTATACCTTTTTCATCCACCTGAAACTCCCAAGTTGTCAATATCATTGTAGATTAATTGCAAAAGAGCATCTAACATGGTTTTTAACTATATTTTTGTGTCTGCTATTTGATTTAGATTTTGTTCATTTAGCTGCGGAATCTTGCCACTTTCCGCAGCTGCTGCAACTTTCCGCAGCCATTTTGTGAAAATCTATGTTACAGGTGCCTACAAGAAAAACGAGCCACATGGGCAAGTCAGAAATGATGTGGACATGGATCGTGTCCTATTGGCTCGAGCAAATTCATCTAAGGAGGCTGCGGTCAAAGGTGTCCAAATGGAAGTCAACTATAGAGTCCCACGGTGACAGGACTCTGTTTCGTGTCACGTGAAGATTCATATGGCCGTTTCTGAGTTGCGGGGGACAAATCAACATCTGTACACGGCTCCATAGCCGAATTCAAACATCCACTCCTCATAGATTTACTCTTCAATACGGCCATGATCCTAGATCTGTGGACGTAATGTTCCATGTGTTCTCCATCATCATAAACTTTAGGAATCAGTTATATTTCTTTTGTTATAAATAACGCGTTTGTATACGCATATTAGATTAGTCTCTATTAGTTTTTATTAGTCTGCTCTGTAATGTAATTACGCTGCCACTGTGCCGTAATATCACCTTTCTGTTATGACTGCATTTTAATATAAGAAGTCTCTGTTTCCAAACGTAATTCGTACTTGAATATTGTTGCCAAGGCTGGTGTAGAGGGCCCCTGCACTTGCCAAGGTTCTGTGCATTATTGTATAGTTCTTGTTTTATTTCTTTAAAGCTCATTGTGCCATAATCCATTCACATGTTTATACATTGCATCTTTCATGGTATATATGCTTCATTTATGCTTATAATCTTTCATGCTTTCCATTTTACTTCTGTCTTTCATGTTTTATATTATTGATAACTGATCAGTGTTCTTGTTTCAGGTTATAAATAGGCAGCCCGGGCATTTGCATAACTTTTTGACTAATGACATGGAATTAACATTGTTCTGCTGCTAATTTGCTTTTCTTAGTTTCTGTTTAATTTCAGTATTGCTTTGTTTAATTCAGTTTTGCTCATTTGCTTCAGTAGTTAAATTTAGATATATTAAACTGCTCATAACATCTTCAGTTGCCTCCGAAAGCCACAGCTGGACTGATGGTGAGGGATTGTATTATGAAATGTGTGGTTTGATATTAGTTTCCTTTCTGCAAATTTAGATATATTAAACTGCTCATAACATCTTCAGTTGCCTCCGAAAGCCACAGCTGGACTGATGGTGAGGGATTGTATTATGAAATGTGTAGTTTGATATTAGTTTCCTTTATGCAAGTTAGAAATATTAAATTGTGCATGACATCTTCAGTTACCTCCGAAAGCCACAGCTGGACTGATGGTGAGGGATTGAATTATGAATGTGTGGTTTGATATTAGTTTACTTTCTGCAAGTTAGATATCAGTTACTCAAATTGTTTATGGTTACTTCCGAAAATCATAGCTGGACTAATGATGAGGGATCAGAAGACAAGTTGATGTAATTTGATTTAGATTTACTTTGTTGCAATTTTGGATTTCTTTAAGCATAGTTTCTTTTGTGTTTAGACAGCAGCAATAATAGTTTGGTTTTCATGCTCAATAGTTCATTGTTTTGATTTATTATACTAGCAGCACCTTTTCATTTCAGCAGCACATTTTCATTT
>JAXQQM020090309.1:0-38309 GCA_034641835.2 Pinus albicaulis | reverse complement strand
CATATTATTGTTGTCATTTGACTCTTTTCAGAGCTCGTATTTATTTTTTTATTTTTTAGTTTATATATGCATGTTATTTATCTATCTAGTATGCTTATGATTCTATCTTGTTACACTAACTTGCTTGACTCCACTTCTTTTTCTGCCTATTACCGATAGCTTAAGAGGGTAGACCACACCCCTTAAGTTGGTGTGATCTCATACATACATGAACCAAACACACTCCAACACTTAGCCTAATGTCGGATGGTGGAATAATGCTCAAGTAACCTCCTTGCTTGCTTCCCGGATGAAGGGTTGCTCCCCTCACTAGAAAACAAGCTCAGAAACTGGGTTTGTCAACCCTCCACTGCTACTGCCCTACAAAATAACGCAATTCCTAAAGAAGATTGTGCTGTGGATGACGGTTGAAGCTTGGCTTGATTTTGGATGGTGGAAATTAATCTCAATGAACCTCTCTGTAGTGGGCACTCGAAGACCCCTGAGGATGAGGGTGGGATTTCCACTCGGAAACACCCTTGTGCTAAACAGCATAGCAGACTCTGCTAAATAGCTGAAGCGTGTAGAAAGTCATAAAATACCAAGGCAAAAAAAATATTTAGAATGTCATCTATGGCTTCCATCCCCTTCCTTATATTCTTGGTGAGCTTCCTCACCCTTGGTCCCACTCATTAAATATGCTACTCCAGTGCATACACTCCTCCATCATAATTTTTTTGTCCTCAATAACTCTCCACTACCTCCATGACCGTGTTGTTGATTTGGTCAACCTTGACCCTATCGACATGCTTTAGCCCCTATTCACACCCAAAAGTGATTTATTCAGCTGATACAATTATCCACATTCTCATTAGAAGTGGTTTTATTCCTACTAAAGAGATTTATGGGTCTCTCTACCCTCTTATTCATCTACCTTATTAACAAAAGCAAAAATTAATATTCCAACTAGCTGAAAGCTAATTAGGAATATTACACCCTCCATGGCATCCATCACCCAAGTAGACCATGCATCAAAACTATGATGCCATGGCCATAACACTCTAGTCCGAGAAGCACTTCATGTTCATCCATCCATCATGCATCAAGTCAAGTTTTATCATATCACGATAAAACCCCTTTCCCAGACTACCATTTTCGTAAGAAAATTGAACACACACCACCACCTCTCACATTTGGCCTACCATACCTCCATCAGCATAGCCCATCTGCGATATTTTCCATCAACTTCACCATCCCTGCACCAAGACTAACCAATGGGACCCCCACCCTCACCAAAAACACCTTCCTCACATCATCAAGTGAGCGATCATTTTCATGTTTTTTGGGGCACCCGTCTCCGTGTTTGTACAATCCAAACCCATTTTATATTCTTTTGGAAAGTGTACAAATATTTTTTAGGATAACATCTCCCACCTATCCATTCACTTTTCTCATTGGAAGTAGTCTCTAAATCACCCTTGGTCAGAGCTTCACACCTTTCATGCAAAGCCACTACGACATTCATAACAAACATATACCCACCCTGGAACATCCTACTGACTCCAAGGATTTCCTCATCAGAAACCGTTATGACTTCCGCCAAATTGCTGTTACAAGCTCCAGTCGTGGGCCACTGAACTCGCATCATCATTTTTCAGCCATTTCTCGCCATTCTGCCTATGTTAACCTATAATCCCCCACCTGTTCTATCATATACTCTGGTCCCTTGCATCATTATTTCTCTCGATTGGTTGAGGATTCCTTCTTGTCAACTTCAACAACCATTTTCCAAAAAGGAAGCAGTACCTTGGATGGATCCTTACCTCAATAGAGGCATCCTTGGATGGCACTATGGAAATTATCATTTCCCATTGATGTCATCGATCATCCTGACATTCGACTACATCACAAGCTTTCATGTCAATATGGGATTGTACTTCACAACCATTGCACTTTGTCAGAATTCCTATAATACTCATGCCATTATAAGCATCTCTTTCAACAATTCTTACACAGGAAGGTCCTAGTCATACACCCATGCATACAATGAGCATTTATTCTAAAATATGACATTCCAAGATTACGCATGTGGGTGCTACATTCAACATATTTTCAAATAAAGAACGCCCTTGAGAGCATCAACAATCATCATCATCAACCAAATTAGAAGGTCACTACCATATAAGTGACACAGATAGAACCTCTATCTGTCAGATAGGCTTTAACTAGCCAAAGCATCACGAGCATGGGATATGCCCGCCTCATAGAAATATTGTATTTTATTCTATCTCTTGCAGGTTTCCGACAGAACATGGTCCACCGTATACTCACAACAAAGGGTCTCCAACCTTAAGTTGCATGCTAGTTACTCTCTCTCTCTCTCTCTCTCTCAACACGGGTTATACAGAATAGAAACTATAATGTATTTTGGCTATACAGTTCTTCCTAGACCTCATACATTAGGGGGCAATTGTTTTCACAGGGAAATCGGACAGGCAAAGGACATCATGAAATGTCAAGTAGAAGAATTTACAGGATGGAAAAAAATTACAGAATCTGTAAAATTTAAATTTTCCTAAGGTCAAAAGGAAAATTTATTAAGTTGTGGACAGAAGACACTGGCAAAATGAGCTATACGTGCCCTTTTCTTCGACAGCAGTGCAAGTCTTCGCGGCTATCCCTCAGAAAGCCGAACAGTTTTGGGTATGGAGAAAGGTCACTATCCGTGACCACTTTTCACACTTCAGGAACAATATTCTCCACTTAAGACCGCCCAAGGACAGTCACCTAGAGCCACCTTGAGGACTCAAGTGAGCACACAATGGAATCAACCACCACTCTTTGGTCATTATCCACAATTGTACCAAGAGAGGGAAGAATATTTTAATTTTTCCTATAAAAGACCACCATGAGAAGAAAAATTTAGAACACATTATTATGCTGGCCAAATTTCCCATGAGAAAACCAGCAGTGTGTTGTCCAAGTAGCAAAGGAGTGAAGGGATTCATTTTTTGGCCATCCAAAGGAGAATTGCATCAGTTGTCCATTATCTGATCACTCATTCGAGGAGAAGAGAGAGGCTTGCAAACAACTTAAAGGAAGAGCCTCATTGATTTAAGTATTAGAGCTCCATAGCTCTAAGGACTCATTGCAAGTGTTTTAGCGTTCTAACTCTTTTTTACCACCAGCAGCTAATAAAAGGGGATTCGTTCTCCGTTGGTATTATTAGTTTGTTTACTCAATATTGAGCTCGTGTTATATTTGTATTTGTTGTTTCTTATTTCCTCCTCTTTTGTAGCATGCTATGTTTTATAGCTAGTTTGTCTACATGTTATGATGCTTCACAAACCATCTAATAACCCATTTTTTCCCTGTGACAATTTCTTATAGGATAGAAATAACCCCTACCAAGCACCAGTTCATTTCGTACATCTGTGTACCAAACACACCAACACAACAGTGAATATCTTCGCTGCTATCCCTCAGATAATCACGCGATCCTGGGTATGCAGAAATTCACCATCCAGGACCACTTGGCACACTTGAAGAAGAATATTCCCACTCAATCCAGCCAATTATATCCACCTTGGAGCCACCTTAAGGCCTTAAGTGCAGCACACAATGGAATCAGCCTCCCACTCTTGTGTCAACATCCATATTGTACCAAGAGAGGGAGGGAAATTTTGAATTTGCCTATAAAATACCATCATAGGAAGAAGAACATGAGAACACAATGTTATGTTGGCCAAATTTCTTGAGAGAAAACCAGCATTGTGTTGTCGAAGCAGCAAGGAGTGGAAGGATTCAGTTTTTGGCCATCCAACACCTCAATCCAAGAGAAGAAGTTCACCAAGTGTCCGTCATTCTACCATCCGTCGAGGAGAGAGAGAGGCTTGTAAGAATCTTAAAGGGAAAATACCCCTGTGCCTTGAATATTAGAGCTCCATGGCTCTAAGGATTCATTTCAAATGATTTAGCATCCTATTCTCTTATACCATCAACAACTAATAAAAGGGGAAGAATTCTCTGTTTGGATTATTAGTATGTTTGACTTGATTGAGCTTGTTATTGTACATGAGTATTTTTATTTTTTTTATCCTTTATTGTAGCATGCTATGTTCTTTACTTAGTTTACAACATGTTATGTTGTTCCACTAACAATCTAACAAACCAATTGACATGTTACTTTCTTGTAGGAAAGCAGTCTCCCCTACCAAGCACAGTGCATTTCATCTACCCATTCACCCAATGCACTTCAACACTTATTATTCTTTTGAACAGTGGCGTGGTCTGCAAAAGTGAAACTTTTCTTTAAGTTTTATGATTACTATGGTATAAAATACTTCTAACCTTTTCTATTATCCTTAGAATTATATGATATATACATTTATCAAGAAGGGAACATTTAGAGAGATTGCAGATGACTAATTGATTTACTGGATTTTTTCTTGTTTCCTCCACTTCACTTTCCAAGGTTTTTGTAATTGCATCTATGTAGGTTTGCAAAGTGATGACACTGTCCATCTGGTCTTTGGTGCATTAACCGCTGGATCTGCCAATGTTGTTGTTGCAGAAATTATTGTGTCTCCAAAATAAGGTGACTTCAGGGGTTTCCATCTTGGCATGGTGATTGTTATCTTAAAGGGGAGGAGGAGGTGGAAACAGTAGCGGAGGGCACTGGTTATTTGGCAGCCTAACAACAAGCCTTGTGCACCAGAAGAAGTTGTGTGAAGAAGCCATCTTCTGTGTGAATAAGTCGTGTGTATGGACTCAAGAGATCGGAGATAGTCGAAAGGCTCGATTATGTAAGATATACTAGAACGGAGGTCATTAAAACAAAAAAATTAATGTTAACCAAGTAATGCTAGCATTACTTGGCTATGAAGAAAATTTCATCGAAACACACTTTTTGTTCTTAAGTTTTTTCCTCTCTGCCTTGGGAAGAGGCCAATAAGACAATGAAATAAATTTCCATATTGCTAGTCGACAGGACAAAGCTTATAAGTGTATAAGCTGCAGGCTCGAACGTATATAAGATCAAAACTAGAAATTAAAGTAAATGAAGTAATGCTAAATAACATCATTTTGATTCTTATAGTCCCATGCCTAACATCAGGGACTAATAATACCCAAAGAAAAATTCCAGAGATTTCAAAACAATTTACATAAAATACATAAACAGACAATAAACTTGTTGTCAATAAAAATACCAAGTCAAATAACACCATTTTGAAGTGTCCATTGCTATATTTTACAAAGAGAAACAACTTAAACATAATACCCTAGGAAAAAATATGCTTAAATATACAACAGGTTTCTTTAAAAAAAAAAATTATATACTTATTAAATTATATCATTATCTCTTTTGGATCCATGGAATCACATTTCACTTTCCCAAACAAACGAAATCAAGTCTTTATGGGCAAATCTCCTTCTCAATTACAATAAAAAATTTAATCTTTATTTTTTTTAAGTAAAGTTTATATTTTAACAATAAATTTGTTTTAATCATTAAATTATAAAGTTTATATTTTAACAATGAATTTGTTTTAATCATTAAATTATAACTTGTTATAAAGTTTAAATTTAGATAAACAAATATGTATATTTTTGTGAATTTGTAATTTGTCAGAGTAATTTGGGTAAGGCCTAGGATCAAACTTTATTGTTATCACTGTAACACCAAGATTATATCCAACAACCTACAAGCCAAATATACAAATATTTTATGAGTTAGGGAGAGCCAAGACGTCCCAACCCAATCAAAGTGGGATCTACCCTAGAAGTCACACTCTTAAATTAGTAGAAATAATGAATGAATTATATAATATAAACAATCAATTTCAAAATATCTTTAATTAAATTTAAAACCCTTAATCACTTAAAATATTTCATCCAAAAATAAGCAATTAAAATAAATTATATTTAATTGTCAAAATTCAAATTGTCAAATATTGATCAGATATGGATCAAGGACCTAAATGATAGCTCAAATTTCAAAGTGTTCGGAAGTGTGCCAAACCTAAGTGACCGGATAGATCTCATCTTCCTGATTCCGGCACCGTGAACTGTTCGAAAAACCGACACTGTATGAAGAAGTTATCGCAGTTTGAAAAGTCCAATAGACTGCAATTTTTGGACTTTGACCAAGTTTGACTGGAATTTGGGAAAATTAAAAAGAGAATATTCCTGGAATATTCTTATAATATTCCTCAAAATATTCCCTGTTGGAACAGGGTCTCCTACAAGCTGCGAAACTGGTCCAATTTTTAATACTTTTGATTAAATTTAGTCTAGCGCAGGGGTTTTGGGGTGGGTCAAAGCCCCGAAAGCATTGTAATGGGAAAAAGGGTAAACCAGGGGTCCAAAATCCATGGTTTGTGGACCATAGGAAAGATTAGATTAGATTATTATAAATAGAGGAACATTTTTTATTGTAAAGTAGAGAAATTGAAGAGCTATTGAGGCGAACTGTGATTTAAGATATCTGTTTGGGTGTTTGGGTTTTGGGGAAAGGACTCCTGCTAGCTGTGTGCACGGAGATCCAGAGTCCAGCTATGTGTGGACCCTGCTGCTGTGTGCGCAGGCTGGGAAGCATATTGTAAGAAGGAACTGATGAATTGATGAATAAGAAAGGTTGATAGAGAACTGAATCTATGTGTACTGTTTGTGTGAATCATTGGTAACTACTGCATTATGCCCATTTTGTATTCGATCTATGAAAGATCTGTGTAAGTGTGTTTTTTGTATCTAGATTTGTTCTGTTCTGTTTATGCAATATTGTGTTACTTCCATAAAAGTATATAATTATAGATCTAGAGCACGTGGATGCAATTAGAGACCTATTGACCCTGCGCAGAAAAAGGTGATCTGGGTATCACAGGGCTGAACGTAGCTCTGCTTGCCTTACCTATACTTTCTCAGGGTGCGGAAACCTGGTTCCAATACCCACCCATACTACTTCGGGTGAAACTTTTCCTGCGCAAGTAGGTCACTACTGAAAGGGCCAGTAGTATAGGGGTTTGTTGGCAAACCTCGCACTCCGAACCTGGGTCAAGACCCCTCGAGCCAACAAATGGTTCCATTGTCGGGACCTGGAGAATTTTGAGGAAGGGATCGAGTAATGACAAGAGAGTATTGGAAGCCTAAAAGGAAGGAAATTGAGGACTGGTTCGAAAAGTAGATCCAGGAATTTGCGGTAAAAGAAAATCGCAGCGAGAAGTTAACGGTGGAAAGGTTTATAAAATAGGTACATTCTTACCAAAAGCTATGAAATATTCTTTGTAACATTTGCAGTTGAGCTTCAGGAGTGGCTGGCTAGGCTCGTAGAATTCCAGAAGTTTTGGAAGGACGAGTGAGTCACTCAGTGGACCCTAGAGCTGATCCAACAGCTGGAGAGGACTAATAATACTATTACATGCACAGTAGATAATTGGGTGGACAGTGTGCTAGGAGGATTTGTGACAGAATTTTCCATTGATCAGTTTGTCTCCTACTCTAAGGCCAAACGACGATTCTTCAAAGGGTTCCAGGACAAATTTATGAATAAATTGTCATTGTTGATTAAGATATTATTGTGTGAAAAGAGCATTCTATGTATTCATATTGACTGAATGACCTCAAATCTAGACGAGAGCACGACGTGCAGTGGTAAATACTATCAAACCAACCTCGACAAGAGGAGATCCACCTATAACTTTTTGCGAGAACCAGCTGCGCAAGACCCCCTGGCTACACCGCCGCCCAGGCCGCACCATTAGGGGAATTTCAAGGTCTAAAATGGGCCTCCTAAGGAAATTATAAAATAATAGTGGAAAAAATCAAATAAGATTTGATGACATCATCAAATTTTAGAGGGAAAAGTGAAAAAACTACTTTTTCAACTCATATTTTCAACTTATCTCCCAAATTTTTTACTCAAATTTCGAGTGGGAGTACTCATTGGATGTGAAATTTAATTCCTCATCCAAGGATTACCCATGTTGCATACTTTCGATGGGTCCTACTACACGAAAAATGAGAAAAACATAAAAAATGTGATTGTAATCACGTTTTTTTAATGTATTTCTCATTTTTCATGTAGTAGAGTTCATCAAAAGTATGCAACATGGGTACTCCTTGGATGGGGAATTAAATTTTTCATCCAACGAGTACTCCCACTCGAAATTTGAGTAAAAATTTTGGGAGATAAGTTGAAAATATGAGTTGAAAAAGTAGTTTTACTATTTTATTATTTTTTAATATTTTACTCTTTTATTTAAAAAATGGTAAATCACCCCCCATGGTTGACATCATCATCTTGAATCCTATTGGTTGTTATAAAGTTTTATTTGTTGTACATTTTTTCTAGGAGTGCCCACTAGGATCTTAAAATTCCTAATGTAAAGGTGTGTAAGAACCCACCACCACCACCCTGCCCAAGAAGATGGGTTAAGACCAGACTACCCACCTTTAAGGGGTAGGGATGAGGATATGGACCTATTTTGGTTTGTTGTAGACTCTGTCTGGACTGCGCAAAATGTGACAAATGAGCACAGAAGAGGGCGCAGCTTGTCCCCATTCGAGGACAAAGTATTGACCGTATATGCTATACATTTCCGTACGAGGCGTATTTATTCAAGATATCAACATTTCAGAGCAACAAATTTTGTAATAATCTATTTTAATTTGGTAAGTAGTATAAAAGGACTTCAAACATGGCAGATAACTGGTGAGGTCACTGTCATTAGCTTAAAAGAAAGAAATCAAGGAAGGAGGCTCATGGGAGGACGATAGACACACTAATGGTTCATCACCATGTTGTTACCCCACCTGTGCACGCCAATGAGTCAACTGAATCGCAGGAAAAAGCAAGTGGAAGTCGCAGGAAACTAGCCGCACCCGCAGAAGATACTTTGGAGGCACATCAACCTGGGAGCGCTGGAGCGTATCCATGGAATTTGTTAATCCATGAAATGAATGAGGAAAGGAACATGTATTTATGCATATGATGCTCGGTGTATAAATCATACCACAGACCGCTGCCTCTATTGTATATTACATGGTAGAGGACCAGTCCACACACCTGGAGCAAGTGGGACTATCCTGCTGCAACCAAGTTTCAGTGACTGTTACTGTAAAGCGTTGAAGACGACTGTGTTTCCAGCTCGTATGATATGAACCATTTCCCTCCCTGTCATGGGTGCATATGTCCTAGAACTCGCAACACCCAGCAAAGCTTTGTCACTGAGCAGATAATGATGATAAGAATTGTTACACTTTATGACTACTGAGGACTGGGAATTATAGGGCATGGTCTAGGACCCCGCACCATCGAGAACTTCGAGCTTTAAGGATCTCAAAGAGCAAGCAGAGAGGTTCAGGAGTGGAAGTGCAGACGAGGATGTGGGTATTTAATATGTTATAACTCACAGTGAGCCAGGACATCATCAAAGACCCGCCTCAAATCCCACCAGGAAATCACATAAATATTGTAAACAATAATTAACATGGTTGAAGATTGCCTAATTTAATAGCTAAGATGCAGAGCACTCACTCCTATGTAGAATGAAAAGAGTTAAAAGCTAAGCTAAGAAATGAGGACCTTAGTGAAGAAAGCTATAAATACTATAGATGGTCACCACAGAGCAGAAAGAGCTTTAGATGCACAGATCTCAGGACTCCTCAGATGATCAACATTAGCAAGGGGATAAGAAACATCGTAAAACATCACAAATGCTAACACACCTCAGATAGAGGAAAGGTTGAGCCCTTTCTCTGCAGCATGTCCGAAATTGTTATGTAACCCACAGTCAGACAGTAATCTTTCACATTAATGCATAGCTTCTGCAGCCGCCCGATCCGATTCCCGTGACCACAAGATGGCCAATGTTTAAAAGGTGAGTATAAAACACAATTTAAGAGAAATGTGAAGCATCGCTGTACGAAAGACTACGAGATGGATCAAGTATTTCAGACTCTATCAGACAAGTGAACGTATTACCAAAGAAAACATGGCAAACGAATGGGAGATCCTAATTGAATGGTCCACTATCCAATCGTGCATGGTAATTTAACAAAATATCATCCCTCTCGGGAAGGCCGCCAAAAAGTCATGGTACATATCGGGTAGAGTAAAAAGTCCTAGCCGACTTTGAAGTAATAGAAATTGTGAAGATGTGATCCTCATCTTAATTCTCAGACTGACTAGGCTAAGGGAAGGTGGGGTGTCATCAATCTCACAAAAAGCTGCAAGATGGTGTTTGAAAATACAGGGTACGCGCGTAATAGTACCAATGGATCCCGTAGGAAGTTGCGGGGCAGATACGTATCCAAGATGTGATTTAGGAATAGATCACACTACAAATCGAGACTTCATGTAGGAAAAAGATCGGATTAACTCCCACTTGCCGAAGGGAGTACCGGGAAAAAGGATAGTGAATTTTTTCTCATTCTCATGGAGAATCGGAGGAATCGTGTGCCCAACAGAAGGAGGTCTCAAGCACGAGCGCCTCGTAGTCACAAGGGAACTTCCGCTAAGACCTCCTAGGTAAGAGACCTACCCTCCTCGAGGACACAGTGACATTAAGGATTTACGTACATTCGCCGGGTCGGTTCCCAAGCAACAAAGCAGGGGCACCTGCTTGCCCCTGCGTGAGCGTCTAAGTGTTGGTGGCCATGCATGGGCCGGGTCCACACTTGGGAGGAATGCTTCCTGATAAGATTATCCTCGCGATTTGAGCCCTGGATCAGAAGATGGATCCAGGGGTTCTTGGGTCGTGTGACCTACATGTATATTTGCCGACATGGAAACACAATGGTGCGATAGATCTTAATGAATGTGTCATCTGAACATCAGCACTAAGGCTGTGGTCTCGATGGCATGGTCTTTAGATACCAGAGCCCACCAAGATTTATGCAATGGGGAGAATTTGTGAGTCGAGTCTCCCTCCGTGGAACATTTAAGGTGGCAGATGGTAGAAGGACACTTTACACTACTTTGTCAGACGGGACGCCTAAATTATGGAAAATACTGCATTGAAAGAGATACGTATGGCTGTTGTCAATCGGTACTTGACCACATTACAACTGTCATTAATCAGGTACGCAAGCAACGCGCATCATCCAACCAGGAACTGCTGAAAGCCTCTCAAGGTATGACTAATGATCGCTGTACCTCTACACTTTGGTGAGAAGGGGAACTTGCCATTATAAAAATGGCAACTGCCATCAATACGGAAATTTATGGTGAGTTTAGCTGACAATCGATGGTGTTTCAAGTAAGGTGTGCTCTACCATCGGATATCCCAGACAGCAGGTCAACAAGAGAGTTTCACTCTTGGCTCCATATCGTTTCGTAATTCCGCTCGTTATTCTCCCGCTTGCTTATTGGGGTCTCACTGCCTGGGAAGCCCGCCTTGTTGATATGGTAGTTCCCAATCCACCCAACACTTCGCCCTTGGCCCACAAAAGGTTCAGAGACCGCAAAGAAGGAGGGTCTGGGGATGTCAAGATCAAGGAAATGATTGGTTTCGCCTCGCAGGAGAATTGACTTCGAACCCGCAGTAAAGGCACCACACCAGCACGACGAACGATCGCGGTGACCTGCACCAGATTGCTCTCGTGATGATACCTCAAGGAGGGTGCATTTAATTGCCAGTGTCGCCACCCAACACCGACGATTCAAGTCATAATAGTCTAACAAGTATGATAGCATCTACGTGATATAGGATATGTTGTGACTTCTCCGCAATTATAGACTAACGACTTCGTTGAAAGACATATTTGTTTGCTCCTCACACTTTTCATCAGTGGTTAGCCATCATGCCACTTACAACTACTAGACTCCTACATATACATCATGCACATCCCATGAGGTGTTACAGGTTTATACACCATTGTGTTGAGAGATCCATAACCATGACCAGATCAAGACAGTAGCAGTTGAAAATAACCTAATTTCAAGCAGCACAACAAAAGCAGACGACTGCTGCATAATGAATGTTATTAAGATAGCTATCAAGTAACTTAATTGGTCGAGGTAGCTTGGTGCAGCCTTCCGACATGGGTCCTACCCACCCCATGCTTCAATGTTCAGGAAGAATACGATAGATGGAAGCTACTTTCGATCAAGTCGGAAGCTACCTTCCTTCCCTCGTCTCCTCACAGTCATTTCAGCTCCCTCAAAAACCCATAAAAGCCTTCATAGACACGACGGATTCCTGCGTACAAGCACGTCGGCCGTGGAAGCACTTGAAACCATGGGTGATACCATATTCGCATCTCGCAGATGCTCATAATGCCATCATGCGCTCACCCGCTATTAGAGTAAAGTTACCACGTTCCTAAGTGCCTCACTCTCCCCAGGCTTGCCGCATCGCATAAATGAGATACCGTCCAAAGTCAAGAAGTGCTCCCTCCACTCATCATTTGCCTACAATACATCACAATGTAGATGGCTACCAAGAGCCACCACAAAGGACTGTGGATGAGTCACAAGACTGTGTCATGGGACTCATGGAATAGGGTCTCTCACGAAATGGAACCGTAACCAATTTCTGAATACTTTGGATTATATTTAAATTAAGGTGGTTTTGGCCGCCTTAAAGCATTGTAATGGAAAATGAAACTGTATCCAAAAACCACATTTCGCTTAATTATGGAAATATTAAAGTAGATTACTATAAATAGAGGAACATTTTGTATTGTAAAAGTGTAGAAATTTAAGAGCTATTGAGGCGAACCGTGATTTAAAGATATCTCGCTTGGGTGTTCTACTTAGAAAGGACCTCTACCGGGTCAGTTCGAAGATCCAAGAGTCCAACAGGCGCGGACGTTGTTACTCGTGGTGTATAAAATGGGGCGTATTGTAAGAAGGAATCAAGGAATCATGAATAAGAAAGGTTTATAGAGTAGGAATCCAATTCAATGTACCGCTTGTGAATCATCGGGTAACTACCACATTACATTCGTATCTAGCCACTAAAGATTTTGTAAGTGTATGTAGTATCTCGATCTATTCTCGTTTGGTTATGCAATATTGTGATATTGTCATAAAGTATATAATTATAGATTCAGTACACGTGGGATGCAATTAGAGACCTATTGACTCAGAAGAGGTGATCTCGCTATCACAACAATATACCGCTTGTCTTTACTCTATCCTTTCTAGGTGCGAAACCGTTCCAACACCCACCCATAATATTCGGTGAGACTTTTGACCTCGTGAAGAGCTGTCACCGCCGAAGGCCAGAGTATAGGGGTTTGTTGGCAAACTCGATCTCCAAAACTGGCCAGACTTCGTGGCCAACATTCCCCAAATATTCCATTCAAACTAATCAGCCATGCTATGGCGATCATCATTGGACAGCTGGGCTGACTGCTTTAGTTTTCTCAATGAATGGAAACACATGGCCAGTCATGAGCACCACATGTCCCTGGACTGCAGGCAAAATTGGTTTTGGTCTCCGCCAGGATCAAAACCAAAGAATCACGTGCACGCTAGGCCGATGTGTTACTCACCACGTCGCGTATATGACTTAACCTAGATATTTGACAAGCACATTAAGTGTTTTAACGAAAATATAGCTAGGTTGGAGGGGGCCATCGAGGCCATCCCTCCCCACACGATCGCGACCCGTGGACTCATGGCTAAAGGTGTAACTGCCAACATTAATCCCGCTCACAATTTATGTCACATGGTAACTTTAAATGGATATCCGAATTACAGAGGCATTAATTCCAACACCACCCGATGTTAAACAACAACAAATAAAGGTTTATGGTAGTAGTTCTGGCTGAAGGTTAGCTTAATCACAGGATTTCGTGGGTTCGTGATGTGCCACCCCTCCCCTTAACCACAACTTTAATGTGGTTAGTGCTTATGAATATTTGGAGCGCAGCGCAACAATTTTACATTATTCCATTTTAACCTGAGTTAAGTCTACTTCCCTCCACTTTTAGTGGAGCTTTTTAGGGCCACTAGACAAATTGCTGAGTTCAAAGCTCTATCTTGAGTTAGATTCAACCAATTTGGGGTGCCCATGGTCAATTAGACTATATTGACATTATAGAGCTACTGCGAGGGCTAGAGCCATAAGAGGACTTTGAGTAGGTTTTTCGTCTTATAGTTCTAGGGCCACTAGGCCACCATGAAGGCTAAAGAAAGAAATTTTGAGGTCCAGCCTAGGGGAGCTAAGCCTTATTCAAAAATCCAATAGTTAATTTGGAATTTTCTATATGGCAGAACTAATTATGTGGTTTTTAGAGCCCGTATTATGATTTTGGAAGGCCAATGTCAGAAGCTCTAGGGGCCACCATAGCTGCCATGCCAACAAGAATTTAGAAATGAACAGTAAGGCAAATAGAGTACCTTATGTGGCAAAACCAATAGTCATTTATGATTTTTTATACTTATGAATCCAATGGAGGATTTTTCTGTAGCTTTGAGGACTTCTAGAGGTCTGAACCCACAATTAAAGTTTTCTTTGACCTAGTGCCAAGGGGCTAATAGGTGTTGGAGGTGAACCGAGCAAATGTGAGGTCAATTTTCACGAATCCAATAGTCTATTATGACTATTTTTGCATTGAGAATCCATTGAATGGGTTTTGGTGCAGTCATTCAAGACTTCTAAGGCCCATAACCTACAAGGAAGTTTTGGCAAGTCTTGTGGTAAACTGTGGAAGAAGGCCTAGATTAATATTTACTGCTCATTTTTATAAACGATCAATCCATTTAGTATGAGGTGTTGAAGACATTAGAGGTTTTAGGGACAAATAAAAATAATATAAAGAATTTAGTGCCACATAGATAAGCTCAAAGGTAGTTCAATTTCACCATGTTATAGCATCATTTTTCACCTTCTATATGATTCATAATTGCTTTTATGGCTTGGGCACCTATTCATGTACTTGAACAAAATCTACTAAAAATAGTGTTAAAATTCTCATATACGCTGTGTATGTCTAGACTTTTCCGCATGTATAACGCAAGTCCACATGTAATTTTTCCAGATGTCATTAAAACCACAAAAAATATAATAAATTCCTATTTTCGGTCAACATGGTTACTCGCAGTTCAACTAATTCCAAAGACGTGGCCAACTGCCCCCAACTGGTTGAAACTACTTTGAGGGAGGCAAAGCCCTCATGTGTATGGCCTAAGGGAGAGAGAAATTTACAAGACATTGCTTATATACCCCCGTTTTGAAATCCCAAACAAGTCTAATTCCCGCAGCCTCTCAGACTTTCCCGTGATTTACACAGAAACCTCTTGTTTCGATGTTCATCCATTTATATTAATCTAGTGCACAAGTTCCAGAAAGCGATCTTAGCGTAGGCAAGGGCTGGATTTAATCCGATGATCACCGCTCTCAAGATCATGGAAGGATCTGCGTGATCTCCACTCTTTATCTCTCAGACATGTTGTTCATGATAATGAAGAACCATCTGTTCCTAAATCCACGCGGTTAATATCTATTTTGCATATGTGAAAGATTATCATTTGGCATTTGCTTATGCTTTATATAATGTTTCACATGGATTACAATTAACGCTTAGAAGAATTATATGCTATACAACTAGGTTTTCGCACGCTTTCTGCTTTCAAAGTCAAGGAGTAAATAGGCAATGCTAGGGGTTTGGACCCTCACGTGATCTACATCGAACGAGATCTATTTTTTTAGGTAGTCCTCATGACGTTATTATCTAGTTTTTGCATTCAAGCATGGTTGTGTGTGAGTCCTTCAACAGCATGCCTGCCTCGTGGAGGGCGACCAACAAACTCTTCAGGGTGATTTTCTCTAAAATTAATCAAGTACTCCAATGGGATCACATTTTGATTCTCAAGGTGGTTTCAGCTATTTGTTAGTTTCCAACAATTTTTAACTTTTATTTTCACTCAGCTATTCTTCTCTTACTGCATCAAGTCTTGGTTCTTACCCAAAGGCTTGACCTTTTTTATTTTTCATTATTCATTCTTTTATACGCGTGTTTTTCTTTCAGATATTGCCGATACACGATCTTTTGTTAAAGGAGTCGCGTAGAGACAAGGTTTTTAGTGTCGCTCAGGTATGCACGCTGTTGCTAAATTGTCGAAGTAGCTATATTTGGGTCAATTTTTGAAATTTTAGGTTTATTGGCTTTAGTCCTGTCCGACTCCTGAGACTCCGTTTCATAATGTCTTTATCCTTTGATTTGTTCAAAGTGGTCTTGGTCTTTCTCTCTCGGTTTAGCTGAAAACTAGCTTATTTGGAAAATTTGTTTCTGTGGTCGTACTTCCTCTCGTTGCTCAACATCTCTTTCAAGCTCAATGTTTCGTTTTACTGCACTGTGAGCTTCGTCATGATTTTCCTACCTTTTGTGTCTTGCTTTGCGCTTTCCGATTTTTTCCCATTTCTGGTTGGTTTTCTTCGAGTCTGGCTGATCAGGTCTTGTTGTAACTTTGAAGAGCTTTTCTTGTCTCTTTGTGTTTTTGTTTGTCGTACAATGGTACTATTTGTACGAGTCATTGAGTTTCTGTCTTCTTTGCCCATATAAATCTTGCTACTTAATAGCCCCTATAAGGTTTAAAGCATTTTCAGTTTTTATTTGAAATTCGTAGTCATTACTGGGATTTGAGGCAGTTTTTCTTTGGTCTTTTCGAATCCTCCTTTTGATAAAACTCAAAAGCTCAAAAACATTTTATTTTGTTATTTGCTGTTTTTCATGTATTTTTGTTTTTGTTTTGTTATATCTCATGAAGCTGTTGAGGTTTCTTGCCTTTGGTTTTGACTCAAAGATTTTAAAAGGAATTGTCATTATTTCTTCCTCTCAAGTTTCAAGCGTTTTGGTGTCTTTATATTAAGAGTCGACTTGGGGAACCAATCTTCGACAACCAAAAAGAGATAAACCTAAGGATCTTTGGGAAATTTCTCTCTCGCTTTAGTAGATTTTTTACACATTAGAATTTACACGTTTGTGATTTGCATCATGCACTTAAGCATTTAGTCATTTTCATGTTTATGGAGGTGAAGTTTGTTATCCGAAAAGAAAAAGAAAATTTTTAGTCTGAGAACCTGTTTAGAAGTTGCTTGTCATCGAAAAGACAATAAATCGTGATTTGCATTGATCTAAGCTTTGGTTTTTTGGCATTTTTGAGTTTTTACCAAAAACTCGAAATTCGCCATTTGTTTTGGGGATTTGAAAAAAGGAGGAGGATGGTCATTGATGCCATAATTTCATGAGCATGCCCTAATGTATTTTCTTTCGTAATATCGAGACTGTTTTCCCCTCAAAATCTGCTAATAACACACTCCTTTTTTCACATCTCACTATCTATCGCGATAATTTAAAATTTCTGGTTTTTTACATTGTTTGTGATTTAATGACTTCTGCATCTGATTGTGGAAATTTCAGCTTGTCCGTGAAATTAGACACTCATAGCTTCAACTAGCTATTATGAGTCGCTTTCCGACATCAGAAGGCTGTCAAATGTTTTCGGAAAGTCAAAAATTCCTAATATGAAAATGTTTGAAGTATTTTTGTACTTTGAACTTAAAATCTGTTTTTAAAATGTATATATATTTGTATTATTTTTGCACATGAAAATGATGTGGAAGTTTAATTAAATTTCATTTTTTAACATTTTTTAGATATTTTAAGAGATATAGCTCATTGCAGCCTCAAGGACAAGTTTAGATATTTATTTTGAACCAATGTATACTAGCTACCTTTGCTTGCCTTCTCTTCCTTTTCTGGCCCATATATTCTGGGAAGAGATCTGGTTGTAATAGAAGGCTGAACTTGAGAAGAGAATAACAGTATTGTCATGAGCTTTGAAGGAACACTTGTGTTATGCTTTTGGATTGACTCTCTCGATGTTCTTGGATGAATGAAGAAGGATCGGTTGGCGGATTCCATGACATGGTGTAGAATGGTAGCAGTGTTTCTGCTTTTGTTGTTGTTTTGTTTTATCCATGAGATACAGCTTCTGCTCACAGATCAAAGAGAGAACAAATTTGAGACAGGTCACATGGAGGCACCTCAAAATTCTTAATCTTCATAGCTTTTTATGTTTTATTTCTTCCTTGCATGTATTAAAGAATTTTAACCGCTCTTTAATAATTTGAGATATTGTTGCTAAGTCTATTTAAAGGCTCACGCACAAGTTGAGCAGGATGGGCAGGTGCCTCGTTTACCTATTACACGTCTACAGTTCCATCCATGGAAACTATCTTCGATCGATTAAGATTATCGGTTTTGTTCTAACCATGAGGTTTAGTCTCCTATCTACCCTTTGCTTCAAATCACAGCAAATCTTGTTGTCTGTGCGCCCAATAACTTGAAGTACCGTGTTTAGGTTGCCCACATAGTGTTTTGTTGTTAGTCCTCATTTTATGTGTTTTCTCAAAGTCCTGAGTGCAGTCATTTCCCAAAAGCGAGGGTCTTATACTTCTATGCATGGCTTAGAATGTTCGTTTTCCTATGTGTTGATTAAGAAGCTTATAGTTACATTTTGCATGTGATTATGGCTTTCTTACCATGTTTATGTCCGTTCATCAAACTGTTATATTGAAACTCATCTTTCACAAACTTAGTGTCCATTTACTCATTTGCCCAAAGATCCTTTCTACCTCGAATCAAATCGGCCCTTAATACACCAGATCGCTACCTTAATAGCTTTCACCTTTTGATCCATAGCCCAGCTTAATATAATATCTTGTTATCTATTTTATATCTTTGACTGCTTTCATCCCTGCCAAACTTAAAAAACAAAAATAAAAAACTTACTTGGCAACTAGCCTAAAATCGTAACACAAACAAACACACAGATATCCCTTACGATACAGGGAGAGCTCCTCTTCGAGCTCAGAATAATAGGTCTCGGTTCAAAGCTTGGTTTGATGTTACACTATCATTTGGCTTGCCAATCATAAATCACGGAACCTAACATAATGGCGATCACTATGGGACTCTATAAATAAACAAACCTGGTTTCCCTACATTCTGAAACTAATAAGAATACTATCTGACAATTTATCCCACCGCCACCTATAAGAACGATCACCAACACCTCTCCAGCTAGTGAAAATCTAAGTACACCTTATAATTTTCAAGTTCAATCAAACTTAGAAAACTTATGTTGTTCAAGAGTAGAAGAAGCCCACCATCTTAGCAAAATGATGAGTCAGTCAGAAACTTTCAAACCTTGTAGGCAATACAAACTCAAAACCTAAAACACTCTCTTTAGATTGGTTTCTAACAATATTGGTAGGACCATACACACATATCTCAAAACAACCTAAAATCCACTCCGGCGACCCACTACTCACAGAGGGCTCATGGCTTATTTACCGAACTCTAGGTTACTATCCAATTGATCTATCCCATCGCCTCATCATATGAGACGGTAGGACACCGAGCACACACAGTTCAGCAAACTCTGAATACTTTTAGTCCTTTAGATACTTAAACAAGCAACACTATATAAGACTATTTAGAGTAAACTCTTTTTGTTATCGCCAATTTAAAAGTGTCAAAACAAATTTAGAAAACTTTAAACCATAGATTGCATATAAAAATTTAAAAATCCAAAATATTTCTCAAGACCAGCTTTACTTTAGTTAATGTGTGACCAGCCAAATCTTTTAAAAACAAACAAGTTCCACCCCGCGTACCCACTAGCCTTCAGAGGCCTTTTTCCACTCTGCCCTTATAAAGACTCCTAGGAATGCGTAAGCAAACCCAAACATCCCGATGAGAAGACATGGTTCATCATCCAGAGACACAAAGGAGATATTCCTCCTATGAGCAAGAGAACATATCCTCGTTTCCACACAAAATGCCCATATATAAATTGTTCAAGAGACCTACCTGCTTTTCAATGGAAAATATCACAACTCCATTTTTGCACTCATCAAATTTCATATGCATGTATGTAGCTTAAAGGTTGAATGGCATGAGGGACCGCCTTATGAAAATGTTCATAAAACACTAGAAGAAGAGGCAAGAGAATGTAAGGAAAACCTAGAACTCTCGTACCTTGTTTCCTCTCTCGAAGGATTTCCACAAAGTGATTTTGTAAACGCTTATATAGGCATTGCCCATTCTTTATCATTGGTTGAAAATTGTTGTATCACTCAAAACCTCATACAACACATTGTAAAATATCAGAATACTGGCTGAAATTGGCATCCAGAGTTTTTAGAGGAGGTCCACAATTTTCTTACCCAAGCTAAAATCAAGATGACCAAGAAGAGTTGATCTCAGATGAAATCCATCAAGCAAAATAAGAGAGGATCCACAAGAACTTCTTTGAAAAGGTTGGAAACGTATAACAACCATCTCACTTCTTTCATATAAAATACAAGAGGATATTCACCACAAGATCAACTTCAGCCAAAAAGATGGAAAAGAAATTGTTGCCCCATCTTAAAGAAAATGAAATACCTTTCCTTAATCGAACAGAAATAAACTGCAATAATAAAACATGCAAAAGATAAACCCTCCAAACTTGCGTAACTAAAATCGCTCGATTTTTCTCTTTTAAAACTCAGACATCATAAATCGTAAAATAGATTTGAAATCACAGATGAAAGCAAGTTGATTTTCCAACATGTACATTTCTGATTACTTATGTTAATGATTCTCCAATGTTTGATCAATATGTTGATGAATATGACTTCCAAACAGAACTAACTTTGCAGAAGACTCGCTATTACCAAGAAGAAGCTCTCGCCTTCATGAACTTGAAGAAAAGAGCAAACACACAGTTATCTATGACATCATGAGGAGAGTTTTGAAAGTTCGAAGTAAGTGAAGAGTCTTGACTTTGTCTCTATCACTTCACCCACTGCAGATAACATTCACATAATTGGAAATTAGCAAATAGCTTTGATGATAAGGTTGAGGAAGATGGTGGAAATTCTTTTAGCATGTTGTAAATGAGAAGCCTTTTCCCGAAATGGTTGAAGAAATCATTTTGGACATGGAATCTTCTCAACCCATATTTGGCAAACTACCAAGTTCCATTGACTCACAAATTGGTAAGATGAAGTAGAGGTTGAGAAACAAATGAGAGTTGTCACACTATCCTTTGAAGATAATTTATCAGTTGGGGTGTATCCTTCGCTCATCAACCGACATCTCGGCCATTGCTTTCAGCCTCGCCCTATCAAACACACTCACTTGGCAAGAGAACTAATCACATATGATGAGTCTGACAGTCTAAGCATCATGGAGTGTGGAAGAGTTGTTGTACCAAGGGGTCCCCAAATATGTCAAGTGGGGAGAAAGAGTAATCCCGAAGGAAACCTATATCTAAAATCCTCTGTGACTGCATTATTCCAAGATCCGCTGCTTTCTCCTCAAAAGTCCGAAAGAGTAGTGGTTTCTATCATAAACAAGTTGCTACCAAGAATGAGAAACGAAGTATCATCGTCCAAAAACTCGCTAAATGAGTGGCCTGTCATTATTTCTCGCATCACAAGAATCCAACCAGAGTCACCATACAATCATCTACTTGGATCGGTTACATTGAAAGAAGAGTTCACCAAATGTGTATGTTTGTGCACAGTTTAAATTATAGATAGGTATATTTGCAGTGGAAATAAGCTCACTTCTTAAGTAGGATCTTTTTCAGCTTTAGATTTTTTGAAGAAAAGTGAAAAGCAGAAATACAAAAACAAGAATAAGAGAAAAGAGGGCGCTAATCAGATTAAATATAATCTTAAATTTGCTACATGTGTGTACATATGGAATTGATTTTTTATTAACTTTCTGAGTTAAATTAGTTGTTAATAAGTTTTATTTTTATTTTTTGTGAGCTAAGAAGAGAAGGGTTCCCATCTATCCATGAGTGTGCCCATGGTTCACCTCAAATGTGGGTTGGTTCACAATTTAATCAATGAATATGTACATGTATTTATATGTACACATGAATGTATTTTTCAATTGATTATAACTCGTATTTTTTAAGAATTTTCTGCCTTAGAGGTTATGGTGTTCAAATCCCTTAGAGGACCACTTCCAATGAGTGGTAGCAAGTCAGTAAGGTAAGGATATTTATTTCTCAGGCCAATCATACCGTGTGCCGGTTCTCAGCAGTTGGCCTGGTCTCTGTCAGCTGTAGAAGATGCTAACCTCAACCACGTCAAGGTCGCCATCAATTTCAATATTTTTTTCATTGAATTTGTACAAATTTTTTACATGTGTTTTTCTAATATACAAAATTTTATATATATTGATGCAGCAGGCTTAAAAATGTTCCAAATATTGGTCAAAATAGACGCAGAAGAATGCTACATTCAAGAAGAAGGTTGTCTACCCACCACAACTTATCCGTCACATTTATATACTACAGAAACAAATGATGGCTAATGCACCTTACAAAGGTGTGAAAAAACTCATGCAAAATTGCAGAGAGATCTTCTGTGGCTTTGACTCTCACTCGCCGAGAGTCGATGAAGCTCAAATAGTTACACATTTACCGGATGATATTGTAAATGTGTACAAAATTCTGGCTAACGATCGATACATTTGTAGAAGTGACAGAAAGAGAAAGGGCAGCACGTGGTCCTAAGGTCTTAGGATGTAAAGAAATGTTACAAGAGATATGGAAAAGTCAATGTTTAATTTCAAGGAAGGGCCAAAAAGAAAATGCCAAAGGTGCAATATTTCAAGCACCCAAATATAGCTCGCTATTTGTATGATAGAACCTTGCGCTATGGAAGGCTCCCAAGAAACCAAACGAGGTTCTCAAGTATTTTCACAATTGTTTTATGCATAATTTTTTTTGGTATGAAACCCAACTACAATGACCTTCCGCGAATTTTTGGTCTAGAAAGGTCAATCGTATGACCGTAAGGTCGCTAAGTGATGTGGAGCTGCCTTACCCTAGGGCTTTGACAGAGTCGAATTTTCGTGTTTAAACTCAGGTCATAGATGGATGCACTTCAAATAAGTTTATAGCAAGTGGGATGTCATGATCACAATGTTTACAATGATTGAGTGGACTCGATGTTTGTTCAAATCGTACAATCCAGCACGTGAAATGCACGCACACCTTTTGTATTGTACGATGTTAGAAGAGATTGACAACATGAATGTTAAAGATCTCCTAATACATATGCAAAAAATTGCTCTAATGGTTTTCAAGACCTAATTTTCATGAGTGAAGAGGCAATGGAACTTTATGTGTTAATGACCTTAGGTTTCACTATATTTTTAACATGTATACATGTACAATTGTAATAATACATGTGTATGTACATGTATACATTTATTTGTACATGTAATATCAATCTAACAAAATAAATATCATATTATATGTTAAAACACCATTTGCAGCTTGCTGTCATGATGATGAGCGGACAAAATGCTATTAATGCTTTGGGACCGTTCAAAACAATGACAATTCGTCATCAAGATATGTTGGAAAATGTTGTGTTTTTAAGTGATATTTTAATAAAATAATTGTGCACACATGTACATGTATGTATATATAATGATAAAATGTTTCAAATATTCTGATTTCATTCAGATGTTTTTCGTGGGATGGTATCTTCTTCCTCAAGACACCTTCTACTTCCTAGGAGATGTTTTTAACAAGGCGACAATTTTTCACTTTTTAAAATTTATGTTTAAGTTATATATATATATATATTTTTTCCACCTGCAAAAGTTCCATTAAAATTGAGATATATATATATATATATATTGAGTTATTTTAAATTTTTTGGAATTGAGTCTTAGAATATTTCTTTAATCCACTGTGACTCAGCGATGGAGATAGAACATCCACACCATTTCAAACATTTGAACAAGTTGTCTTTAACTTTTTTAATATTATTGAAAATAAGTTTATATATGTACACGTGCATTTATTTAAAAATTTTTAATATATATATATATATATATATATATACATATAAACGTATATGTATATTGTGACAATTTATCGCTGTAAAATGTTCCCATGGGGGGGAACTTATAGCAGAACAAATGAGAGGTAACCTCATAGGTATTGCATGATTTTTAATTTATTTTTATTTTTACATGAAGTTCTATATATTCTCACTCATTTTAAAACATAAAATTTTGAAAGTTCAAGCGATGTGCATTGTGTACAGATTTCCATGCTTGCATAATAGTGCGTTTACTGAGACCCCGATAGGGAAGACTACATCCATCTCATTCGATGGACTCGATTTGTTAGATTTGATTTCAAGATTTGGATAGTCTTAAATTTTCTTTTTTTATATATTATCTAGATGCACTGTCACATATATATATATAACTTGATACAGTTTGATACTTGTGAGATCTACAATTTTTGGACATATTTTATTATAGTGTTAATATAATTTGTTTTGTTCCAAAAATTTAATTTTTGGATGGTTTTAGTACTTTTGGCATGTGAATGTGAAGTAATGTTGTTATATAATTTGTTTGGTTTTTAAAACTTTTAAGTTTTGGATAATTGAACTACTAGTAATGTTTTCATCTATAAATTAATGTTGTCTTCTGAACTACATTTGGCATGTTATGTAATGATGTGTTATAATTTGTTTTGTTTTTAAAATTTAAGTTTTTTTTTGCTTCTGAACTACATTTGGCATGTTATGTAATGATGTGTTATAATTTGTTTTGTTTTTAAAGTTTAAGTTTTGGATGCTTGAAGTACATTTGGCATGTGAAGTAATGTTGTGATCTATAATTTTTTGTTAAATTAAAAGTTAAGTTTTGGATGGTTTCAATCTACATTTGGCATGTGATATAATGTTAAATGTTTTTATTGGATAGTTGAACTATAATTGGTATGGCATGTGAAGTAATGTTATGTATGATATAATCAAAAAGTTTTTAAAACTCAAGTTTTGGATGGTTTCAATCTACATTTCGCATGTGATATTTAATGTTTTAATGTTGCACGATATATAATCAAAAAGTTTTTAAAACTTAAGTTTTGGATGGTTTCAATCTACATTTGGCACATGTGGTATAATGTTAAATGTTTCTATTGGATAGTTGAACTATAATTGGCATGGCATGTGAAGTAATGTTGCAAAATATATAATCAAAAAGTTTTTAAAACTTAAGTTTTCGATGGTTTGAATCTACATTTGGCACATGTGATATAATATTAAATGTTTTTATTGGATAGTTGAACTACAATTGGATGGCATGTCAAGTAATGTTGTGATATAATCAAAAAGTTTTTAAAACCCAATTTTTGGATGGTTGAAGTACATTAATCATGTGAAGTAATGTTGTGATATAATCAAAATGTTTTTAAAACTAAGTTTTGGATACCATTTAAATCTACATTTAATGTAAATCCCTTTAATTTCGATTTAATGTTAAATTTTTTAAATGTAAATACCTTTAATTTTGATTTAATGTTAAATGTTTTAAATGTTTTGATATAATGCTAAATTTTTTTATCTAAGTTTTTGATGGTTTCAATCTACATTTGGCCTATGGAAGACCCCATGCGTAGACAACGGATGCATTGTAGAAGGGGAGGTGGGGGTAGGGATGGAGGGGGTAGGAGTGCTGGCTCTTGCCCTCCTCTTTCCATCCATGACACAGATAGCCACCCTCCTCCAGCAAGAAATGAAGCACAATTTCACTTCACCAGCGCTATGGTCAGACCGTGAATTACGGTGACCATTTCCATCTCTTTTCAGGAGGAGCCGCAAGATGAAGGTGCTTCTAGTTCCAGGAAGCGGTGGAGAAAGTCCACCATCCCAACCCATTTTCCCCAGGACACCAAGAAGTTGGCAGCTCTTCCAGTCAAATCTGGCTCGATGAGCTCGAGCAGTGATGGCACAAGCAGTGACAACTCCTCCCATGGCGCAAGCAGCGAAAACTCCTCCCAGCACTCCAAGGGAGTAGATGATGATTCGAAGGACTACGGTTGTCCAATTGTCGAGGATAATCCTCCTACACACATCGATATCTAGCCTGATCTCAGGTCCTCTTTATCTTTTTCCCGGTTATGGGAAACTCATTTTCTGTTTTTTTGATTCAGACCCCCTCTGGTGTTGGCTAGTTAGGCAACCCAGGAGACGGGACTTGCTATGTACATTATGTTCATTACAGTTATATATATGAAAATCCTTTAATTTTTATTTAATGTTAAATGTTAAATGTTTTGACATAATGTTAAATGTTTCGATCTAAGTTTTGGATGGTTTCAATCTACATTTGGCCTATATGGAAGACTCCTATGTGAAGTATTGTTTTGATTGAATCAAAAAGAGTAAAGAAGTAGTTGTATATGTAAATCCATTTAATTTTGATTTAATGTTAAATGTTAAATGTTTTGATCTAAGTTTTAGATGGTTTCAATCTACATTTGGCCTAGATGGAAGATACTCCTATTTGAAGTATTGTTTTGATATATTAAAAAAGATTAAAGCAGTTATATGTAGATCCCTTTAATTTTGATTTAATGTTAAATGTTAAATGTTTCAAGATATAACATGTTAAATTATTTTATTTAAGTTTTGGATGGTTTCAATCTAGATTTGGCCTAGATGGAAGACTCCCATGTGAAGTATTGTTTTGATTTAATCAAAAAGAGAAAAGAAGTAGTTATATGTAAATCCCTTTAATTTTGATTTAATGTTAAATGTTAAATGTTTTGATATAATGTTAAATGTTTTGATCTAAGTTTTGGATGGTTTCAATCTACATTTGGCTTAGATAGAAGACTCCTATGTGACTTGTATTGTTTTGATTTAATCAAAAAGTTTTTAAAACTCAAGTTTTGGATGGTTGAAGTACATTTGGAATCTTAAGATTGCTTTTGATCTCTACATAGTCTTGTTTGAGTGAAAAAATTTTCAATAGGAAGAACATAACTTTTCAATGCAACTAACCATGTATCAATTGAACTCTAATTGAAAAAAGAGTTTAAAGAAGTAGATATATGTACAAATTATCCCTTTAATTTTGATTGGAAATATAAGAAGTACATATATGTTTGTTGAATTTGGGTCAATGTCATTAATGCACTCAAATAGGTAGCCTTGTTGATTTATAATTTGGTAAATTGATGACATTCAGTTAATTGCATTCTAGAACATAGAACATATCCGACCATTGGACAGACAAATTTTGTACTATATTTTCAATCAGGAATAGAGATGTGGGTCAAATCCCACCAAAAGTCGAAGAAGTGCTCCGAGTCTGTTGTCTGAAAGGAATATTCGTACAAAAATATACTGTGGATGATTTATTTACATTGCATGGATATTTTTTACTATAAAATCTCACAAGAACAATTAGGCACATTGAGTTCGTGTATATATCCAATACGATTTTTCATCAATGCAAATAGAAAAACTACTTTCAGTTAAAATTGCATTCTAGAACATATATATTGAGTACATTTAAATCATTTTTCAGAAATGCACATAGTAAAACTACTTGAACAATTAATTTCATTCTAGAACATATATATCCAATATGTAAGTAACATTTTTCATCAATGCACATTGAACATATCCGACTATTGGACAAACAAATTTTGTACTAGATTTTCAATCAGGAATAGAGATGTGGGTCAAATCCCACCAAAAGTCGGAGAAGTGCTCCGAGTCTCTTGTCTAAAAGGAATTTTCATACAAAAGTATACTGCGGATGATTTATTTACATTGTGGATACTTTTTACCAGAAAATCCAACTATTTTTTCATCAATGCACATAGAAAAACTAGTTCCAGTTAATTGCATTCTAGAACATATATATTTAGTACGTAAATCATTTTTCATCAATGCACATAGTAAAACTACTTGAAAAATTAATTGCATTCTAAAACACACACACACACACACACACACACACACACACACATATATATCCAATACATGTAACATTTTTCATCAATGCACATGTATAGAAAAGCCACTTTCAGTTGATACTAGAGCACGTGCATGTACCAAAACAATTTGTACATGTGAAAACACTTGCACAAATAACATAAGCAACTCAATTTTTAGTTGAGTACTGAAGTTCCAAAACATATTTAATCCAAAGAGAATAAATTGTTGCGCTTCAATTATATATATATATATATATATATATATATATATATGTAACATTTTTCATCAATGCACATGTATAGAAAATCTACTTTCAGTTGATACTAGAGCACATGCATGTACCAAAACAATTTTTACATGTGCAAACACTTGCAAAAATAACATAAGCAGCTCAATTTTTAGTTGAGTATCGGAAGTTCTAAAACATATTTAATCCAAAGAGAATAAATTGTTAAGCAGCTCAATTAGAGATATATCCAATACATGTAACATTTTTCATCAATGTACATGTATAGAAAAGCTACTTTCAGTTGATACTAGAGCACGTGCATGTACCAAAACAATTTGTACATGTGAAAACACTTGCAAAAATAACATAAGCAGCTCAATTTTTAGTTGAGTACTGGAAGTTATAAAACATATTTAATCCAAAGAGAATAAATTTTTGGGCAATTCAATCAAAAAAATTCCAATGGAATGCCATCTTCAATAATCCGTTCATGATCGGATTTTGACATTTTCCATTTCTTAATTTTCATTTTTCTCTTTAATTGAACCTATATCAACTTTATGCGTGCTGCACACACCAAGTGACTATATTGAAAACTTATGGAATCAGGTTCATAGTCTTCAAAGTAAACAAAGTCCCCACTTTGATTAGTTTGTTTGAAAAAATAACCTTTCAGTATAATAGATCCTCTGTCATATTGAAATCCATGATCATTATAGTTTTCTAATAATTTCATTTTTCGTTTAGTGCAACGCATCAAATAATACTTAACATTTTCATCGTTTTCAATAGGTGCAATTACAGCAAAAACATCTCCTGCACAATAAAACAAACTTAACAAAATTATACATATTTAAATTTATTTCTAGATCTTTAAATCATTAGAAAGCAATTCAAATGTTACCTTCTCTAACAAGATCAGAAACTCGACCACCATCAAATGATATTGTAGTTTCCTCTGATTGCATTTCTTCAAACATTGCAACAGACATTTTTCCCTTTGTATTTATCTCTGTATGTTTCCAATCTTTTACATACATTTTGTTTTCACAAACGTCATTGGATTTTGTGTTTTCTATGCAAACATCACAAAAACAAGAATATTTTCTTTTATCCACTGCAAACACATTTCTGGACGACTTTGTTTTAATTGAATGCAATTTTCGAGTCCCTTTTATTGTTTCAACGTCATTTTCAATTGATATATCTACGTCTTTGATCCCAATATGCCAAAAAAACCTTTATATGGAAAATTAAAAGAAGAATTTGTAAATATGATATCAAAATACGATCAAAGATAATCATTGCACGATAAATGTACAATGTTTAAAATTAGATTTCCAATAAAAATTAAATTGAATGTACCTTCGCACTTCCCTTGATGGGTTAGTCTCATGGCTTAGAGCAGCGTTGCACCATTGCAAAACTTCTTTAGCGTTCACAAGTCGACTTGTAGAGGGTTCATTTGATATCTTCGAAGTGCTCATTTTATGCATGCTCCTGTACCATCATGTTCTCATTTTCCATGGCCAGTCGTAAAGAAATTCCAACAATGTTTAATGCAGGTTTTCTTATGAAGACAACACAACCAAAAGAATGATCGTGAAAATTTGAATTGACTTGTGCATCCATCTAACCATATCCAATGTTCATTGAATGTTATTCCACGATTTTTCAAGGAATCATAAATTTTTCCAAAACAATGTTGTACAAAATATGTATCATGTGTACGATCGTCACTGATATAAAAGTGATATTCTTTAATGATATGTCGATTTTCACTCGTGATTTATATATGATTGACATTTTGTTTAACATGTCTATATAGAATATGGATGAGCATGGAGACTTGGTCAGAATGATAGTATTCACTCTGAATTTCTTTTTCTGGAACAAATGTGTAGTTTTCTGCAAAATCAATCACTGACAAAATGGTCCTTGGTGGAAAAACTTCACGAGATTTTTTGAATTGCAAGTCTTTCCATCGAGCTCTATGAGAATGCTTGGTGTATTTGTAAATTTCTACCTCAAACTTTCTCAAAAAATCTATCACAAAAATTTCATCTTCTAGTAATTCAATTCTTTTAACACTATTTGCACCTTGAATCGATGTATCGATATATTCATATCTCCTCCATTTCACTTTCAAGTTGGAAAATGATTGATCATTTATATTAGTATGATATTTGTTTTGAAATTTAGTCAAATTTCCACAATCATCGCATTTTTTACCACCAACACATTTCTTTTTGTAAAATAGTTCATCGCTTTCTCTTTCAATAGAATTTGAGATATGAAATCACAGATAGTGGAAGGAGGAGGTGAATCCTTCCATAATGTTCTACCAAAATCAAGGAATGTGTCATAATATAACTCAAATTTCACATGATAATGGCAACAACAAATGTCGCGTACGGTGATAGGTTTTACATACCATGGTTTTTGTTGAAAAAAAGCACTGATTGAAACATGAATTTGACGATTCTCTTCTTTGAACTTGTTGAATAACTCTATCTTAGTGGTTTCCAAGAAATATTTTTCATGTTCTTCGTACTGATTTCGTGCTATTCTTCTTCGCATCACATGCCTTGCAGTTGGCGAAGCACGCGATTTGTTCTTCCAATATTCATATATTATTTTTTTAACATTTTCTCCAAGTCTATCTTTGTATGGTTGCCTACAAATAGCTCTCCAGCAAGCGAGTTCATCATTTACATGTACTTGCAGTTGAAATTTCCAATGTTTGTGAAAAAAAATTTGCGAGGTTTCTAACGCTCGTGCCATAGATGTTACCAAATGATTCTATTCAGTACTTGATGAAACCATTGCCATATGTATTCCTCTACGTACAATTGAAACATTTTTCTCTCTAGATCTCTTAATTGAATTTATAGCACAACTTATATTTTGTATCACATATTCCTTCATTTTTTTTTATCTTTGGTTGATTTTCGAATACCTAGTAGTGTCATAGCTTCTTTTAATTATCTTAATGATAGGAGACCTTTCAACATTTGAGCTTGAACTGTCACCCGCTCATTTAAGAAATACTTTTCAAAAATGTAGTTAACACGATATCGTATAACATGGTCAGGTTTTTTTATCTCCATATGTGTGAATGTCAACATTTTCTAACATCTCATCATCGACACTAATTTCATCTGTACATATTCGAAAAAATAGTACATAATAAGTTTACATATGAACAATAAATAACTAAATTAATAAATATATGTATAATTTCAATAATACGTGCATGTGTTCAATATATATATATATATATATATATATATATATATATATATATATACATACCTTGTGATTCAATTTCTTCACTTGAATTTATTTCAATATTTTCACCATCTTCAATCATTGGTTCAATATCTCTTTCACTTTCTCTTTCAAAATTTTGTATTTCATCATCAATGTTTTGAGGAATATTTCTCTCTGTTTACATTGCAAAATATTTTTCTTGAATTAGTTCATCAAATAAAAATTAAGCTTCACATTTTACACTAGGAAAATTTTAAATATATCAATAGATCATAATATTTACATTTACATACCTGCTTCAATTTCTGCTTGAGGTTGATTTTCTCCTTCAATATTTGAGAGGGCTTCTATCTTTCTTTTGCGATATTGTGTCGTCTCTTCTCTACGTTCCTCAGGGTCTCTTTTTCGATCATATTTTCTCGCACAAGTCCTTCGATTTCCCATGATAATAGAGTATGAAGTTCAAAAAATTTCCTTCAAAAAATTAGACAATAACTCAATTAGAAAAAGCATCACAAAAGATTTAATTTTAAAAAAAAATCATTTTAAATTTTTTGCAAAAAATACATACTCCAATCCAAAACACTTACTTTAAAAAATTCGAGAAAAAAATGTCTTATAAAAATGAAACAAAGCTCAAAATATTTACTTCAACTCAAAACACGTACTCTAAAAAAATGTCACTTCAAAAAATGCCTCCAACTTAAAAAAAAAACGTCACTTTAAAAAATACTTCAAAAAATACTTCCAGAAAATGTCTTTTCGAAATTAAGCCCAACTCCATACTTTCAAAAAAAATGAAGCACAAAAAACATCCAAAAAAATGTATTACATACCTCCAAGAAATGTCCTTTGAATGTACGTCCAAGAAAATTCCTTAAACCCAAAACAATTCTTTGCAAAATCAGGCCGCCTCCAAGAAACGTCCTCCAAGAAAAGTCTTTAAACCCAAAACAATTCTTTGCAAAATCAGACCGTCTCCAAGAATTCGAAATTAAGCACAAATCCATACTTTAAAAAAAAAAAATGAACAAAAAACATCCAAAAAAATGTATCACATACCTCCAAGAAATGTCCTTTGAATGTACGTCCAAGAAAATTCCTTAAACCCAAAACAATTTTTTGAAAAATCATACCGTCTCCAAGAAATGTCCTACAAGAAAATTCCTTAAACCCAAAACAATTCTTTGCAAAATTAGTCCGCCTCCAAGAAATGCCCTCAAACCCAAAACTCCAAGAAAAGTCTTTAAACCCAAACCAAGACCTTTATAAAATCAGACCAAATTTGCGAAATGTGCAAAAATTATGAATGATTTCGCGACAATTTATATTGCCGCGAAATGTGTTTTAGGAGGGGCGTCGCGAAATTTTTCGGCCGATGGAAAATTAGACTAAAGTTCGGCCGAAATTTGATTAAGAGTTCGGCCGAACTATTAAGTCTTTAGACTTAATGGGTCGTCGGCACAAAAAATAGTTCGGCCGAACTAACACGTCACCAGTTACACAGCTTAACGTTTCTGCAACTTTGGATTGATTAAACTCCATGAAACATTCTGAACTAACTGTCGGAACCAAGACAAGCATTTTCAGAATTGAATCTACTTTCAGGAAATATAACTTTTATGGAATTTCATAAACATTTACTAATTTGAATTAATTTTCTAATAAAATGGGTGCAAACAATTTCTGAGGATCATTGTGATTCACTAAAATCAAAATTCTGTATCTCCCAAAATACATTGTAAAACAAATTGAAAAAATTATAAAGCATTACATTTGGTTCATCGTCTCTAATGGGTAGCTTTTAGATTTTTAGTTTATAACTTATATATTAAGAAATTTGTTGCGTCACAAAAGATATCCAAAATATGCAGTTTTTTCATATTGGACAAGTTCAAAAAAATCTTATAATTATGATATGCATCCATTGGCTTTGTAAATATGACGAAACCGAAGTAGACTCTATCTAGATTGTTGTAACACATTTTTTTTTCTCAAAAACACAAATTTTCAATGAATACAACATTGTGTATTAACATGACTTCTTGTGAATCCTTTGATTGTTAAGAAACACACAATCAAAGAAACGCTAAGTTGACATATCAAATCTGCATTAAAAAAAATTCAAAAAATAAGTAATATAAAGCTAACAAAATTTCTGACAAATTTTATTTTTATCGCAAAACGAAATTCTAAATAGAAAAATTGTTATAGTTTGCAAAAAGTTGAAGAACCGAAAAAAATAAAAGTTTTTTCTCAAAAAAGGGCAAAAAGTGTAACCCAACTTCACATTTTCACCCAAAACCCAACCAAAATCTCTACCCAAGATGATCATGAAATGTAACATTTTTCATTTTCTTTTTTGCTAAGAAGAATAATGGAAATGAATCATGCAAATCACAATCAATAAGAAAAATACATGGGCTATGAGATATTGACAATGGTCACTGATCACTTTCCAATATCTACACTTGAAACAAGGTTTTTCCAGATCACATATGTATGTTCATGGTGTTTGGTGTGTGTTTGTATTTCATTTTTATCTATTTTCTGCATTTTATCCATTGCATGCATAAAAAAATATATATATTAACTTAAAAATCCATGAATCTATAGAAACATTAACCCTCGTAGTATATATTTCATATTTTAATGTATTTAAATTATTATAGATGTGATGAATTTTCCAATGGAATATCCACGATGATTTACAAATAACCTTCTTAGAGTGTCTATTTACTACTAATTCCCTTTCAAAATCATCTTCTAAATGATCATATGTGGATTCTATACCTAGTAGAGATAGACCAATAGTGAAGTGCGATTTTAGGGAAAGAGGGGAACCTTCCCTAGCACTAGATCTCCCTTAGAAACGGAAGTCGATATGGCCTACCACTCGAGAGGGAAAGGATATGATCTCAATGGAGTGAGTAGGATTTTCTTCCAATAGAGACATCTCATTATATTTTCCTCCTTATTCTATAGGAACCTCATTATTATTAGTAGTTTTCATATAGGATAGAGCTTTGTAACTATTTCCTTTATGTATTTTTTTAACTTCCACTATTGCTTCCATTGATACTTTTTCTAGGGATTTTATTTGAATATAACAAATCTTGTGAAGTCGATGGATTAGGTGGGAAAGGTCTAGAGGGTGATTATTTCCTTCCATTGGGTCATTTTCTATTGGGGTGTTCCAATGCTTTTCCTACTCTATCTGAGTGATTTCTTTAGGATTGGAGAGATTTATCTTATTACTCTATCTGAATATTGACATATTCATGGTGAAGTTTACATTCAAATGAATTTTTTTCATTATCCATTGGATGAATGAATCTCTAATTATATATAGAACGTTGCATGTATTTTTTCAATGATTTTTCCAAAACTACCTCAACATATATTCGAGCAAAAGAAAACATGTTGTCTTATGGTTTGGTGTAATAAAGATATTTTCCTTATGCATTTATTATGTTTTTAATAAATTATTTTTTTCAATAATGAAGGCAAATATGGAGAATTTTTACCCAAACTAGTGTTGGAAAATGCAACAAGAATTTCTGAATTTGATTTTTCATTTATTAAATTGAGAAAATTTGAATTTCCACATCACCATACAACTTGGATGTAGTTAAATTTTCTGACATTTATTTTGTAACCAATTTTACTCAGTAAATTCGAGTTAGAGGAGTTAATTTCCAGTTAAGCATGTGTGATTCGTAATTTACAACAATCAAGCTTGATTAGTTTGAGTTGTACTCAGTTAAACTAGTTCCAACTGTTAATAGAACTAGTGCATGGTCATTTGAATAGTGGGACAAAAATATAACTCATAGTTCATCTAGTTAATTGATGCATGCAACTAAATTATGTCATGCATGCAAAGAATTTGAGTTCCCTAGATTTGGTGGAGATTCCAAGGTAATGTACAACTAATTGTATACTATATTGAGTGTATAGTCTATTGTATTGTCCGAGTGATCAACCCTGAGGAATTGCACAAGCATTTTGGAGAAATTCCTAAATAATAGGGGCATAATTTACTCAATAACTATGCAAGGAAATAATTGCTCAAGAAAAGGTAGAAATTGATTAAGTTTCGGTCATAGCTTCTCAGTGAGCAAAGAGATAGTTTATTCACTTGCAAGTTGTGCTAAGTTGAGCAAAGAAATTGTAATACATCTTTATTCATCAAGTTAATGCAAGCATGAATTAAGGGTTTTAGAAAAATGCTTTCCCAAAGAAAAATACTATTTTATTGTGTGTGATTTATTATTGCATGTCTAAGAATTTTGTTCTAAATTGTGAATTAATGTCCACAGAGCAGTAAATTAGTTTTGTGCCTCGTGATTCTGATTAGAACTTCATGAGAAGGTGCAAATATACATCGTAATTTCTACATGGTATTAGAGCAGGATTCACATTATAGTTTAAATTTCCAAGTAGTTTCTCATGAGGTTTGATTTTGGAGCTCAGTGCAACAGGATTTCTTCAGAGCTCAGAAGATGGCCTTCAATGGAATAAGGCTAGAGTATACCTTGGAAGGCACTTCTAATTTTGTTTCATGGAAGGATCACATGGAGGCGTTATTGGATGAAAATAGATTGCTAGAATAAATCAAGAAATATTTTACAAAACGATTGGAATATTATGTCCAAAACCTTGCTCAGTGGAAGAAATATGTAGCCAAGGTGAGGAGAATAATATTGAAGGGAGTATAGGATCACACTGTCTCAAATCTCCATGGAAACGAAACTTCATCTGAAATGTGGAAAGTAGTGATAGAATTTTTTGATAATAATAGTGAGCAGAGGAAGCTGCCGCTCAAGGGTAAACTTCAAAGCATCAAGATGAAAAATAATGACACTATTTTGCAGTACCTAAGCAAGTTCACACAATGTTGTGATGAACTTGGTGGGGTTGGTGTAAATGTTCCTCAAGAAGATTTGGTAAGCATAGCCCTTTTGGGCCTTCACAAGATTTGGCATAGATATCAATATTCAGTGAATGGGAGGGAGAAACTATTGAAAATAACACCAAGAAATATTTTAATTTAATTTTCCCTTGAATTAAATTAGAAGAAAATTGTTATTCCACATCACATGGAAACTTGTACGAGTTAACTAAGTTAGTTTTACTTAGTTGGTTCAGTTAATTCGAGTTGAGGGTATAACTTGAATCATGTAGACTGGCTCCTACTTTTTAGGAGCCCTAGTTGAGTTTATTTTGAGTTGCAATTAATTCAGTTTATCTCAGTTAAATTCAATTTATCTGAGTTAAAGTTAGCTTAACTAATTCAAATTGTTGGAGGAACTAGTGAGAGGTCTAGTTTTGAGTTATGCACTCTATGGTCAATCATTTTCATGATTATTCATCTGTAAATAACTCATGCATTTCATAAATGAGAGTTACCCAGTTGAGATTAGAGTTAAAGGGAAATTTACTATCAATTGTATAATCATCCAAATTATACAAGTGGTGCATGTAGTCAGAGGAAGGCCCTAGATGAATTTCCCAGTATTGGGTGGGGATTTCCCTAAGTAATAGGGGATGATTACCCAAGGAAATAGCACAAGGAAATAGTGACTTATGGAACTATAAAATTAGTTAAGTATTGGCATACGTTTATCTAGGAAGAAGTGAGATAAATAGAAATAGTGCAAAGGTTTCTCAGGTTGGAGAAAAGCATTATGATCTTCTCATATTTTCTTAATAATGAAATATACATATATCAGAGTTTTTAGTTGTGAATTTCCTTGGGAAATAACTATGTAATATATTGACTAAATTATTTTTATTTTATGCTTTATGATTTCATGATCGTTTAAATTGGTTTCCGAAGTTGGTAGAGTAGATTCAAGTCTATTGTTTTAGCAGATTACAATTAGCAATTTGAACCTACATGGATTTTCTACATGGTGTTAGAGATGGAATCACTATAGAAGAGAATAATATGATTTGATGCTTGCAGAAGGAACAATTTTTTCATATCTATTCTCCAGAGCTAGAAGGAGGATTATGAAGGAAATCTATGTTCTGAAGCTCGAGTATGCCCTTGAGGGTAGCTCAAATTAAATTTACTAGAGAGACCAGATGGAACTAGTCTTGGAAGACAATGAATTGAAGGATCTCATTGATAAGGAAATACCAAAACCATCTGCAGCTGATAGACAAGATCTAGTAGAGTAGAATAAGTGTGTATAAAATTCCAGAAGGATTCTATTGGAAGGAGTTCGAGATCATATTTTCTCAAATATCCATGGAAAGTAAAGTCCATATTCAATGTCAGAAGCCTTTAAATATTTTTTCTACAACAACAGCGACCATATGAAGATGGCAATGAAGGACAAGCTCAGGAAAAGCAATATGGAGAAGGGAAACACAATACCAAAGTACTTGACCAAGTTCACCCAATGTCTGGATGAGCTTGGAAGTGTTAGTTATATAGTTTTCAAAGATGATCTAATGATCCTAGTACTTCCAGGCATTCCCAAGAGCTGGAAAAACTACAAGGATTTGATAAATGGGTGGGAAAAGCTACCAGAGTGGGAGTGATTGCAGTCTGACTTGGTGCAATAAGAGATTCAATGGAACAACAAAGATGGATGCTCAGCCAAGCATGATGATGAGGATAATTGTTCCTTGGATGGAAAGGCAAAGAAAGGGAAAGGGAATTAATCCCATTCCAAATCAGATTTTGGTCAAGAAGGAAAGAAGAATGACTTATCGAAGATTAAATGTTTCACTGTCACAAGTTGGGAAATTATGCCGCGAAGCATCCGCACAAGAAATCCGACAAAAATCCCTTAGGAGGAGCGACAGATGAAGCTATTTCTTTACAATTCAAGTTTTTTTTTACCCTCATCACATGCATGATTTCATCGGTGATGGGTAGTGTGTGGTACCTAGATATTTGAGCCTCATTCAATATGACCAACAACGAAGGGTTCTTCAACAACTTGGAGGAAAAGAACTTCCAGATGAAAATTGAGATGGGAGACGATGGAAACTATAGCGCGACCAACATTGGTACTATTTCT
>JAXQQM020072209.1:0-92496 GCA_034641835.2 Pinus albicaulis | reverse complement strand
TTACAGAATTCAATATATGGAAAATCAATTTTTGGGATCGATTGATCCCCCAAAGAAGTGTTGGGAAAATACTGAGAGGGGGGGGGGGTGAATTAGTATTTACTGCATAATCAAATCTTTTTACTTTTTCATTCCTTAAAACCCATACGCTACTTTCCTTCAGTAAACTAGCGTATATACGCGGATCCCCTTTATGAAACTAGCGTATACACAGAGATCTAGATCTGCCATTAAATCTTCACTTATATTATTCCATCATTCATTCATCAGATGTTCAATAAACAGTAAACATGTGCAGTAAGAACAGAATAAACCATCACACAAAGGATCACACATGAACACCAGGATTTTTAGGTGGAAACCCAAATTGGGAGAAAACCACCGCTGCAGTTGCTCAGCCTTCAATATTTTATTATAGAGAAAACATCTTACAACATATGTGCTGGCGCAGACTTGACCAGCACGCAGGCACCCACCTGCGCTCGTTTACCAGCCTCTCCTGGAAGGGAGCTCCAACCCCCTGACTCGTTTACCAGCCTCTCCTGGAAGGGAGCTACGACCCCCCGATCTCTTTTACCAGCCTCACCTGGAAGGGAGCTACAACCCCCTGACTGAAGGCTACAACCTTCAGCACCACCTTGGACCACGTTTCATCAATTTTCACACTGGATCCAACAACTTCAATAGAACAACACTTGCAGGCCACGTTTCATCATATTTCCAGACTGGACCCTTTCCAAACTTTTTAAGCACAAACATACATCACCAACAGATACTTAACAACACAGATCAGATAGCAGAAACACAGTAGAACAGATCAGATATTTCATACCCTTTTCTTCAGCAAACCCTAGTTTGCATACGCGCTTTCACTTCACTGATGTCGCGTATATACGCGCTTCCGTCCACACGAACAAGCGTATACCTCTGTATGTATTTTATTGCGCATACACGCTTCCACTTCATCGAAGCCGCGTATATACGCGCTTCCTCTTCGGCGAAGTAGCGTATAGATCTTCAACCATCATAGAGCAGCATACTTCTTCAGATCAGACATTCAGTTCAGATTTAACCCTTTACTTCAGACAGATGTTTGCCTCATCACAGATCTAATCACTCCATAAACAGATCTAGCAAATACAGATACATTTCAGATCTAGATATCCCGCTTCATCATTTCTTCATAGGTGCATCATAGATTCAGATCTATCATCAAACCTTTACCCTTTCCATACAGATATACTTCATAGAGAAGTATTCATTCAAGCTCAGACATCTTGCTCTCACAATCATGATTTGCACAATGAAATTCTTCTCCTTATATAGGTTTATCCTTTTTCAATACCATGAGCCCCTTTTTCAATACCATGGGCCAAAACAATACCATGAGCCCAAAACTACTTGGACGGGGTCAATTAGGCGGATCATTACCCAATACCATGGGTCAATACCATGGTGGTTACCCTTGGTTTTGCACTTTTTGAGCGCTTTAGCCCATACGCGACTTGGCACGTTCTTTTCCGCGTGCATACGTGACTTCCCCTAGTCAAATCCGCGTATACAAAGAGACATACTTTTTTCCTCATATTTTGAGCACATTTTGAATTCCTTTCTTCATTGCCTTCTGTACACACTGTAGAAACATCATATTTTCTTCATCAGGAACATATTCTCTCAAGCACAACTTCATCAAGTAAGTTGTCATCATCTTCATCAAGTGGGTTGCCTTTCAAGGACAACACTCAGCATCATATTGTCAACAATCATTAGATTTACATCATTTACCAAGTCCATCAAGTCAAGAATAACTTCATCAGGTGGATTTCCATCAAGGACAACACATGTCAACAGTCGCATGTCTTCATCTCCATTCAGTGGGTTGCCATCAAGGACAACACTCTGCATCATATTTCCAACAATCTCCCCCTTTGGACTTGATGGCAACCACGATGGTGTTTGGTTACCACAACAGATAAGTACATTGACACCATGTCACTCTCCCAATTCTTTGACACCATTATCCGCATTCAAACACCATGTCACTCTCCCCCTTTGACATCAAGGGCAAAGGGCAGATCCAAACCAACGTACCTAAAACTAACACACTCTCCCCTTTGACATCAAGGGCAATGGAGCCGATCAAAACCAACACACTCTCCCCTTTGAGATCATGGGCAAAGGGTGGATCAAAACCAACATACTCTCCCCCTTTTCTCCACATGTGGAAGAAGCGTTCTGCAGATCTGATATATACTGAAGTGACCAAGATCCCCCTGAGTTCATGCTGAATCTTCAAACAAAATTTTCAATGAAGTACATGACTCTATGAACTTCCTATCACCAAAGACTCATACTTACATCAAATATCGAACCAAGTGGATTTACATATGAGACTCAAGTACCCAACCAAGTGGGTTTACACATTTCAACTCAGCTACCCAACCAAGTGGGTTTACAAAATTTGACTCAGCTACCCAACCAAGTGGGTTTACAAATTTGACAAGTCCTTACATGACCGAATATTACAATTTTACATCATGGGTCTCAACAAGACCTTTTCATCAAATTACAAATAAGACCATTTATGACCAACACCAGAAAATCCTCAAGAAAGAGAACATGTTTCAGAATAATGCCAACAATGCATTATACTCAGCAAAGCTAATGCTCCCCCTGAATCTGTGCATCCAAGCATCCTTTCCATATGACTAAGGCTCCCCCTTAGTTTGTGCATCCTGAACACTTTCACCAACAAATCATCAAGGCATCTTCATCAAAACATTAGAAACAAAATTATGAGAACTGGAACACCACCAGAGATACCAAACAGTATCAGAGATACCAAACAGCACTGCAGCTGTGCTGAAGAGAGCTGAACCAACCAAAAATTGTCAGCAATTAGTGATACGCGGTTTTCTGTGCAGGAACTCGCGTATATACGCGACTGTGTTTCAGGAAACCCGCGTATACAATACCATCTTCTATATTTTAACCAAAACTGATCCTTTGTGAGGCAGAGACAATGTTCAGCTTCTTTCTGAGATATTTGAATATTTTTCCTGGAATACAGATAGATAAAACAATGTAGTTGTATCTTCAAGCGTCATCCAATGGTTGTAGCACAAGCACATTAGTAACCAAGCCTTCAGATTCTTTGCAGCATCAATACATTCTTTCCATACCAGAATAGCATCTTCACATAAGTGTCAAGCAATCATCCATGTGGTCCAACATCACCATGATCTTTAAGATTTAACATGAAGTAACATATGTAGGCAAAAGATCTCAACCATAGTAACAAGCTCTGCATGAACTATTCTTATCTCTGAATCATAAGAATTCCAATTTCATCCAACAGATAAACTTCAGCAAGCAGTAAACACAGCTCATTCAACGTCTCATCATCATAAACCATGTACCAAGCCATCATCATTTGAGCATGAGTATCACAATAACCAAAGAATAAGCAATCATATTGCCAACAATGCAATCATTAGTATTCAACCTGCTGCTCCCCCTGAACCAATGCTCTTCCTTAACTCGTGCAACCTGAAAACCTTCATCAACAACAATCTCTGTATGATCTGTCCTTATCTCTGAATTATAAGACTTACATTTCAGCACCGAATGCTCTTCATCAAAAGCAAATAGGACTCATCCATAATCTTCTACATAAGAAACCAAATATCATATCACCATTAGAACTGAGAAGCTAGGTTGATACTGCGTCAATAATACAGTTATTAACAATCAGACTGATGCTCCCCCTGAACCTCTGCTCCAGATCTTCAGCTATCATACAAATGCATACGCGACTGTGTCTGCTGGAAATCGTGTGTATACGCGACTTTAGTTCACCTAACCCGCGTATGGAAAGTGTTACATTGAAAATTTCACTTTCCTTCATCTCCCCTTGATCTTATGCCTCCTGTACCTGTCTTCTTCACATCAGATGCACTGTCAGAAATAAATATAACCAGAATCACCAAAACAACCAAGGGAATAACCATACATTGCTTCCTCTGTGACGATACATTACTAAATCCCATAATGTATCCCACATCATTCCTGCAGTCAATCAGAGAAGTAAGCTTCCAGAAGCGGATGACTGCAGTAGGGTTTGAATTCCCTACGTTTCTGATCGGTCCTCCTTCTTTTTCCAAATTTGCTTGAGCTTTCCAACTGTGTGCTGAAAATTGTCCACTTTCCTAGATCTGTTCATCCTGCATTCTTTTTCTACATGTCCATACTTGTTACAAGCATAACATCTCATGTGGCCAGAGAAATAAACATAAGAATCATAATGAGTATTTCTATTCTTCCTCCTTTCACAATCAGCTTCTTTATGTCCATACTTGTTACATGAAAAACAATATCCCTTGAAGAAACCAGAGTACCTTTCTATGTAGGAACTGTTTGTTTGAGGCTGAAATGATCTGCTCCTGCAATTTGCTGCAATATGCCCATATTTATGACATTTGAAACATTCAACATTATTGAATGATTTCTTTTGAGATTTCATCATTGTTGATTGACCTTTTGTTTCTTTCAACTCTTCAGGTTTTGTATTGACTTCCTTTGAATCTTTAGCACTTCCTTGTGAACTAGATTCTCCTTTAACAGTTTCATGAAAACCAAGACCAAGTTTGATAGAAGGAGACCTTTGACTACTAAGAATATTGTCCAGAATCTTAGTACTATCTTGAAACCTCAACAATTTATCTTTTTCTTCTAATTTACCTTTGAGAATATTTACCTCAACCTCCAAGCCTTGACATTGCTTTGTCATGCTTTCTTCTTTCCTTCTTCCATCTTCTACTTGATCCTTCAGATTTAGAATCTCTTCTTTCAACCAATTTTCGTTTTCTTCACATGTTTGTTGCACCTCTTCATTCTTCTTATTTGATTTTTCCAGATCTTCTTTGAGAGAGATGATTTCTGCTTCAAGGCCTTCCTTTTCAAATGGTTGTAGAGGTTCCTCATTCTTCTTACTTGATGCTTCAAGATCTACTTGCAGAGAGATGATTGCAGCTTCAAGTCCTTCATTATTCTTGCTTGATTTTCGAGATCTGCATTTAGATCGTTGATTTCTGCTTCTAGTTCTTTGATTCGATTGGATGCATAAGTATGAAACCTTTGATACTTTTCCACCTGTCCATTCAGTATTTCTATTTGATCTTTCATTTGAGAGATCATCTCTTTGTAAATAGAATCTTTCTTATCAATTTCCTTTTGTTGTTCTTCAACTTTGATCTTGATAGCTTCTTCTAGATCCACAACTTTACTTTCGCTATCTTCACTATTGTTTGCACAAAGAAGAGTATTACATGTGGCCTTCTTCTTTTGCTTCTTAGCCATGAGCACTTTAAGATCTTGGTCAGAATCTTCTTCATCTTCACTGGACACTTCATCATCATCTTCTTTTGCATAATAACTCTTTCTCTTTTCAAATTGTTTCCCTTTACCATGATTTTCTCTATAAGGACATTTAGCAGCATAGTGACCAACTTTTCCACACTCGAAACATTTGAAGGGAAGCTTACCTTTGAATCTTCCAGTACCTAGTTGGAGTTTTCTCACGAAATTCGCTTCTTCTTCTTCGGATATATAGTTGGATTCTTTGACAACTTCCTTTTCCTTTCCTTTTGCAGATACCTTAAAAGCAGCTTCTCTGATTTGAGAAGGACCTCCTTGTCTCATTTCAAAAGCAGTCAGAATACCATGTAATTGAACTACAGTAAGAGTTTGCAGATCTTGCCTTTCTTCAATAGCCGAAACTTTAGAGTCAAATTTTGAAGTCAAGGATCTTAAGACTTTTTCTACCAGAGTAGTATCAGTTATGGTTTCACCCAAATTTCTCATTCGATTTACAATATCATCCAGACGTAAGAAGAAATGAGCAATACTCTCATCACTATGCATCTTCAAATTTTCATATTCAATTCTAAGAGTTTGGAGTTTTGCACTTTTTACCTTTGTGTCTCCTTCATAGCTTAGAATGATTTTGTCCCATATATCTTTTGCTGAATGTAGCTGCATCACTTTAGCAAATTTTGATTCAGACATGCTTCCTAATAAGACATTCACTGCTTTGGCATTGATTTAATACTTCTTCCTTTCAGCTGCATCAGTAGGAATACTTGCCGGGTATTGATAACCTTCTTCCACGATTGCCCATACATCTGCACCAAGACTTTGCAGATATGCTTTTGTACGTACCTTCCAGAATATCAGATTGCTTCCATTGAATAGAGGTGGCTTTATAGACATCACTCCTTCTTGACTTCCCATTGCTACGGATCTCCTTCAAGCGATCAAGCTTCTGCAGAAGGACCACGCTCTGATACCAATTGTTGGGAAAAATACTGAGAGGGGGGGGTGAATCAGTATTTACTGCATAATCAAATATTTTTACTTTTTCATTCCTTAAAACCCATATGCTACTTTCCTTCAGTAAACTAGCGTATATACGCGGATCCCCTTTATGAAACTAGCGTATACACAAAGATTTAGATCTGTCATTAAATCTTCACTTATATTATTCCATCATTCATTCATCAGATGTTCAATAAACAGTAAACATGTGCAGTAAGAACAGAATAAACCATCACACAAAGCATCACACATGAACACCAGGATTTTTAGGTGGAAACTCAAATCGGGAGAAAACCACCGCTGCAGTTGCTCAGCCTTCAATATTTTATTATAGAGAAAACATCTTACAACATATGTGCTGGCGCAGACTTGACCAGCACGCAGGCACCCACCTGCGCTCGTTTACCAGCCTCTCCTGGAAGGGAGCTACGACCCCCTGACTCGTTTACCAGCCTCTCCTGGAAGGGAGCTACGACACCCCGATCTCGTTTACCAGCCTCACCTGGAAGGGAGCTACAACCCCCTGACTGAAGGCTACAACCCTCAGCACCACCTTGGACCACGTTTCATCAATTTTCACACTGGATCCAACAACTTCAATAGAACACCACTTGCAGGCCACATTTCATCATATTTTCAAACTGGACCCTTTCCATACTTTTAAGTACAAACATACATCACCAATAGATACTTATCAACACAGATCAGATAGCAGAAACACAGCAGAACAGATCAGATATTTCATACCCTTTGCTTCAACAAACCCTAGTTTGCATACGCGCTTTCACTTCACTGATGTCGCGTATATACGCGCTTCCGTCCACACAAACCAGCGTATACCTCAGTGTATATTTTATTGCGCATACGCGCTTTCTCTTCGCTGAAGCCGCGTATATACGCGCTTCCTCCGCGGTGAAGTAGCGTATAGATCTTCAATCATTACGTAGCAGCATACTTCATCAGATCAGATATTCAGTTCAGATTCAACTCTTTACTTCAGACAGATGTTCGCCTCATCACAGATCTAATCACTCCATAAACAGATCTAGCAGATACAAATACATTTCAGATCTAGACATCCTGCTTCATCATTTCTTCATAGGTGCATCATAGATTCAGATCTATCATCAAACCTTTACCCTTTCCATACAGATATACTTCATAAAGAAGTATTCATTCAAGCTCAGACATCTTGCTCTCACAATCATGATTTTCACAATGAATTTTCTCTTTATAGGCGGTATCCTTTTTCAATACCATGAGCCCCTCTTTCAATACCATGGGGTCAAAGCAATACCACAGCCTAAAACTACCCGGACGGGTCAATGTGCGGATCATTACCTAATACAATGGGTCAATACATGGTATACTCTCCCCGGTTTTGCACTTTTGAGCTGCTGTCTATAATGCCGACGACACGTTATTTTTCCGTGCATACGCGACTTCCCCTTATGCAACTGCATACAAAGAGACATACTCTTTTCATCATATTTTTGAGCACATTCCCGAATTCCTTCCTTTTCTTCATTTCTTCCTCGTACACGCCTTCGAGAAAACATCATATTTTCTTCATCAGCATATTCTTCAAGCACAACTCCATCAAGTAAGTTGTCATCATCTTCATCAAGTGGGTTGCCTTTCAAGGACAACTCTTAGCATCATATCACATCAGATTTACATCATTTACCAAGTTCATCAAGACAAGAATAACTTCATCGGGTGGATTTCCATCAAGGACAACACATGTCAACAGTCGCATGTCTTCATCTTCATTTAGTGGGTTGCCATCAAGGAAAACACTCTGCATCATATTGCCAACAAGAAGAAAATAGGTGCACAATACATTATTATTGCAATAGATTACCTCACAAGATGTGATGAGGCACAACTAGTCAAAGAATTGTAGTGTACACATGACTGCACAGTTTATTTTTGAACATATTTTGTCAAGGTTTGGTGGCCCAAAGATCTTGATGAGTGACTGAGGTACACATTTCCTGAACAACACTATTGAATCATTGACCACGAAGTTTTGAATGCATCGGAAAAAGAGTACTCCATGTCACCCACAGGCCAATGGGACGGTTGAGGCCTTTAACAAAATTCTAGAGAACTCTTTGACTAAGGTGTGAAAAGTCAGTAGGGATGACTGGGACTTGCGAATTTATACAGTTTTATGGGCATACAAGACTACTTATAAGAAGTTGATGAGTCAGACTCTGTTTCGATTAGTATATGGGAAGGAAGCTATGTTGCCAATGGAATACATGGTGCCTAGTCTTTGAATTGCAATAGTCACAGATATGGCAGACAATGATATTATGGAGCAGGGATTGGAGAAACTACTCATGCTAGAGGAGGATAGGTTCATTTTTGGATTTCACCAATAGGTGCAGAAGGAGAGGGAAAAACCCTGGCATGAACGACATATTAAGCAGAAGACTTTCATGTTGTGCGACTTATTTATTTTATATGACAGTCAGTTTGTGAAGCTTCCAGGTAAACTGGAAATGCACTGGTTGGGGTCGTACATTGTCATGAGTATTTCAGAGGGGGTGCAATTAATCAAAAGTTGAATGGTGAGTTTTTCCTGGACGTATCAATTGTAGTAGACTAAAGTTATAAAGGGATGGCATTTTTATCACCTGGAGTGATCCTTAGGTCGAAGAAGGAGATCCTGAGGTAACCTCAAACCAAATTTTTGAATTGGTATCTAGCCCTACGAAATCATAGAGGGATCTCTCTATAGAATCACAGCCAAGAGGGCTGGATAATTTTTTTTAGGCTAGATAAGGAATATAGGGGGTTTTGATTTTGATTTTAGGGTTGGGCTCACTGAACAAGGATTAGGTCAAGGGGATAGATCAGGGCTAAAAGGATGAAATCACAGTCTTCTTGATGGGGAAAGGTAGGTAAAAGGTTTAAAAATTGGAAGAGAATTAAATGAGATGCAAATACTGGTGAGGAACTAAGGAAAGCATCTGAAATGTATTTTCCCTAAACTGAAGAAAATGAACACATTATACTGAATTTTCCAAAACAGAGCATAACTAAACATGAATTTTGTCTTTAAAACTTGAAATAAAGTATATTATAGATATGAAATGGTTTATGAATTAACAATACATTCTAAAAAATCAATCACATAGAAGAAACAATGTTTAAAACTCATGCAACAGGGATCCCAAGAAAATAGCTGCAATTTTCCATTAATGTCCAAGCGAGAATGATACTTGAGCAATACAATCTCTCCAACTGATGCCAACAATTAAAAAGACTAAAAAGTACACCTTATAGACTTCAAAACCACTTCTTCTCATCCTCAGGGTTCGAATCCATGAGGTGAGGGAGTTGTTACACCAAAATATGAACTGAAAGCTAAAGACTAGGATGAGGAAAGTGACTCATTTCTATCTTTTAGAACAGATACATTTGACTTCAAATTAATGATTTACCTAATGTATCTACCTTAGGTAAAAGTAAAATATGATATTTACAATGGTAAATTCTACATTTACCCAAGTAAAAAGTGAAACAGAGGTGAAACTTCAAAATTTACTGAAATTGGTGAAACTGTAAATTCCCTCGTAAACGTGCAGCGTCATGACAAAAAAATTGACTTGTTTTGTGAGCCACTTTTGGAGGCCTTCCCCTTGTCCAAAGAAGTTCCATGATAGCTCATTGGAAATTTATCTGAGTCAATTTTCTAGATATGCTTTGATTTTCCAAAATTGTTTCCATCTACCCTATCAAAAACCTACTCTCCCAAGACTAGTAACATGCAGAGCCAAGGTGAAAAAGAGGGCAGAAACATGATTTTTTGGTGGTTTTTGGGCTCATTAAGTGACTAGTTCTGCTCCAAATCTCCTGAAATTTTTTGAGGTTGATGTACTTGTCATTAGGAAAATGAGGATGCTTACCATTTTCCATTTATATGGCCCAAAAAAGAGCACATCACCAATGGAACTGCGTATTTAGCAAGTTTTCTGCATGCTGAACTGTCCCAAAAAATCAAAAATTTCATAAGAGTGCTACATGTGCCAAAATTATTATTTTCCTTGCTGATTTAGAGGTTAGAGGCATCATGATACACCTCAGAAAGAATATTCAACTTCTCCTTCTCTTTTGACTTGGTCAAAGCTCGAATCTTTGCATGGGTTCATTTGAGCTTGGCCCTTGCAGTCTTATTTCTCTTGGCATAATGTTTTTCCATCTTCCTCTGAATATCATTGTCTTTCTTTGCCTTCTATATTAGTCCCTCCAAATGAAAATTTTCTCTCTCAAGCCAAGAATCTCTATCTTTACTAATCTTAATGGAAAGCAACTCACTTTGAGTGAGCTGCTCTGCCAATTCATCCTCTTTCTACCTTTCCTGAGCTAAAGCCCTCTTTAACCCAATGGTCCTCAGTCTCCATCTAGGAAGTTGATCTTCCTCATCATTATTGTCATCAAAACTGCCCAAGGTCTCATCCAGTAAGGCCTTGGCCTTTCCTGCCTCTCTCTGGGCTCTGATTTCCCTGACCTCACTGATGGTCTGCTTTGTCTTCAGCTGCAGATTTTCTAGCTCAAGAAAGTCAATAACATAGTTTGCTCTACCAAGATTAGCTTGAAGCTCTCTAATCTTAGCCTCCTTGTCTCTGATCACTGCACTAGTAGCTCTATCCCCATCCTCATCATCAATCTCAATCAACTGAAACTCCTGCTCAGTTTCATGTTTGTCCTCTTGCTCAACAATGATAGGCTCTGTAGCCTTTTCCTTGCCCTTGTCTACCTATTTTGCTGATGAAGGAGGCATGCCCCTCTCACACCATGTGAAGCAAACACATTCCTGTGGCCTCTCTAATATGTCAAAGGAAATGGCTGAATATGAATCATTTTGGTGTAAGCTACCTTAATGTCCCTTTCACTGCTTGATGCTCTGGTATCATGATGTGATGGTGACAAGTTATAGAAAGGTGATGAGGTAGTATCAACATGAGGCGAATGGATCTAAGTGAGTGGTGATGTATGAGCCATATGATGTGATGGAGAAGGGAATACAGGAGGATGAGATGACGAAGGAATATCGTGCTCATGATGGCCAGGTGGGGTAGTAAAAACCTCATTTGCAATGAATGCATCCCATGAAATGTTTTTCTGCTAAAGCTGATGCATGACCACCATTTTGATGAGTGAATGATGAAATAGACTCTGCATTTGCTGATTTTAATCCCTCTTTTTCAAAATGTAAGCCATCTTGTTAATTCTACGAAAAAGATAATAAGGTCATGAGGAGACTGATATGGTATGAGTAGAGTCGAGAAAACCTCCCCTCACAAGTGAAGTATTTCATTATTATCCTCATCATGGGAACATACTGGTCGCAGAGATGAGAAAAAGGGAAAATGGATTTCTTGTGATATTTGTACCTAGGTTTGAGGTACAGTTCATAATAGCTCATGTCCAAGTTTTCTTGTTTAAACCACCTCTCTCCCACACTAGGGATCCCTATAGCAGTTTCAATAGCATTGGTGGACATATCAAAAGTATCCCCAGCAAAAATGACCTCCTTTTCATGTAGATTAGTGATGAACAATCTTGTTAACTCCGGGTGATTTTGGACTTGCTTCACTCTCTCACAAAACTGAAAACAACCCACATGTTTGAAGAAATATATAGTGAGAGGAGAGGACATAAGTTCTCTTGTAGTGATGGGTTCAAATCTATTTATTTTACCTCCCTTATGGTCATTTCTTCTTGGCATCCTCACCAAAAATGCCACTATCCTCTTCTTTAGAAATCTTAAATTCTGATTTGTGAAACCCTAGGGTGCAAGTGAAATGAGATGAGGGGAAGGGGATGGGATGGCTAGTTTGAAAGGTGAAGGGAATGAGTGAAAGGGAAAAATAAATCAATGAAAACCCTAAATTAATGAAATTACCCTGTCTATGACTGATATTCTTTTAGGAGGATGAAACAAGTGTATAGATAGTGATCACAAACTTGTAATTAGGGTTTCATTAGGCTTCCACTTCAATTCATTTAAGAGTGACCAAATAGCTGAAAAAACAAGGCTTATTGTTAACATTGGAAAATCGTAGAACAGAAGATGACATTAATTAATGTCAAGACAAAGGATTGATAGGGTTGGAAGACATTACAGGATCCGAAAAGTATTTAAAAAATCTCAAAGGTTTAAAGGAAATCAAATTTGAACTAGTCTTAAATGTTGATTGCATGCATTATCCTTCGAGAAGAGCGCCTTCTGCACACATTTTGGCCCGCTAAGCACGCATTCCTAAGAGTGGCGAAATGTCACTATCTGGGACCACATAAAGAAAATGACAAGTTACTCTTTACTTGGAGCCGCCTAAGGATAGCCACCAACACCTCCAAAGACACTATGTGAGCACACAATGGAATATTTTGAGCACACAAAGGAGTCATACCTCTCCCTTGGGTCACCATCCACAATGTACCAAGGGAGGGAAGGAGGATTTGAAATACCCTATATAAAGCCACCATGAGATGAAGAATTGGTGATCACATTGTTATGCGGGCCATAGTTGCCCAACCAATACTAGCAGTGTGTGACTCGGAGTTGCAGACAGAGGGGACTCACTTGTTGGCCATCCAACAAGCTCAGTCCACACAGTAGAGAGAGAGGGATACTACATCGACGCGAGGCTTGGAACGAACAACATCCTTTCATTGGGACCTAGAACCATTTTTTAGGGGCCATTTGGCAAGAGGGTTAAGTATTCTGCCCCTTTCTACCAGTGCTGAATAAGACGGGCCTAGAGACACCGTTTGCATTATTGTGTCGTTTGACTCGTTAGAGCTTCTGTTTATTTATGTTTAGTTTTAGTTTAGTTTTTATATTACATTTGCATGCTTCTTTTATATGTAGTATGATAATTAAATCCACTTCTTTCTGCCTATTACCAATAGTTTAAAGGGGTAAACCACACCCCTTAAACTGGTGTGATTTCGTACATACGTGCACCAAACACACCACAACAGGATTGGCGAATCCACTAACATTTTATTACCAAGTTTATGTGGTTGTGCCTTCTTTTGCAGGAGACCTCTGTCTATGTCGTATGTTAGTCATCAGTAATTTTTTTCCTTTTATAGATGACTAATTGCTTATCCTAGATTTCTAGAAACAAAATTCATGAATATTGTGAGTTCTAGAAATATCACTGCCTTAGTTATCCTTAGGATAATTTTTTTACTTCTTTACTATCATATCATGTCATGGTCAGCTATCACTCCCAAAAGACCCATCATGGGCTCATGCCACTCATTTTCATTGTGTTTTTCCACCTCTGTCCTTACCACTCTATTTTGACTTGCCTAACCCTTACACTTCTGCCTTGGGTTTCCAAGTAGCCTAACCTTTTCCCCTATTCATCAAGTGCCTCAAGTATTGGTGGTATCAAGCTACCCTTATGGGCTCCTTAGATAAATCAAAATCAGTAGTTTTGGGTATGTAATGTACAAGTTATGTCAAAAGCTCTATTTTACACTTGAAATTCTTGAAGTCAAGTTTTTAGCCAAGGGCCAACCTAATGAGCCTCCCACTAGGTCAGTTAGGTTTTCATAGGTTAAAGGATTGTTTTGGTGTTCTAAAAACAATGTTTTTCTTATGCCAAGAAGATGAAACCAAATGTGAAATAAGGTCAAGTAACTATTTGTACAAATTAGATGAAATAGACCTTCAAGAAGGATTACTTTGCCAAATACAACATTCTGCCAGAGGATAACTGTGTATCTTAAACATTTATGTAGGAATGATTTATATGGCTATCAGCATAAATTGAGGTAAGGTAAGAGGCCAACTCATCACTAAAGACATCCACAGCAAAGAAGAGGCAGCAGGCCTATGCTCAAAGAGAATCAGGGTTTTGGGATTGATTGGCTAAACAATGTTGCCAAGAAAGAAGCTAATGCAAAAGACCACAAGAACAGAGGAATATCAACAAAAACAAGCACAAATTGAAGTTTTTTTAGAAATTATAAATGAAGAAGGGAAAAAGGTGAGGTGAACTGAATAGAAATGAATGAACTTGAAAGGGCTATAGAGAACTTAGAAGAAAACACTAATTATTTTTCTCTAACAACCATAAAACCTAAAGTTTCAGAAGGATATGCAAAGCAAGAAAATTGAAGATGATGGACCTCCATCATGATAGCAGAAAGTTTCCAAAAGCCATTGAAGGTGATTTCTAGGGTTGGCCAAGGCAACAATTCTTCACTGCATCAAAAGGGGGAAGAATGAAAAGTTTATCAGTGTGAGGGAGACTAAACCATCAAGTACATTCAATTGCCCTCAAAATGTTCAAGAGGAGAAAAACATAAGCTTGAGTGTCAAAATGAAAAATCAAGCTAAGCATGAGATCACTGCTGAGTGACTGAAGGTTTTCAAACTCCAAAGAGTGACAAAAGAGAATGAAAACAAATGTGTCATAGGCACCTGCAAAAATCAGAAGTGGCCAATGGAAGACATGGCAGGCATAATTTATAGTCTTTTTCAAAGTGAGTGTATCACTGTTAAAAACAGTAAGGAGATAAAAAGAGAATTTTTTTAGGTCACTAACACTCAGAAATTTTAAAAGGGGATAAAAACAGGTCTTTCAGTTTCCTAGTGGAAACAAGGAGAGGTTTAACAGTGCCAACACTTCCAAAGTTAAAGGACACCTCTTCATCTTTTCAGCACAACCTCACCAAAAGAAGAAAAATCACTTTGTCAAGTTGCAAATCACTTGCAAAAAGGGTCATAGGATATCAATGAAACTCATAAAGTGAAAAAAATAAACTTAGCAAAAGTGGGTTTTCGAAATTTGATTTATCTTTCAAAGGGTATAAAGGCACCTCAACTATCATTTCTAACTCACTTGTCACTTTCAAAAAAGAGAAAACCTTCAACAGAAAATTCAGGGTTTGTTTGACTGTTCCTGGGAAAAAGTTCCCTGGCGCCTCGCGAATCAGGTGGCGCTATGCTCATAGGCCCTAATGCGACTTTAATCAAATTTTTTTCTATTCAAAATTACTCAGCGTTGTGCTAATAGGAGGTGGCGTTATGCGAATCGGGTGGCGCTACACACAGACGAGCCCGACACATGCAGGACCCTACACCCTATTCTGAATGCCAGCGCTATGCTCAGGTAGAGGCAAGACTTGCTGGCACTACACCCATAGGTTGAACCAACTGTTCAGGCATGGCTCTGTGCTAATACAGAGGACCTCCTGATTTGAAAAAAAATTTCCCAAAGGCTCAAGGACACCCTTAAATTTCCTCCAAAGACTTGCAAGAAAGTAAAACTGGTAGGTCCCTTATTTTCTCCTCTTCTCAAATATTTTTTGTCATTTGATGTCTATGGAATGATCAAATCCTAGTTGTGCAATCCCTAGGTCTTAAATTCATATTAAATCTTCTGCTTTGGCCTCTTTGAACAACTTAATTTTCATGTGAAGGAGAGTGACTTAGAATAGTTGCACTTCATATTCAAGTTAAGCCCCATTAAGCTCAAAAGCACTCATTTATACCTTTTCCTTTATATCATTCATCTACAAAGTCTGCCATCACCACCATTTTCATTTTGCTCCTCCAAACCCTAGTTTGTCCACAAACAACTCCCATCACCATGTCAGGAGCAGAAGAAAGTAGCAGCAGTCAAAGATTCCAAGGGCCTATGAGGCCAAATCACAAGGGAGGAAAAGTGAACAGACTTGAACCCCAGAACACAGTAGATATCACCTCATCTCCCATGATCCTCTCATGTTTCCAGAATTCAGTGTGCTTCCAATTTTGTGAGAGAGTCAAACAAGTACAGAGCCACCTAGAGCTCACAAGGCTTTTTATACTTAACCTGCAAAAAAAAAAAATCAAGCCTTGTAGGGGTGGATTTTGAACTATCAGTAGATGCCATCTCAAATGCTACTGGTATCCCTGCTATTGGTGAAAAATGGTTTAAGAAATCCAAATTGGACAAGGATTATTATGAACCATTTGTCAAGACTAGTTACAGACAAGGCTGCAAGTCTATTTTTCCCTTCTCACATCTCAAACAGAGATTTTCACCCTTGATGAAAGTTATCATGAAGTACTTCACCTGTGAGGGGAGGTACTCCAGGCTTTATTCCTACCATATTAGACTCCTCATGCATTTCATAAGAGTTAAGATGCTCAACTTGCCCTACTACCTCTATAGAAGTATGGACAAAATTCCTTCTGTTGTCCGGAGAAGGAGTCCTTCCCAACAAATGAAAAGTGTATTTCACCATTCCTTGATCAATATGGTGGTATTACATCAGTTGGAACAGCAGGGTATACCTTGGGAGGTATTCATAGCACATGAAGTATTCACAAGCCCACAGCCTCAACCAAACTTGCCCTCCTCATCTACACAAGTGCCCTCACCTCAAGTAAACCTCCCTTCTTCCCCTTCTCTTGATGCATCAAATGAAGAGGATGAGAGTGGCAATAATGGACAAAGTAATGACAGTGAGGGTAATGGTGCAAATGAATCAGCCCAAAGTGAGGAAAAGAGTGAGAATGATGAACAGAATTTTGCCAATGAAAGTGATGAATCAGTGAGGAAGAGGAAAATAATGAGGAAGAAGAAGAAAGGAATGATGAAAGTGAATAAGGGGCAGAAACAGAGAATGAAGAGAGAAACAGTGACAATATGCAAGAGGATGGTGAGGAATATGAAGAGCTGGATAGTCAAAATAACATGAGAATTGATGATGAAAAGGCAGAAACAGAGAATGAAGAGGAGGACAATGACAAAAATGAAGACAGTAAGGACAGTGGAGAAACTAAATGCAGCACTGATACCAATGAGACAAAACGCGGTGACAAAGGGGAAGATGATAAGGAAGACAGTAAGGGACAAGGCAGAAAAGAGAAAAATAGTCATGACAGCTATCATGACAATCATGACAACAATCATCCCTTCAATGATTATGAAAATGATGACAGTGCAGAAGATGAAGATGAAGGTAACCCTAGTCATGATGACAGTGAAAAAAGGGAAGAGGCTCATAGTCTAAATGATGATCACAACCATGGCGAAGAGACCAACAAAATCACCATCACACCTCTTGCATGCACATACCAGAGAGGACCAAGGATAGTGTTTGCTGCCTCCAAGAGGAAAGGGACCATGCCAAATTATTTAGCTCAAAATCTTGACAAGGGCAAAGAAAATATGGAGAAGGTGAGAAATGTAAGAGAGGCAGGAAAACTAAACAAAATCCCCAGTTCATTGACCTAGATAGTGATAATGAAGATGAGGAGATGGCCACTAGAATACTGCTCCAAAGCAAAGATGCACAATTTAGGGAGCTGGAGATAGTTTTTGAGATGGCTCAGCGTATCATTCAGTATTATAATAATTAACACAAGTATTTTAAGAAGATAAAAAGGGGCCTTGCTCTCCAGAAAAAGATGACCAAGCATTATGCAATGAAAAACAAACTTGCTTGTGCCAAACTCAAAGAGGCCCTCATTGAAATCCAAACACTAAAAGGAGGAGAATACCAAGCTAGACTTGGAATTTTTACATTAGCTTCCCTACAGGTCTCTCAAACCCCTTGAAGAAGACCTCCACCAATTTTGAAGGAAATTGGGCAAGTTTTTGTTTTTTGAGAATTTGAAGGCCTATTAGCACAATGCCATTAGCGCTACGCTTTTCCCTCAAGCATCCTCAGAGGTAAAAATCTACATTTTTAGATTCCTCATGGCTATGACACTATTCTCACCAAATTTCAGAGAAATTGGAGCAGTTTTGACCCCTCAAAAGGTCAAAAAACACCTCACTTTTCACCATTCTGCCTGCTTTTCAGGCCTGGCGCTACGCTCAGAGAAGTGTTGTGATTTTGAAATTTTATATAGGTTACAGGGGCTGGATTAGGAAAAAAAGAGTATTTTTGGAAATTAGACTCATCAGGCTTTCCAACCGGCCATCACAGAGCAAACTCTGACATCGGGAAGGTCTCCAAAACTTGGTTGCAATAGGACCTATTTTTGCCTAAGGTGGCACTACGCTTATGGACAACACTGTGTTTTTGGCCAAAAAGTCAACAAAACACACAAATTGATGGAAAAATGATTTTTTAATGTTTTCTTGGGAAAATCACTCCAAATTTTATTAAGGAGTTATGTTATGTTATTTTTCATTTATTAGCTTAGATATTATGTGTCTTGGGCCTTGCATGGTCTTCAAGCACATAAATGACATTTATGATGAAATTAGGGTTTCTGGAAGCCTCTTATGGTTTCCACCTCCTCACTTGCTAAGATAAATAGAGCATGAGTATTCCATTGTGAAAGTTCACATTTGATGAGTTTTGAGAGCAATACATGGTTTTCTTGAGTTTGAAGAAGAAATTGGTCTTGTGGAGTTTATGAATGCCTTGTTTTTATTAATGATGAAGGAGGATAGCTTGCAGGATCCCTAAGCTTGGCTATTGGTGAAGTGCTTCTCTCTTATGCTATTTTTTCTCATGTTTTCATTAGGTTTCCGTCCTTCTATGCTGCAGTAGAACATAATAGTATAGGTTAAGAAATTTTCTGAGGCACCTTAGTCCTTCCTGTTTCTATTGTATTTGTGTTTTCCTCTATTGGGTTTGTTTAAGGAATTCTTAGCTGCTCCTTAGACCTCACTATGCTTGTTTATTCCATGAATGGTTAAATACAATAGTTTCAAATATGTTTTACGATTAGCCTTGCCTATTTGATGCTATTTAAACTCCATTTTGGAATCTCTCTTTGAAGTATTACTTGTTAGGTTTTAGCCAAAGAGGTCATGTTTTGATCATGCCCTTTGTCCATGCTTGAGAAGTTGCCTTAAAGTTCTTTGTAGCTTGATCATTGATGTTTAGGCATTCCCTCTTCATTGATTAAAGTTATTTGTTATGTTGAATGTTTTCTAAATCTTGAAGGTGAAATCACTTAAAGTTAGGTTAGTTTCTTGCTTTCTATGGTTCATTGAATTGTTCATCTTGAATGTTTGTTTGCTTAAGTATAATTAGAAAGCTATTGTTTTTCCATGTCTTATGATTATGTCCTTATGTTGATCAGTTTTTGAGACCATCTTGTTTAAAAGGTATTTTTTTAAGGATTCTTCACTGCCCTTACACACCTACTTTGTTCACCAGCTTATTGTTCATTTCAATTCACACATACCTTAAGGATCCATTTAACCAAGCTATATTTTCCTTGTTATGCATCTTGTTTCATTGTTGAGATATCCATGACTTTCATTGACTCCATAGCCCAATAATTTCAAGACCCCTCACTCCACCTATTCTACTTGACCATCTTACCCAACCAAAACAAACAACAAACCCTACACTTAACAACTAGCCTAAAATCAACCATCTAAAGCAAAAAAGTTCACATCCTTTGCATACAATAGAGAGAGCCCTCTCTGAGTCTAGGAAGGCTAGGGCCTAGGACTCCAAAGACTGGTCTTATGTTACCCTGTGCATTTGGTCTACCAATCTACTAAATCATGAGACACTAACACTATGGACTGGAGCTAATAGTCCTCTAATCTCTCTTGCAGTCCCTAGATTCACCCTGAGTGACAAACTGAAGAAGAGATGATCCTAATTTTTTTTACTTGCAGGAATTTGCATGCTTTTATTCCTCACAGAAGCGCAGGGCGTACGTTCAGTACTGACCCACGTGCAGGAAGCACACCTGTCTCATCATTTTGCGCACAATTTACAGAATGAGAAATTTCTCCCTAAATTCTATCTTTTTCTGCTTATAAGGTGCTTGGAATCCCCTAATGCATCTACTAGCATTGGTTGTGGTACCCCACAGCTTGTTAAAACTCACTTTTAGCTGCTTTCTATAGGCCTAGTGTCAGTTTTACTTCAAGTTGATTTTTGCAAAATCTTCACATAACTTAAGTAGGGGGGAAAGTAACTTGCATTCCGAAAATTTATGTTTTGAAAATTTTGGTACTCACACGTAGATAACTAGTCCAAGTAAGTGGCCCAAGACCACGCTTGCATAGCTCGTTTTTTTTGTTCTAGTGTAAAAGTTTTTAGTTTAGTTAAATTTTTGCACTAGGAATTGCGGGACTAGGATTGAATTGTTTATAGAAGAGCAAGTAATCTCTGCTACCTTTGCACCCTCTAGTGACCCTAGGTAAGCATATGAATGCTCCATATTCACAATTTTCCATCTCCCTATAGTTAGTCACATAGATTAACTAGAAAATTTGAAAGCGGCCCATTATCCACACATGTTTTCCATTTGAGCCAGGAACAACCAACATAGTTTAAATAGGGGATTTTATAAAGGATCAACGATATCCACATGTTCAAACTATGTGCTTTTTCACTTTATTCTCACACACACTTACCCACTAAGTGAAGAAAGACACCTAAAACTAACTTAACCAAACTCACTAAATTCTCTCCACAGGGGCTACAAAAGAATTTATAACTTATGTTAGGATCAAGGGGGTAGGAATCCAATAAGACACCTTGATCATAATTCATATTGAAACATAAAAGTTGTGTATTTAGGGAGCTTCAAATCCACCTATCAGCCCACAACAAAGAAAACCCGAGCACGACAGAGACCCGTTTCAGAGGGGGTTAGACTTAGGCACATTGCGTGCGGTATTAGTTGGGGCTACCTGACCCGGCTAATACTCGATAATGTTAGCTGATTACAAAGAAGCTGAAGAATTGAATGCTCACGTGGGACAATGGTTCTTAGTGGCCAAAAACTATGTCAACCTCTACCCTATAGGTGACAGTGCAGGCAAGCGCCAAACCCTCTACCCTTACCTTGGTGGATTCTCTTTGGCTGACTGGGGGCGTTGCCAGCTCTTACGGGACATTGTGCCAGCGCTCGCAAGAAATATTCTCAAGGCCCAGTTAATTTTGAGTGTGTGAGGATGCATAGGTATTCTAGGATTTTGAGTATCATAAGAAAACGAAAAAAAAACCACTTTTTTTATTGCTTGATCACATAGATTAATTTAAAGGGAAATCTATTTTATTTTTCACTTTGTTTTATGTATGTGACAAGAAGTTTTCTTTGATCATTGACTCTATCCTCTCAAAGTTTTCAAAAATCTGGGAGACACTTGACAGGTCCCAATGGAACCTCGTCGATCCAGGTGTCTTTTGGACCTCCCCCCATTATTGGGAGGGTTTCCAGCTCTTTCGCCATTCAGGCATCAAAGACAGAACACTTCCACCATCATTGGTTCGTCCTTTATTGGGGCAACCATAGTTGGGAACCCTAGTCGGTCTCCCAACACTACACCACATACCACTCCTCCCACAACCCCTAGGGGGCAGAGGAGTGCATCCCATTCCGGAAGCCAGCTAAATACACAACAGGGTACGTCGTAGAATAACTGTCATTCTAACCAGAACTTTGTGTCATTAGGGGAATTTTGAGGTCTAAAATAGGCCTCTTAAGGAAATAATAAAATAATAGCTAAAATATTAAAATAATATTTATGAATTTTCCTTTTACTTTTTGCACCAAAATATATGTAACCATGGTTAAATTAAATTGAAAAGATGTACCAAAATAAAATTAATAAAAAATTGTATTGATGTGACTATAAATAAGAATTATCTTTTCAAGAAAATGTCATTATCAATGAAAAACTAATGCATTTTTCCTTTGCACCTAAATAACTTAAAATAAATTACAAATATAAATTAATAAATTATTAATTATATAGTACACTATTAATTAAAATTTATACAATAATAATATTTTATTCAAAAAGTGTGAAATGACATTTATTATTAGTAATTTACTTTATGACTTTAAAAGTACTCATAGCACTACCATGATTAACCATGATTTTTTATCCACCATTGAGAATGTGACAAGTAAGTACATTTAACTCAAGTAATGACACCTCAACCATTGGAGATGATGTCATCCCCTAAAATGTGATTGGTTTTCATAAAGTTAATTTTGATTGTACATTTTCCCTAGGAGGCCCATTTTAGACCTCACAATTCCCCTAATGCTTCACACATATCAATGGCGTCAACCTCTCAGTCACCTTCTTAGCTTCGTTGAATCTACCCGATTTAACCAAGTTAATGAATGGCCCCATTGCACATGATCCTACATGGCCTCTCATGCCCACAAATCTCCCTTCTTATATACCAAAGTTCAAATGCAAGCAAGAAGAAGATCCAAGTAATCATGTCATGACCTTTCACCTGTGGTGCTCATCGAATAGTATCATTGACGACACTATTCGATTGAGATTATTTCAACACACTCCCACTGGAGTGTTCATGAAATGGTACGTGGAGAAACCCTCGGCTTCACATAGAATCTTTAGCGCCCTTGCTACCATGTTCCTAACATATTTTCAGTTACCCATTCACCATGATTTCGGAATAGAATTACTGACTCATTTTAGACAAACCCCCACCGTCCATATCTTGTACCATCTCCATGAATGGAGGCGGCGTCACAGTTTATGTAAAGCTAAACTCGATGACTGCATCCTCTTAGACATTTTCTTGAAAAATCTTATGGCAGAGATTTCAATGGATGTGGCACAACGAAATCCCACATCTGAAGAGGACACAATCAGCAAAGCCCAAAATCTTGATCTAATTTATACGCAATCAGGATACATTTATAACATCCTACCCAACACCCCATGCCTGCAAAATTATCAAGAAGTGCTAGGCGCGTTGAAATTTGTAGATGAGCTAATTGGGTCAATCACCCAGGGTTACCTAGGCAACAACAGTCAAAACCCTGGTTACACATATAGTTCTACCCATATCATGCCTCAACCCGATTTTCAAAGTCATCATATGCCACAACAAAATTTGACTAATAGGGCACAAGCGTATCACCCAGGAGGACCTTATCCTCCAGCTTAGGGGAATCAATACGCAAAAAGAAAAATTTACGAAAGAACTCCCCTCCAATAGTGAGGTGTAAACGAAGGACTGAATTACATTCAGTCCCCCGCACATGACCCACCTATGAAAAAAAATGCATAGGTGAACTTTATCCAACCGTCTCAAAACCAACCACAAGCCAAAAGGGAACCCTGGACAGGGGGGCAACAACCAACAACGCCCACCACGAGCCCAGGCTAGAGGTAACTCCAACCAGAATCAGAACCAGGGGCCAAGCAATGCCCAACGATAGAGAAAAATGCCACCTCTTCGAACAAACCATTCTTTTTCTATATGTGGTGAGTACGGGAAATATACTCACCACTGTCCCAATCTCCTCGAGCTAAAAATGCTACAGAGTAACCGAGGACAAGGAGGATCTTCCCAAAAACCAGCTGTGATGCAAGAACCTTTCCCCAACCAAGGGATGGTAAGCACTCACCAGTAGAATACAGACGATTCCGAGAAAAGAAGCGATGAAATCTACATGACTGGAGAAGATATGTTTTTCCAAAAATGGAATCGAAACTATGACACCCCACCAGACACCAATACGTTAGGGGTAAGTACCAGTGTGCCAACTGCACCTTTGACCATTTCAAATATGCCCATAGAACCATTACCAAAGGTGGAAAAGGGACCTAATAGGCGAGCATGAAACTACTCCAAAAAAGCCCATAATTATAGCATCATGGATGATTTAGCACAATATCCCACTTCCATGTCAGTTTTGGAAGTCTTGTAATCATGCCCAAAGAAATGGAAAGCCCTACTTTCCACGTTAGGCGCTGTCAATCTTTCTGATACATGCCTGATGGCTTTTGTCTTAGACAAAGACACCCCCCAGCTTCCTTTCATGGTCACCTTCCAGATACCAGTGTCGGTGCAGAATATCACCATCCACCAATGTGTCATAGACGAGGGTGCATCCACATTCATCATGTCAAAATTTTTTTGGCAGAGGTTAGGTTCTCCCAAACAAAAACCCTCAGTCATCACGCTTCGAGCATATGACGGTCGTCCCTCGACCCTTGTCGGCCTCTACCAAAATTTCCCAGTCTGTTTAGCCAGAAAGATGGTCCACATAGACATTGAAGTCTTGGATGCTCACTTGGATTACAATATAATCCTCGGATGGAGTTATATGTATGCCATGTCTGCAATAGCCTCCTCTGTCTTCCGCATTATGATGTTCCCCCACGAGGACTGCATTATTACTGTAGACCAGATGACACACAGTGAGAAGCGTCCCCTAACCAATACATATGTAATTCTACCCTATGTAGATACAACCTTGGATGGTCTTTTAGAGTACCAAGAATATGGCCCTGGCCAATTCAAACCATCATTTTTTCTAGGGTCATTCATAGGACATCCTCCCATTATCCTTGAGGCATCTCCCTATGTCACAGGAGCTCCAGTATGCATGATGTCCACGTCAAGTGCCGAGGCTAGTTAGGACACAGATTCAAGTAGTAACGACATTGAGGCATCGGCCATGATCGGCTCTCTAGCCTATGCCGCCACCCAAACCCCTTTCCTCTACCCCCGAGCTTGCTTCGTCTCCCAGTAGGTTTTGGCAACAATGGTATTACCCAACATATCATTGGAATTCCCAGTTTGGTACCTTTTTCCCCCTTCCAGAACATGATCCACCCACGTTACTGCCACAGGATTGAAGCCCCCTAGTCCCGAGGAGCCCTCACCCATCCAAGAAACAGTGGAGACTTCCCCTTCAAAGGAAATTCCCATCGCAAAACCGGTGATCACTACTAGGAAAACGGAGAAGAGAGGAAAGAATATGGTGACCCCCACCATTTAACAATAATCACTAGTCTGTGCCATATGTGACATAATAGGTCATGCTACCCATATATTTCTGGAGCAGGACAAATTAAAACCACTCCTTCACTCCGAAACAGACATATCGACGCCGCGTCCCCGTAAAAAGGAACCTTCCACCAAAGGTAAAGGCAAAGCGTTGCGTACCAATCATGCATGCGCTTGCTACATCAATTATGGGCACTATACCCACCATTGTCCAGAGATACAATGATATAGGGACACCTTACATGTGATCGAGTGATCCTATCAAGAGGATCCCTCCATTCAGTCTGTCGGCGATGAACCTCGTACCATCCTATACTTACAGGAGGAACGAAGGGTTGTAGAAAGACCCCCAGTTATGCCCATTATACGTTGTATGCTATGTGATGAACGTGGTCACTTCCTCGAAGAGTGCGCGGCCCTAGAGCTCATCCATAGATGGTATCCAATCGAAAGGGTTTACTACGTTAGACTGCAGGCAACACAATTCACATGTCCATTATGCGCCGAAAATCACCTTTTGGAGAATTGTCACTACATACCTTGATTCCTTCTAGCCCTCGCTAGACTTTGCTTAGCCATAGTCTGCCTTTCCCAAGAAAATGACATGGATGCTGAGTCCACAGGCAGCTCCATGACCTAAGCAGATGAGATGAGCGCATCCATCATGTTCTTGACAGCTGAAGAACGACCCACCAGGAAACCCCTAGTTAACCCCAACCACTCTTCACAGGGACGACCAACATATACGTTATGAAAAAATACAGACCATGAAGTCATCTATTTCCCTGGTTCCCCATCAGACCTCAAACTGAACTTTATGAAACCTTCATATCAAGGATATTTTGCCTTATATGTCAGGGAAATCATTATGAGCGACACTGTACTTATGCCTCACAAATTAGTCCCACCATCAACATGATTAATGCCATAGAGAAGGGACAGGATGAACTCTGGGAATGGCATAAAAATCACATCACCAGGTCAATGTCCCCACCTCCGCAATGGTGTATCAGGCAAGATAAGACAACACACCAAAAAAGCACAACCTTGGCCAAGCCTAGGATAAAATGTGGCCTATGTGATTTGAATGATCACCGAGTCAATTAATGCAGAGAACTGAAGCCTCTTGCAAAATTTTTTTGCATAGTCTCTTCTCTCCCTCAAAAATTCCTCTCAAACCAAGAGAAGATCATGTGTACTTATTGCCGAATTTGTTCACACTTTCACCATATGTTTAAGTGTGTACATCTACCCAAGCTAAGAGCAACATGAGCTGCATTGAGTCTACACTGCACCAAAGAGGTAGACACACCCAAGCCAACAATAGAGAAATGGAAGTAGAAGACAACATCTTCTATGCTAGACCCTTTTCGAGCATCCACATCAGGAACGACGAGTAGCATAGAATCTCACACTATTCACTCCATTGGCTCAGTGATACCATGCACCATCTGCAGTGGCCAAAATTACACACCAGAGTCATGCCCGCTAATGGAAACATTCAGGCACCTCTCTGGCAGGCACGATTTCCACCTACCGGAAATCAACCATCCTAATGGGAAACCCAACCTTGCGCTCATACAAAGTCCCATTACAGAGATTCTCCCCCCACCAAATGCCGATGACACAATCCACCATATATGATTTGTATCATCACATATTGGTGTTAGGATTACTGTCACCTCCTCGTCCCAGGATTTCCATCTAATTCCTGTCGCAAAAGATCAAGGTACCTCTTTTGCATATATTTTTGCAAGATCCCAAATTTTCATCTTTTGCTATATCATGTTAGCATTCTATTAGAAATTTGGATAGGCAACCTCGCCTAAACCCCTCTAGCTCCCTCGTTTTGTCCCAAAAGATCCCTTTTTCGCCTATCGTTGCCATTCGTTAATCTCAAAACTGCATAAAAAGGCCCAAAAAACACGCATTTGATAATATATACGACCTGGCACCTTTCGGCCCTAGCCCCTCAATCTTTCTCTTCATATGGTCTGAGCGCTAGACCAAGCGCTAGCCCGGAGGGCGCCTATCACAGAGATATATCGGGCTCGTTCATAACCGTCGATCTGTACAGATCTGACGGTGTTCGCAAGGCTTCTTCACGCCCGTGGCCCGCACGTTTACCGCTCCAATCATCTGTCAGCCGTCCGATCAGATCGCAAATCAACGGTTCGTGATGCATCTGTTTCGGTGGTCCCCACGCCATGCTCTGTGCAGAAACCACCCGGTTTCTATCGCACCGCCTTTGGGTAGCAGGAGGTATTTTTATTTTCGCAGCGATTCCATACGACACGCGACGCGTGGTAGCGGCACTATTTGAAAACCGCTAGCTCATCGCGCGTTATTGTTCGGAACAGGATGCCCAGTGATATCGCTGCCAGCCGTCCGATCTGAAGCTCTTCATCCAACGGCTATCGCGCTCTGAAGCTGCACGAGATTTAACGCAAGGAAATCGTACCCCTGGCCCACTGGAAATTTCCCCCGATGCCGTTTCAACCGTCGATCTCGTCTTGATATCGGATGGTCTAGATCATTTGCATGCCCCACTGTTGACCCGGTCTTCCTCCACGTCACCCGTTCCACGTGTGTGTCGCATTTTTCTGCCGCCCCTTATATGCCCCGTTCATAAGTTAAATTTTGATGTTTTTCGTTCAAATTCTTCGCCCAGTCTGTTTACCATCGTCCCCACTGTATTTTTCATCGCCACCTCGCATACCTCCATCATTCCATCATGCCATGTTGCTACACAGTCATCCCCACTGCATCGCCATCCCCATGCATTTGTTTTCCTGACATGTTTTCGGGTTTTGCAGGGTTGCAGCGACGGAAATTTGCTATTATTCTTAGCCTCTATTATAGAAGCACAGATCGTAGAAAGGACCATGTTTCAGAGGCAAAATTTATGGAGCAAGGCTTGGGAAGCTTTTATGACACAACTTTCATTAAAGCAGTAGGGGTAAAATCTATCAAACCCTCCAGGGTAATTCGAAGCACAGATTTCGCAGTCGGAGATATTAATGTTGCGGCAGAGGGTATCAGCGTGAGATTAGAGGAATTCAACTATCAGCATTGAATGTTTCAAGCCTTAATTCAAAGTTAGAAGGCAGAGGGTACCAGGCACAAGAAAAAAATACCTCAAGGCTTTCTTTTCAGCACCATTTTCTTTTAGGAAAGGACGTAATGTTTATATGATTTTACTCCGTTACCATGTTCCTGAAGAGATCTTCATCCAGTGCATTTATTTCAGAACGTCGGCCTCAAAATACATGCAGCACTTCAGAACCATTCAGCAGTATGGGTGTGCATGTCTCTGCCATTTTTTTTAATGATACAATTAAATGTTCATCACCCACTTTCTTTATTAGTCTTCTTTGTTTCCTATAAAAACCCCAACGAACAGATTATGAAGGGTTCCAGATTTTATCAGAAAATTATGCAGTGAAAGGCTTTTTGTATACATTTTGTAGAACTTTTGTATGAAGGCTCAGAGCCCATAGGGTCTCAGTGAGGAGGAGTTCCATCTGTTAAAGAGGATTCTGGTCTTTGGTATTTCACAGTCTGTAACTTTCTCTTATGTGTTATTTAAATAGATCATTTCATTTCATCCATATTTCTTGTATCATGTTTTGGAATGCGAGTGGCTCACTGATTTTTGGTATGGATTTATCCTAGTTGATACCCATGCTTGGATTAGTCAAGCGCTTTAAATATGGCTCATGCATGATATTCTGTTCCATTATTCATCTAAACCATATTTCTGCTATATTAGTTTCTTTGGGAGGGTGTTTTTAAAATGCTATTGTCATGTATGGATTCTTAGATTGGTAAGCCCATGCATGGTGGTAATTTTATATCCGTACGCTCAAGGCTAACTAATATCTCCTTGATATTTCTTTCACTACATACACCTTGATAATTTATGTCCGTGAAGTATTTCGAATCGGCCCGCTGTAATAAGCTATCTCTCTCAATTGTCCGTTGCTTTTGTATTAGAGTTCTACATTTTTCCTCTCGCGCATCCCTTCTCCCCCGTGTCAGCTTTCTCGCAGTTTGGTCCTATTCCGTATTGATTTTCCCCGTTATTGTGAGATCATGGTTTTGGCCAACAAATTCAAACATTATAATATATGCTCCTTTCTATGCCAAGATGTCCTAGGCATCGGTCTATCACAATCCCAGGTTGTCTCTAGAGCTACAACATCTTTCTCCGGCGCCATTTCGGGGATGAATTTAAGAAAATCGTAATCCTCGGGCCTCGATTAAACCCTATTCACTCTCTAAGTAGGTGAGCATAGAGTTGAGAGTTGTGGTATCCATCACCTTGGCGACTCCAATGTGGCCCAAATGATTAAGAAGACTTCACCGGGAGACTATGTCACAAGATGCGCATCGATCGTGCTAGAGACCAAATGACTTCATTGGTAGAAGACTCGAACTAGTTGAGAAGATGTAGTGGTCATATTTGCGTAACATGGATCCAAACATGGATAGGGATACACAAAGCAGATGGCTTTGGATGATCAAATATATGAATTAAGAGAATGTTTAATGAAGTGTTGAAGAGGTATATGGCTAATATGAATACAAATGATGGTTATTTAGAATAGCCCATGCCCTCGTCCAACAAGGACAAAACTCAAGACCTAGATAGTGAGCGAGACATGTATGACGCTTTGAACTCTGGTGGAGGATGAAGAGGAAAGCGATCAGAATTTTCTCGAGTTCGTACCTATGTTCTGTATGATGTCGGTCGAGAATATCACGACCTAATGGCAAAGGTAAATAGGGAATGTTGCTTTGGAGGAAACAAGAGACCACATAGAAGATGTAAAATCTGATGCGAAGGAAGAAACCACTCATGGGCCTTGCAGCTTCAACCGAGTATCATCGTGTTCATGAGGACCGGCTCGAATCAGAGAGAGATCAAGAAACATCATAAGATCCCCAAGATTCCCCGCAAGCACAACCGAGGATATTTTGGAAGAGGTTCAAGAAGACATCCCCGCCTCCAAATCAACTAGTACAAGAAAAAAAGAGAGTTGTTGCTCTTCTCGCACAAAAGAACACAAAACAATCATCTCCTTTGACGTATTGCATGTTTGATCGGATAATAAATTAGCATTCCACCTCAAAACCTTTTATAGAACAAACATTCTCTTGCTCACTCGTCTTATGAGTTTGATGATACAGATCCAAGGCTCCTATATGGATCGTGATGAAGAAAGACTAATCGAGAGTCCAATATGGTTGACTTGGTCGAGCCAACCAATCTATGAAACTCGATGGCGAAGAGTTACGACAAGATAATAGCAGATGAATATTCTTTGAATCTTCACTCTTCTTTACCTCGCATCATCGTGAGATCGGAAATCAAGAAATTTCCTTTTTAGAAGACGAGGAGGAAAGCAAAGAAGAAATCCTTGAGCAAGCTTGAAAGCAATGAGCCTTCTCTTACAAAAGAGGAAGTAATAGAACAAAAACCATTGCTCAAGAATACATAGACCTATTCACAGAAAGCTCAGCTCATTAGAGCAGAATATATCGAGTTTCAAGAGGACTCAACTGCCATACACGATGACTCTCCAACAAAAGAAGAGGAGATTCTCTTTCTCAAGAGAGAAGTCTTGTTCTTGATCCAAAGGAAGAATACAAGAGAAACCCTGTTGAAGCCTACCTACTACATATTCATCACTGTGTAACATATCATGATCCTTACGCACGCTTCTCGCAAACATTTGAAGAAGGATCAAGGATATTTTTTAGCAAGATGTTGCAAGAAGAAAGAAAATTCTTCAAAGATGCTATTATGGAACAAAAAGAAGAGACACCACTACCTTTCGAAATGCAAGAAGAAGGTGATCGTGCTTTCAAGAGTCATATTGAAGATGTAGTGGAAATGTGTAATCAAAGTCAGCTTAGGATCAAGACAAATGACCAATCACTTTAAGGCCTAAAAGAAGAATTGGTACATCATGTGCTCATCGATCCTGGTGGCGTAATATATGGAGGCCCTAATTTTCTCAAATTCTCCAACATGATCCCTATTCAAGTTCATCGTAGAGGCCACCACTAATGGTGACCATAGTTTTGAATAACCACATGCGTAGCACTTCTGTTATCTCTACCGCGCCGGCTCATATCCTTTTTTGTTACCGGCTGACTGGCCGCATTGGCATTATCGTATCACCTAGAGCATCAAAGATCTCTGTGTTAGAGTAGAGTAGGTAGGAAAGCTCAATAAAGCTCAATCTATGAGCATGTATTTAGTTGTTTTAATTCCGGCAAAGTTTAGCGAGCCGTACGCGCTCTTAACTCGGCTTGGTTTTTTTTCAATTTCTCGTTTTAGAATGTATAAAAGAAATCGCTAGACAAGCTTAACCCGATGATGTAGTTTAGGTAGAGAAAATGCAGGACCAACAAGCTTAATCCGGTTTCATGAAGTAATAAGGGTAGAAATAAATAGGTTTACTTTTTATGATTGCAAGATGGTGAAACTATCCAAGAAGGTCCCGGTAATATCATGAGGAGCCGTGTTTGAAATTATTTCACTTATAAAGAGGTGTTTGTATGGTCATATCGGGACCTCGAAACTTCGACATCAAGATAATGCAACATACAATTCCTCTATTAGAGAACCTCACTTAAAAATTGGGGATTGCGTAATATGAAGATACGTAGGAACCGCGCGTTGATGGAAAATCACAATGCTATTCGAGTAGAAGACGAAAAATGTATGCTAAAGAGCGTGGTCCGGTACTTAAGGTGATCGTAGGACCGCGAGTTTCGACACGTCCAAATATGGACATGTCATCCCCAGGTGGAGCTGATGTTGATCATAATCCGGTTCCTATAAAATTTCATGTTATCCGAAGCGAAAGCTCTCGAATTCCCCGCAACATTGGAAACCATTCTTACACCTATCGTTGCCTCTCTCGGCCTCGAAATTACATAAAAAAAGGCCGTAAATTTAGATCCGAAAATATAAAAAGACCCACTTTTCGATCCGTTAGTCATCGCATATTTTACCTCGTTAGTGATGACAACAAAGTTCCGCTTTTCCAACAACTCGATCTTAAAATTTTTCAAATTTTCCGCCTAGGAAAACACCCATAAAACGTTTTTTCTCTTTCATTTTCAGCTCACCCATGACAAGTTGAAATCCCATTATCAAAATCCCACCTAACCTCATCCATACTAATTCTCCGACTGGCCGCCCAAAAGGAAAATCTAAGTCTCGTTCAAAAACCTCCCCCTAAGTTAGGAAGTGGCGCTTTAAGGCATTTTGCACTGGCAACCATCAAAAGGCCAAAAACCCCTCCATCTCGCTACAGCACCAATCATAATAGACCTCCCACTCGCTAATGAAGTTAGTCACAGCTCTAAGCCGCGCCACTTACATGCCCCTAAGTCTCGTAAATGTAGAGACAACGCGCTCTCAAGCCGATTATTAGGTGTTTTAAGAATACGAAGATTTTACAAGCGTTAGAAACAGTCGCCCTCTCGTAGGAAAATTGACTTCACATGAGAAGATAGTCGCTTCTAATGTGACATGAGCCTAAGATGAAATTGCAGGACAAAGAGTTATTCATCAAACTCTTGCGCCTTCATTCCGCATGAAACACAAGAGGAAGAAAGACAACACTCTGTCAAAAGACTTGGTGTAAATCGTCATGGCCAAGAACCTCCTTCATCTACAAGCAGAGGGGTTAAGGCGCCTCCTTCATCTACAAGTAGATCGCAATGGCCGATGTTGACTTAAAGGATTGAAAACCGATCAGAAGATGTGTTTGTTTTTAATAAACAAGGAAACAAGAATTCAAAGTTTCCAAGGGAAAGTGATGATAAAAACAATGGCTAAGATCGTAAAATGTTCAAATGAAGAGAAAGCAGAAGTTTTTAGGTCTTATGTCCTAAGAAAGAAGATCAATTGAAGTTTCAATCATCATCATCATGCAAACAAACAAGAAGAGACTCCATTGATCAAAGCCATTGTAACAAAACATCTCTCGCGTGCTAAAGGAGTGGCTCGACGTTGCTGTGCAAGAAGGCACTTCAAAGAAAAGACCCTCTATAGGTATTCTTGTGTTTCGTTGGATTGTGAAATATAGCCCATGGTTTCCAAACAACATAGAGAAAAATCGTGCAAGTAGTATACAACCCTTGTGACATAAGCCATCTTGATATCATTTAAAAAGAGCGTTGCAAGTCCCGGCATTGCAATCCACAATCCACCTCAAAGACAAGTACATTCTTCGCATTCGGAAGAAGGTTGCCGATTTCGTAGCTCCATTAGAGTGAACATGGCTAATAAAAGCTTCGGTGTCTCGTATAATTCTAGCTACCATTTCATACCTCATATATTTGTCTCCTCAACACGAAGATATAAACAGTGCTTTTCAAATATGCTTATAAATAAATCGACACAGAAAAACTGGGTTGATCTCTTCAAGAGGCATTACAATTGAAACTATTGTTCATAATATGCAAAAGGGGGTGCTTTGACTCACCGTTAGTTTTTGGAAACATGAAAAACATAGGTCTTCATTTAGTTAAAGGTCAAGAGACACCATATTGGTATGTTTTGAGCAAGTAAAAGTGTTTTTTGAAGTAGCGCCCTTCTTGATCAACACACCATGGCAAAATATGAATAAATCCAAAATAAATTAGCACCTACATTGGAGAAAAAAATCGATAAGGCACTCCGGAGTGCGTATATTGTAAACCAAGTTAAAAATATAAGCCATCTCCTTTCAAATGACAAATACAAGTATGCCATTCAAGAATCGAAGTATACAAGATATTGAGGTGACAAATAAATTTCTTCTTCAAAGAAAAGGGCACTACAAATAAATCTATAGGTTCATAAGATGAAAGAAAGACCTTGGCATATTTTTCAGGGTCCTAGAACTCATTATGGGCAAAGTATGGATGTGACTGTCACAAAGGTAGCATTTTCCCTTTGAAACTAGCCAAAAGACTCTACTGTCACATTTTGGATAAGAGAATGGTTTTGTGCTGCCTACAAGCACAAGATGGTTTTCACAGCCCCTAAGGCAGATTAAATACTCAAAATTAAAGGCACAAAGGAGCAAAGGGTAGCCTTTTGAATATATTATGAAGTGAAGAGGTATCATATTAGCACACTTTGAGCAAACATGAAAGAATGTAAAAAGAAAGCGCCTTCTAGACAGGGGATGATCAAACATGGGTGGATACAACCGCATTTTACACCTATAGTCAAAATTCATTTCACAATAGTCATCATTCAACTCCAAAGCATTAAAAGCAAAGTGCTAGTTTATGTGAAAAGGGAAAAAGAAGCTCTATCAAAGTGTCAAAGAATACTCCCCATCTTAAAAAATCCTCTACAGTGTCCTCTATCATAGCAAAGCACCATAACTATTAAAAGGTTTTTGAAATGACAAGCTTTTACCTTCTTCCTCGTTGAAGGAAATTTCAAATGAGCATAAAAGTCATAAAGATGCAGGAGAGATCATGACATGTGTTTCGAAACTAGGACCCGTAAAGGAATCGTGAGTATGCCACCGTTACAAAAGGGAAATGTTTTTTTCCTCTAAGTGAGAGACAATCAAAGTTTTAAAGGACAAATTTCTAAAAAATGTTGTGTCACTTCAAAAGGAGGATTTGGCTTATAAAAGAAAACACTCGTCACTATACTTTGATCGAGGAGAGGAAAGGTCTTAGTCGTGATCTTATAAAGGGTAAGAGCTCCGTGCTTTGATTTTGAAAAAAAAAGGGCTTTGAGAGTTTTTTGACACCATCATTTATCACACCAAGGGTTTCATTTTGTTTGCATTTCAAAGGCAAAGAGCCATTTCAAATTCGTTATGCAAATACCAAGGCCTCAGCAAGCATTCCTATAAAATCCACAAGGTCGTAGAGAAGGTTTTCAAACTAGTTTTCAACGTTTTTGATAGTTTTTTCCCGCGCGGCACTTCGTAGCGCGCGCGCTCCTAGGAAAAGTTTTAACACTATGCAACAAAGGTGAGCGGCACTCGTAGGGCCGCGCATGGCGCTCCCGTAGCCGCGGGTTACACAGCTCCGACAACGACCCGACAAGCCACCCGCCAGAAGCAGACAACGCTCTTTTTCTCATCTGTGCCGCACACCCTCGATGACCGCTCGAGATGCCTCCAAACACCTCCTAAAGCTGATCAAACCCCTTAAAGGGCATCATCATCGATTTCTAAGGTATTTATGAGCTTTCATAACCCCGGAAAAATTGATGAGACAAAATAAAAGGTTACTAAAATCATAGCTTTAAAGCTATAGGTTGATTTTTGTGTAAAGAGAACCAATTTGTTTCTGTCATGAAGTATAAAAGGTCTATGAGTTATATAAATATATAGAAGTTCATTTCCAACCGCTCTCAAAGAATGATAAGGATGAAAACCTTGTTTAAAGGTAAGCTATATCAAAGAATAAAACACCACTCTACTTCCAACCATTATCGTCATATATATATATTACTTAGCGTATTCGAAACCGCTCGGTTTGATGAGGAGTAAGGTCATGTTTTCCCTTGACCATGAGCTCACCTTAGTGATAAAAGTAAGAGTAAATCGCTGGAGGTATTTCTGTTCAACTTCGTAAAAGACAGCTTGAATTTAAAGAAGGTAGGGTTCACGAAAGAGAGATTTGTTGCCGTTGAAGAACTTCGGGTTTCTCTATGACTACATAACAAAACATTATAAATTTTGTCACCACATTCCGTAAACGTTGTCTTTGCTATGTGGATATCATTGTTTTAAAAACTATGCTAGAGTGTTGTATATGCCGATGAACCTACAAGGAAAGGGGTCTTGAACTCAAAGTCAGAGTTTTCACCTCATTTCATCAAAGAACAAGGGTATCTTATATATTCAAAGCATCAAAGGGGTGTTACCCTACCAACCACAAAAGATAATTTTTTTCACTATGTATTCTACTTGATCGTCTTTTGTTCTTCAAGCTTATTTGATAAGTTGATATTCAGATGTGGTGCAAAGCAGCATTTTTCTACAAAGGACAAAGGGTTTTAAATTGATAAGGTGCCTTGATTATTTGAAAGGATAAAACTTTTTACAAAGCGTGTTGAAACTTTTTGAAGCATTTTAAAGATCTCACATTGGTTCTATAAACATGGAAAGTGATTGGATGTCTCGCACTAAGGGTTGACTCGTATATGGTGTGAGCTTTGTTGATTGATTGACATACTAGACAAGAGTAGGATTGTGAAGTTGAGAAGTTTGCCATTGGTCAAAGATACAAAATAGGTTGTTGAGCTCCAAAACATCACGGCATCGGGTGACCTTATCACTATACACATCAAATTCAATTGATTGCGTATCTTCCTCTCATTGTGTTTTTTCTTCTTAAAGGTTTGTCAGGTTGAAATACATATCAAAGGTTGAGAAAGCTACATTTTAAAGGAGTGCGTAGGTTTTGTAATGAGAAAGAACATTTCGTACAAGCATCCAAGGACATTGTTTCCTTATCAAAACAAGGGGTTGGTAGAGTTTAGCTTAAACAAGGCATTTTAAAGGCAAATGAGGCGTTTGGTACTTCAAGAGCATATTTAGCCTAAAATGCCGCCTAGGCAAGACAAGAGAAGCGGCTTGTACAAGAGATATGAGCCACCCCCCACCCTCTTCAATTTTCATGAGGTAGGTTGTTTGGATTTCGCTGCAGAGTACAGGAGGTCAAAAGTTTCTCGCCCTTGACACACCTATGCGCCTTGAGGTTCCAAAGCAAACATTTCTAGGTAGCAAGCCTTGATTTCAATTTTTCCCGAGGTCAGTATCTGTAAAGCCACCAAAATCCCCTATCTTGGTGAGAAATGGTTCAAGCAGCTCATCTAGACTCCTCTGATGACTATGGGAAGCCTTTCATCAAGCCCGAGCACAGAAACATGCAATCGTCATTTTTCCTTTCTCTCATCTTCTTGCTGCCTATGCTCCTTTACGAAGATCATAATGAAGTATTTTACTTGTGAAGGGAGATTTACCCGAGTTTATGCCTAACATGTCCGACTATTGATACATACTTTCACTAGAACTAGGCGCCTAAATCTCCCTTACTTTTGTGCAAGAGCATCGAGAAAATGGCATCCTTAGTCCAGAATAAGCCTCCATCTCACAAATAGCTTTCCTTCCATCATTCTCTCGATCAAACCACCACTCTTCATCGGAGAAGAAATGGATTTCTTGGGATGTTTTTATCACCCATATTTATCCATTGTTCCGCTCAAATTCATATCTCCCACCCTCGCTCTATTCATCACCCTTTACCTTTATCCACAGCCTACCCAGAAGGCTCAGGATCACCACAACAATCGTGACAACAAGAAGAGGAGGGGCATGAACAGTAGAAAAAGAGGAGGAAAAGTACAGAAGAAAGTGATAAAGGATGCGTAGCTTGATTTTTGATGCACAAAAGGGTCACTTGAGCCACTAAATGAGCATGGAGTTTGCCACGCCAGCTGAAATTGATTTTGATGGTCGTGGGCAAAGCAGGTTGAACAAAAAATTGAACAAGGGATCGAGGTAGGACAGCAGTTTCCTTGATAGTGATGGAGGTGAGTGCGAGCCTGAGCCACCGAGTGAGCATGGAGTTGAAGCACAGCAGCGCCTTGATTGGATGGTCGTGCGCAGGTTGAACCACAAATTGAACAAGGGATGTAGGTAGAACAACAAATGCCTTGATAATGATGAATATAATGCTAGCTTGAGCAAGACAGAAGGTGAGCAAAGCAAAGAGGCCTCCTTATAACATACAACAGTTTTCCTCATGATACATTACAACCTCTCAAGTTGCACAAATAGCCTTCAAGAGGAAAGGCTTTTCCGAAGATGATAAACAAAGGACAAGGGCAAAGCCATCATGCTTTCCTCTCCCGAGAAGACATAATCCCAAGACATCAAAGAAGCAAATGCTCAAGGCAGGTGGTTACTCCAAAAGTAATAGGAGCTATCCTAGTAAAAGAAGATCGCCTACAAACCTCTCTCACTAGGCATGCCAAGAAGGAAGAGTGCAGAAGATTAGCCTTCAAGGGAAAAGGGAAAGGCAAGATAGGAGAAAGCCAAGAACATGGAGGTGCATTGGCTATCATCCCAATCCAATGTGATGACAGCAATAATGAAGCCTCGAATTTCGGGAAAACCTTCTAATCCATCGAGAGGGCCAAATTGAAACATTGGAGAATGACTCACTTCCGGCAAAGAAATTCAATCATTTCTCGGAGATCCAAAATAGACAAATGAGTGTTCATACAAATGGCCATGAAGCACGGGAAATTAAATACAAGAATGAGGTCGCCAAAGCACAAGCAAGAATAGAGGAGCTCGTAGGTGATTTTGATGAGGGTGAAGAAGAAGGCGAGTCATGAAGAGGCCTAGGAACCACAGTGGCTTAAAGAGCCCCGGAAAAGCAAAAGGAAGAAGAAAGCCCATATTCAATCCACTTCACCAATTACTTGAGCAAGAAATTGAAAGCAATAAGGAGGCATGGCTAGAAAGAGCCAATAAATATTTGGATGAAGTTTGAGAAGGAAAAAAAAAAGACTTGTAGCTGAAAAGGAAGATGACACAACAATATCAAAAGCTAAATTAGTTTGCCCGACGCAAGCTAAAGGCCACTCAAGAGAAACTCAAGGAAGCAAAGGAAGTGCCCGCACGGAAAGAGAGGAAAGGCACATTAGCACTTCGGAAATTTTGGCTTTCCGCTTTCGCAGAGCATGTTGCCAAGGACCCTTGAAGGTCATGCATACCAATTTTGGGCCCATTTTGACAACTTTTGGTTTTTTGGCATTTTTGAGTTTTTGATCAAAAATCATAAATTCGCCAATTCATTTGAGGATTCATCAAAGGAGGAGAATGGTATCATTGGATGCCACTTTCATGAGCATTCCCGCCGATTTTAAGAACATTTGGAGATCATTTTCCCCCCCTCAAAATGACGAAAAAGGCTCTCTTTTCGCACACTCGCCCGATCTATCATTAATCGTAATTTTCTAGATTTTACACACAGGTGCAGATTTGGAGGACTTTGACATTAGATGGGAATTTAAGTTGAATCGGAAGGTAGACTCGCAGCTTTCCAACGAGCTATCATGAGCCTCATTTTGACACCGAGAAGGCTGCCAAAATGTTTCCAGTCGTGGGACCTTTTTGCCGATGAAAATTTGAAGTATTTTTTGTAATTTTTGAACCTCTAAAATCCTCGCTTTTTTCCAAATGTGCGTTTAGCTATTTTTGCACATGAAAAGTTATGCAAAGTCAATTAAATTCCCTTTTTTAGCATTTTTTAGATATTTTATGAGATATTTTGTGCCTTGGGCTTTGCAAAGCCTCAAATAGACAAGTTTAGATGTTTTCGATTAGGTCAATGAGGGGATGCAAGTTGAACCATGAGGTTTTCCTCACTTGTTTATTTATTCCATCGGATTCATTTAAACAAGGCTAAACTTGAGAGAATAGAAGCAATATATGGTCATATGAGCTTTGGAAGAAATTACTTGTGTTATGCTTTTGGATTGGCCCCTCGGATGTTCTTGGATGAATGTCAAGGATTGTTGATGGATTCCATGAATTTGTAGAATGGTATAGTGTCTCTTGCTTTGTCGTTGTCTTCTATTTTTCTATTCATGATACATGTTTCTTGCTTGATATAGACTGTGAGAGAAAAAATTTTAGGATAGCCCATGGAGGCACCTCAAATTTCCTGAATCTTCATAGCCTTCATGTTTTCTTCTTCCTTAGTTGCATTAAAGAATTCTGAATCGCTTTTCTTAACAACTTGAGGATATTGTTGCTTGTTTCATTCATAGTTCTATACATGCTAAGGACTTACGGCACGCCCCCGCTTACCTATGGCTAGATATAGTTCCATCCATGAAAAATTTTCTTCGACTAATTATATTATCATTTTTTGTTTCGAACCAAGGAGGCCTAGTTTCGATCTATCCCTTGCCTAAAACTATGAAATCATAAGAGCTCAAAGTGCTCAGAATTTGAAGTACCGTGTTTAGGTGTTCGGGCATGTTGTTTTGAGTTGTTTGTCTTCCTTAAGTGTTTTCCCAAAGTCTCATATCCATTTCCCAAAGTGTTGGAGGGTCTTATACTTTCCTATGCATGGCTTGAATGTTTATTTCTGTATTGATTAGCTAGGTTACATTTTTTCATGATTAATGGTTTTCCCTAACATGTTAATGTTATCTATTAAACTAGTTGTGCTTGGAAACTCTTTGTTGTTCACAAACTTGATGTCCATTTATTCCATTTTGCCCAAAGATCCTTTCTACTCTGAATCAAATCGGTCTTTTCCAATAGCCTTGTATTGTCATCTAATAGCTTTCTTGACCTTTCACCCCATAGCCCAGCTTAATCTAACATATTTACCTATCTTATATCTTTGATCACTTTCATCCCTCACAAACCTAAAAACCAAAACCAAAAACTTACTCCATAACTAGCCTAAAATCGAACATAATAAGCAAACACATAGATATCCCTTTACACATATAGAGAGAGCCCTCCGAGTCCGTAGCTGCCAGGTCCTTAGGCTCCAAAGCTTGGTTTGATGTTACACTCATCATTTGGCTTGCCAATCAGCCAAATCACGAGAACCTAACACGATCTTGAGCCCCTCGTGCTTCGCTCCATATAACCTAGGCGCTGTCCTACGGCGCTTATCCAATATGTATCGGCGCATCCCAAGCCATTGATCTATGCGTATCGAACAAAGTTCGCCTATCTCCACCACGTCTCGTATCCTACCTATTCACCGTCTAATCAAATCATAAATCAATGGTTCATCGCCCGTTGGTTCGGTGGTCCTCGCACCGCATCCACTGCTCCAAACTCGCCGGCATCCATCGCACTACCTTCGGCGGTAGGCAGTAATTCTTGTTCGCCGATTCCACCCGCCGCCACCACACATCCTGTACGGCCCGAATACTCACCGTCCATCATGCATTATTTTTGGTCAAAGTCGTGCCGATATTCACCACAAACCCGTCCGGGACCGAAATTTAACGCAAGCCAATCACGTCCTCGTCCCACCGCACATCGCCCGATGCTCTTTTCCACCATCGATCTCCTCCCGAGATCGCACGGCTCAGACGTTATCATCCCTACCATTGACCCGCCTCTCCTCCACGTCGCATCCCATGTGTTATTGTGTTTCCCCTTCGCCAATTATACATTACATTCATGTGTTTATTTTATTATTTCACATTACAAATTCGCCAGCCCTTCCACCACCGCTTGCATTGCATTTTCTTCGCCACCACCCTCGCATGTTTTCCACCACATCATCACGTCGCTCATTTACACAAGCCGCTCCCATCGCATTGCTAAATTTCATGCATTGGTTTTCTTCATAGTTTTGTGTAAGCTATGTGTTGACAATGGCAGAGAATAACCATAAGTTCCGGGCCATTCATTACAAAGCCAAGTATGCTCCAAAGGACTATTTTTTAGAGGCAAAATTATGGAAAAATAATTTGGGAAGTCATACGACACAACTTTCATATGTTACAGCCCAAATTTATCAAACCCCCATAGGACATTCACAAGGCCGATTTCCTCGCGTATGAAGATATTAATGGGGCAAATAAAGAATATCGTTGTCTTTTCGCAGATAATTAAAGGCAAGTAGCCGAAGATTTTGGGGGCCTTGTCCTAGCCTTTTAAAGTAGAGTACCAAATTGAAGATCCCCCGCACATCATCCAAGAAAATTATACATAGAAAACGAAGTCCTCAAGGTTTTATTTCAACAGAAGTTTTCTTCCTGTGCAAGGACTAGATATTTTTGTGATTTTGTCGCCTTTACCGTGTCCCGAAAGAGATTTCTACCTGTGTTGTATTTATTTCAGCTTGGTAGGTCACATAGTAAAAATAGCACAAATATTCATCGCATGGGCTAAATGTTTCCGCCATTTTGATTTAATTACGCAAATTAAATGTCCATCACCTACCTCTTTTACTAGGTTTCGGTTTTGCCTATAAAGACCATGAAGAAACGATTGTAAGGGTTCCGCATTTTTGTCGAAAAAATATATGTAGTGAAAGGATTTTTGTATACATTTTGTAAGAATCTTGTATGAAGGCTCGTAGCCCATAGGGTCTTAGTGAGGAGGAGTTCAATCGTAAAAGAGGATTATGGTCTTTGGTATTTTACTACCGTAACTCTCTTTATATGTTATTTAATATATCATTTCATCTCATCCATCTTTCCCGTATCATGTTTTGGAAATGCGAGTGGCTCCACCTGGACTTCTCAGTAAGGATTCATCCTAGTTGATGCCCATACTTGACTACCAAGCACTTTAAATATGGCTCATTCATGATATTCTATTCCATTATTCACTTAACCATACTTCTACTATATTAGTTGCTTAGAGGTGCTTTTAAAATTATATTATCATGTATGAATTCTTAGATTGGTGTTTCATGCATGGTGGTATTGTATATCTCACGTCTCAAGGCTAACTAATATCTCCTTGATATTTCGTTCACTACATACACCTTTCCGATAATTTGCGTCCGTGAAGTATTTAACCTACTTCTCTTCGTTATAAGTTGTCTCTCGAATTGTCTTTTGCTTTTGTATTAGAGTCTCCGCATTTTTCCTCCGTAGCATCCCTTCTCCTATGTCAGCTTCTAAGAGTTTGGTCCCATTCCCGTACTGATTTTCCCCGTTTACAGAGATAGCATGTGAGCCGAAGCCGACAACTTCATACATTATATTATATGCTCCTTGCCATGCTAAGATTTCCTAGGCACTGTCTATCACAACTCTAGGTTGTCTCTAGGAGCTACAATGGAAGAAAAAATTTCCACCTACCGGAAATCGACCATCCTAGCAGGGAATCCAACTCAGGCTTATACGGGTAATCCCACACAGTAGATTCTTCCCCCGCCAAATGTCGTATGACACAATCCACCATATACGATTTGTATCAACACATATTGGTGGTAGGATTACTCTTGTTTCCTCGTCCAAGATTTCCATCTCATTCCTGTCACGAAATATCAAGGTACCTTGTGCTTTTGCATAGATTTCCGCAATATCCAAAATTTTGCATGCCACCATAAAACTCCTCGATGACACCCAACCTCTAGAGCAACACCTAGTACAACTAGAGCTTGTCGATTAAAATCGACGACGAAACTCACCGCAACACAACGAGGCCCATAAGTAAAAGGTTAAAAGCATCATTCGACCACCACATCACTCTTCACTCATTCGACCGAGGGAGAATTAGTCCTCGCTATGATGTCGCAAAAAGAGGCCTCAGGGGCTAAGAAATGTTTGAAGCTTTTGTGGAAAGTACCCTACATATTTAAACATTGCCTCCGACAGGGGGCATACATCTTGGCGGGAGCGGACGGCACCGCCTCAATAACCCCGTCAATGGCCTTTACCTCGAAGAAATTCTACCCATAAGGGCCAAAGCCGACCCTTCCCCTAGAGTGAAAGTACACACAAACCTAACCACTCAAAATTTTTGACCCAAAGACTTATTTAAAAGTACTCAAAGTATCACCATGGATCACCAAATTGAACCCTATTTCGGATTTGTTGATGGAGCATCAAGATGGCCTCAAAATTTAGCCACGGTCACTCGGGTCATTTACCACCATGACCGGCCGCCACTCTACACAAAAGGGGTGTGCATCGGTTCGAGTAACAAACAATCGGGCAGAATAAGACATTGTCATCAAACTTATGTGTGACACCCTCCATTAGGGAGCATGCGCCATATGCATTTCTACATTGATTCCCGAGTTAGTAGTATTGTGGCTAAACAAAACATTTGAGACAAGAGATACACATCTGTTTAGAAAATATTTGCATGCCAAAATATTAAGCGAGACAATTTGACTATATTACATTGACAAATGTACCAAGGAGTCAAAACCAAATGGCTGATCGCATAGCTAACAATATCCTAAACTATAATGCATCTCGAGTAAACCAACATACATAAAAAACCAAAAAATATAGAGATCCATAAAAAATAACAAGATACATAAACCAAAATAGGTGATATATCATGTAGAGATGCAAAAAATATCCCTATATATATATATATATATATATATATATATATATATATATATATATATATATATATCACAATGTGTATATTTGAGTGCAAAAATAGTGTTTTTGGCCCAACGACCCTAGCCAAAAGATACAAAAAGTCATCAAAAATAAAGGAAGCATCCTCATCATGGGTCCTTTCCCTTTGTAGAAAGCTAGTCTAGGGGGTGCCACCTCAAGAGGGCATCTGGACCCACCATCGCTTACGGTACCACCATAGTAGCTATCATCACAAGCTGCGATCGCCACCGACGTAGAGTAGGCCGATAGTCCCTCTCGTAGGCCATCATTGTCTCTAACCAAACCTCCTCGAAGTCATCCATGAAACCTCGAGCGAGAATTCCCCGAGTCAAGTAGTCCACTCGACTCCGGACGTCCTCTGTTCGTCATCGGTAATTTTTACTATCTATATATGAATAAATATTGGTTCTAGATTTCTAAAAACAACATTCTTAAACATTCGAGTTTTAGAAATCTCATACGCCTTCATTATACCTATAGAAAATTTTTCACTAGTTCCATCAACCCAACCATTTCATGGTCACCCTGCCACTCCCTACTGAGAACTCCTTATGGGCTTGTGCCACTCATCTCCATCCGCTTTTCCTGCATATAAATTCATCACTCTATTTTTCCCTTTGCCCATAACTCCATTTTCCATCTAGGGTTTCCTACAAGCCAAAACATTCCCATGTTCCCTAGATTCATCAAGCAACGATGGTTTCAAAACTATCTCTATAGGCTCTTTAGATAAATCAAGTATATTGGTTTTTGGATCTTCATTACGCCACTTTGTTAATGCTCTCGTTTTTCCACTTCAAGCCTCCAAAACCAATTTTCATTCAAGGTCGAAAGTAAAATAGCCCCTCACTAGGTCAATTAGGGTTTCATATGGTCCAAGATCATCATCTCCAAAGAAGACTACTATTCAGCTTCAAAATATGCACATAAGGTAATGGGCTAGCTTGACACTTTTGTAGAAGTGGTAAGAGGTCAAACAACAGAAGAAATTAATGAGGCAAGAGGTCTACACTCAATGAAAACATCTTGTGGCAAGAAAGACAGGGAAAACTAGGGTTTTACATTTGACGAGTCCAACGAGTTTCAATACGGTGATAAAATGCGAAAATGGTATGAAGAAGGTGTTGAAGCTATTGCATCTATCAGATGAGCATGTTAGGTCCTATTTGGATTAAAAGGAAACACAAATTCCATGTCTTCAACAAACTACCAATCAAGGTAAAAGGGGTCTGAGGTTCATGGTGTCAATCATATAGGGTTTTAAAGGATGTCATTGTGTAAAGCATTACAAAGGTGTCAAGATTAGTTTGTCATGCCTCAAGGAACACGGGAAGAATTTTGAGACTCTGCTTTGTGTAAGAAAAATAGTCAAGTCTTAAAAGGTGACAAAAGGAACATGTCATGCCTCCTTGACCAAAAGAAAGATCAAACTCATCAAAGCAAAACTCTACGTAGGTAAAAGAGTATCGAGTGTGAAAGGTTCAAATTCATCATCTCAAATCATACTGCAAGTAAGAAAAAATGTAGAAAATGCTATGTCAAGGTAAAAATGTCAAGTTTTTTAAGGTCAAAATCCTCGAGATTAAAAGCGAGAGACAAAACGGTGTTTTTTGGTCACTGCGGAGCAAAAAGGTCAAAAAAAAATGGGTAAGTTTTCCTGGTGTTGGGGTCTTCATAGTTTGCAATATTGGCAAGTAAAAATGTTGTAGAGACTACATCAAAACCACTTTGGAATCTGACGACCTAGTCATCCTAGATTGAGGAGATGGGATCTCTCTATTTATGTGTTTAAAGATGTGATCTTTAAGGTTTGAAGTGTGATTTTAGGCTAGTTGTGAAGAACAAGGGTTTTTTTGTTTGTTTTGGTTGGGCAAGGATATAATGAAGATGAAGGAAGTCTTTATGAAGGGTGAAGGTGTAAGTAGGTGAAGGAATGGTTTAGCTAATAAGATAGGCTAGGAGTAGTGATCAATCTATTGGGCTATGGAGTCATACTAGGGTTTAATTGAAACAACAATGTTCAAGAGATGGTCCATGGGCAAGTCATCTATGTCAAAGGATCTCTTTAAGTTGATTTTATGGGATGAAACAAATAAGAAATGAAGTGGAAGAAATAAGACACATGAAGAAACAAAGAACATCCTAAGATCAAGTAAGTACTTTGAAACTATCCTGCTTTTGGCATGCACTTAAGGAAAAGACACAAAAGTAATCTAAGATCAGCAGTAAGTATTTTTAAACTAGCCTACTTTTGATATAATTTCAAGAGAAAACACTTAAAACACACTTGAATAGCTTAATATCAAGTAAAAGAAATTTTAACTTAGCCTTCTTTTTCTCGAAAGCATATTCTTAAGGGGAACTTTTTCAAAGCAAGTCTGTTGGAGAAGAAACTAGAGGACATGGCTAACCATATACTTCCGCTAGTTCAACTTTAATTAGACAAAATTTTCAAGACAACATTTAAGATAAAAAAAGAATGGCGTAAGATCAAGTAAGGAGTTTGAACCTATCCTCGCTTTTGACATACTCTTAGGGAACTTTTCAAAGCAACCGTTGGAGAAGAAACTAGAGGACGAGGGCTAACCATCGACTTCCCCTAGCTCAATATTTAATTAGCATGAGACTTATCAAGAACATTCAAAGACAACATCTCAAGTTGTACTCGGGAAACATGAGCTCACAAACACTTCATTGGTTATACTCTATTGAATTATCTTTAAATAAAAAATCGACGAGAAAACATAAAGGATAAAGATTTTCAGAGTGAGATTTAGGGTACTTCGTGAAGTAAATCCTAATCCATATTTGTTGTTCTTTATCAGAGAAAAAATGGATAGAATGGAAACAAAAAAGAAAATACTAATTTACGGTGATAAACACATCACCATTGACATAGACTAGGATCCCATAAATCAGCTATTTGTATTTGATGTTCAAACCAGATTTACAATCTTCAATTCCAAAGGGTCCTCTACGAGTTCCAAACTTCTCATCTCGACTTATGTGTCTTCAATTACAAACAGAGCTACAACAACTTCAAAAATCTATTTACATGCAACAAATATCTAGAGACCAACCTCTTCATTATCTTCTACTGAAGTATTTATAGAAGAATGAGGAGGTCGAGGAGTTTCTGGGGTTTGAGTGTCATTAATTCCATACTAAATGCAACTCTTAGCCTTGAAAACCATGCAAGGTATAAGGCAGGAATGATTTTAATTAAAACTACGTGTTTTATTAACTCTATTTTTTTCTTTTTGGCCTAAGTGGGTGAAAATATTTACTTTTAGGCACTTTCTTATCTTTTACAATAACTTTCACTAACGATCCGAAATATTTGTTCTATTTGCAATAGCTGATTAGTGGCCTTTTGCCTGTAATGCTACTTGATTGAGCCTTAGCAGTGTATTTCTATTTCAGATAAAAAGGTTGTAGGTGTCAATCTTTGGTAAGCGAGGGATTCAATTAGCCCCTTTGATGTGGCATTCGAGGTTCTTACGGATCTATCTTCCTTCTCTTTCCTTAAGAACATTGATTTTCTTTAATACGGGGTTTCGTCTGTTTAGGCTTTAAAGCTTTTTCTTTAATCATCCTTGAATTTGTTGCACTATGCTTTATCTATTTAATCTGTGGATTAGGCTTTTGATTTTCAAATTTAGGCCTTAATCACTTTGAAGTGTGGTTAGAACCTTTAATCCTTCAATTATGCTTTGATTTTTTATCTTCGACCGATACACTTTAATCAATCGATGCTTACCATGTTTTTGTTGTTTATAGTTGTGAAGGGTCTGGAGAATTTGGTTGATGGGACCAATAATCATGACTTATCGATCTTAAACATGAAATTAACCTCCTTAAATCCCTTTTAGCTTGTATCTAGGGCCACGAGGATCGTCATCTTCGGCCCATGCCCGCACGTAATTGGTTGTGGGAGGGTTTTACCCACGTAACTCATTTAAACTTGCACAAGAACAAACAAAAGTTATTTAAATCAAGCGAATATTGGTTTGAAACTACTTTGGAGGGTTTATGGAGGTGGTCGGAGCCATGAGGAAGAAGGTATTTGCGGTGGAGGACGAGGTTTCTATGGCAGAATCATAGAACTGGGGTTTAATTTGAAATATGGCGCAAAATGAGAGTTGGTGGTTTCGGGAAAACCATGAGTGGTTTTCACGCAACGAAAATGGGGGGCGAGTGATATTAGTCGGAGGGAACATGATATCATACAATGATTGACATGTGGATTTATAAAACCACTTTTATCGTGCGGAAGTTGTGCGATATTGATCGTCGGCTGTTGGATGATGGGCGGTAGATCCGATGGTGCGGATCGCACCCGTTGGGATGTAAGATGCACGAGGTATGGATGGTGGGGTCTCATGATGACATCAATTGTTTTGTCGCGTAGTGATCGGGTTTATGAAAAGTTAGATCTATCGAGTTATGTCCCGATCGTCGGATATTCACCACGGACGGTTGAGATTTTAAATATAAAGTGGAGATTTGAAAAGGGAAGAAAGGAAAATAGATGAAAGGGTGGAAAGATGGATGGCTCGATGGCCGTTGATCTATGTAGATCAACGGTCAAGATTCGCTCAAGACCACAACGTCGGGAATGGGGATTTAAACGAGAGGGTAAGGTTATGACGGGGTTTTTAGGCCTTTTTAGCACCCGATTGCGAGGTTAAAGACATATGAGGAAAAAGGGCTGAAGGTTACAAGCTCTCGGGGGCTTAATACCTTTGTAATGCAAAAGAGCGTTTTTTAAGCCAAAAACATGAGATTTTTAAGGCCAAATAAGGGTTTTGGTAGATGAAAGAAAGGATTTTTTAAACCAAATAAAAGGGAGATATAAGGTTTAGTAGAGGGTTAAAAATGATTTATAGGTTTAATGAAGGATGTTTTTGAGGGATTTTTTGAAGGAAACAAGGATGAAAATGGAGATTTTGTGGGAGTGAAATGGAGAGGTGAATGGTGGTAAATGGAGTATTATAATCAATTTTCTCTTGGTAACCAGCGAGGTTCTTGAGGGCTTATAGTGAAACAACAATGAAGATTAATTCAAAGGATAAAGAATCATCATAAGACTTCAAAAATGATGGATTTTCAAAGGAAATATATCTCTTGAAGGCTTGAAAACAAATTTATCCACCATTATGTATATCGGAATTTATAGGTGGCTAACAAGTGGCTCCACTTGGGGAGGACAACTTTCTTTTTAGGTGTTCATAACCTCGGTATTAATCTCTGGCCTTTCGGTAAACCCGGTGCCTTGATCCATTGGGTAGAAATTTTTATTTCCTTGGTGACCTTCTTCGAACTAATAAGCTTTGCAACAATTTGAAACAATGGAATTCTTTCAAACAACATCTCTACCTCCCCAATCCTATTGATTCTAACATTTTTTCTTCTTTCGAGTGCACTTGGGCGGAAAACTCTTTTCTTCAACATTTTATTCTTTTTGAAAACATGAAACTAATCTATTTTTTTCTCTTATTTCTTCCATGAATTTAGATTAGGCTCCCGTTGAACTCATAAATTTTCTACCTAAGCTACTAGGCGCAAGGTTAGGCTGTACTGTTTGAAAAAATTATTCTCTAACTTCTAAAAAAGCAGAAATTGAAAAACATAGCCAAACCGAGATTAGGCCTGTTTAATTTGTTGTGGGTCCATGGCATAGAGACAAGGCACATCTGAGACTTTATTTTCTCGTAAATTTAAAAAACAAAATTGTGAAGGCTTAAGATCTCGAAAAATTTTAAAACATCCTTCATCCTTTGTGACTCATATTTTGAGCTTTTAGAGTCACCTTTCCTTCTTCATTTTAGCTCTAGGTTTAATCTTTTTGAGGTTTTCTTCTCTTTTGTCCTGGTTCAAATTTTGAGCATATTAGAACCAATTTACATCAATCTGACGAAAGTTCGGGTTTTCGGTTTATTTGAACCTTTGCTTTTCTATCTAATCTAATCTGCGATAAGCCAAGATTTAGCAGTTTGGCGAGATATTCTTCACTATCCTATCGACGAGAAAAAATTGAAATCTATTTTAGTCATGATTAGAGTCAGTATGACTAAAATATGCGTGTTGTTTTTGGTAGTGGCATTTAAGCTTGCAAACTTTCGGAATTTATTTTCTTTTTGGTATGGTTTTGTACCTTTCTTGTTTTATTTCTACCCTCTTTATCTATTTACATTTGTTTTTTTCTTTTCTCTTTCTTCAAATTGAAAAACGAGTGTTATATAAAATGGATAAAAAGCCTTGAAAGTAAAATATACGTATAATGTTTGAGAAACTCTGCCATTAATAGGACCTCCAAAGTATTCAGCTCCATCCAATTCTTGTAGAAAAATGCATTGTTTCCAACGACGATTGGATAATATAAGGGCCTTGCCATAAGTTATCAAATTTTCCATGTTTGCCCTTATCTTCTCTTCTTGAATCCCGTTTCAAAACTTTATCACCAATTTTTAAATCACTTTCCTTGGTTCTTTTCGTCGAATGACTTCTTTTATGTTTTCTTGTAGTTGTTGTAAGGTTTTCGGGAACCGAATTAGCTCTATGGATCGGCTTGACAATAGCTAAATTTTTAGCCTTAGGAGATTTTCTAAGTATACTTTCTAGATTATCAACTATCTCAGAAAGTTTGGGTCGATAGGCTCTATTATGAACTCTTCTAGAAGCCACTATGCTATGTTTTCAGACCCAATGATAATAAAATTTTACCCAAATATGACGATCTTTGTTAGGTTAACTAATATTTTAACATGAAAAACTCAATCATCAAAGTTTCCTTAAGCGAGTTTATATAATGTTGTGATAGTAAATGGTTTCCGAGTGGAGGCTTTAGGTTTAATCGAGGGATTGTGGAGTCACTAGGTGGAAAGTTTTAGCCTTAGAAGGTAAAATGTTTTATGTTCCAACACCATTAATGGGTTTGAATACCAATCGACATATTTTTGGGTTTTACGAGTTTTTTATAGTCTTGTGGGTTATGAGAGTGTCCTAAATGCGTTGTTTCAACACTTTGCAGTAGTGATGAGACAAACGAGTATTTTACTCTGTGGCTTATCTAGCTGATTTATTCAAAGTTTGATAAGGGTCTATAAGAATTCTAGAGTTACTTAGTTTTTCACTAATTCAAACAAGTCCTATCATGATTACCAACATGCTTGGTAGTGCTTGAAGAAAGCTATTCGTTACATGCGTAAAGGCGAGGTATTTAGTTTTAAGGATTTTACTCGGATTCCCCGGTATGGTCGCCGATATGTTGGGGTCTCCGTAGTTTGCAAAATTGGCAAGTACGGATCTTTGCCTAGAGCCTACATCAAAACCGCTTTGGAATGCTGAGGACCTAGCCATCCTAAATTCGAGAGAGGGATCTCTCTATTTATGTGTTTAAAGATGTGATATTTAAGGTTTGAAGTGTGATTTTAGGCTAGTTGTGAAGAACAAGGGTTTTTTGTCTTGTTTTGGTTGGGCAAGGATATAATGAATATGAAGGAAGTCTTTATGAAGAGGGTGAAGGTGTAAGTAGGTGAAGGAATGGTTGAGATGATAAGATAGGCTAGGATCAATATCATTATATTGGGCTATGGAGTCATAATAGGGTTTAATTGAAACAACAAGGTTCAAGAGTGGTCCATGGGGCAATTCATCTATGTCAAAGGATCTCTTTAAGTTGATTTTATGGGATGAAACAATAAGAAATGAAGTGGAAGAAATAAGACACATGAAGAAACAAAGAACAACCTAAGATCAAGTAAGTACTTTGAAACTATCTTGCTTTTGGCATGCACTTAAGGAAAGACAAAAAAGTAATCTAAGATCAGGTAAGTACTTTTAAACTAGCCTAATTTTGATATACTTTCAAGAGAAAACATTTCAAACAAACATAATAGCTTAAGATCAAGTAAAGAATTTTCAAGTTAGCTCTTGCTTTCAGCATATTCTTAGGAGAACTTTCAAAGCAACACGTTGGAGAGGAAACTAGAGGACAAGGCTAACCATAGACTTCCCTAGTTCAACTTTAATTAGCAAAATTTTCAAGACAACATTTAAGATAAACAAAGAATGGCCTAAGATAAAGTAAGGAGTTTGAACCTATCCTGCTTTTTGATATACTCTTAGGGAACTTTTCAAAGCAAGCTGTTGGAGAAGAAACTAGAGGACGGGGCTAACCATATACTTCCCAAGCTCAATCTTTAATTAGCAGACTTATCAAGAACATTCAAAGAAAAAATCTCAAGTTGTGCGAGGAAATATGGGCTCACCAACACTTCATTGGTTATACTCTATTGAATAATCTTTAAATAAACAATCAACGAGAAAACATAAAGGATAAATATTTTTCGGTGAGATTTAGAGTACTTCAGAAAGTAAATCCTAATCCATATTTTTTTGTTCTTTATCGAGAGAAAAATGGACATGAATGGAAACAAAAAAGAAAATAACAATTTACGGTGAGAAACACATCACCATTGACATAGACCAAGATCCCATAAATCAGCTATTTGTATTTGATGTTCAAACCGAGTTACAATATTCAAGTCCAAAGGGCCTCTACAGAGTTCCCAAACTTCTCATCTCGGCTTATGTGTCTTCAATTACAAACGAGCTACAACTGGCTTTAAAAAAAGATATTTACATGCAAAAAATATCCGAGAGACCAACCTCTTCATTGTATTCTACAGAAGTATTTATAGAATAATGAGGAGGTCAAGGAGTTTATGGGGTTTGAGTGTCATTAATTCCATACTAAATGCAACTCCTAGCCTTGAAAACCATGCAAAGGTATAAGGCGAGGAATGCTTTTAATTACAACTCTGCATTTTTCTTTTTTGGGCTTAGTGGGTGAAAACATTGAATTTTAGGCACTTTCTTATATTTACAATAAATTTCATTGAGAGTTTGAAATATTTGTTATCACATTTTTGCAATAAGCTATTACTGGCCTTTTTACCGTAATGCTACTTGATTGAGCCTTAACTATGTATTTCTTTTTTGAGATAAAAAAGGTTGTAGGTTTCAATTTGGTAGTTGTGGGATTCAATTATCCCCTTTGATGTGGCATTCGAGGTTCTTTCTGGATCTATCTTCATTCTTTTTTCTTTAAGAACACTTATTTTCTTTAATATTGGGTTTATGTCCGTTTAGGCGTTAAAGCTTTTTCTTTAATCATCCTCGAATTTGTTGCACATGCTTTATCTATTTAATCTATGGATTAGGTTTTTTATTTTTTACTTTAGTCCTTAATCCCTTTGAAATGTGGTTAAAACATTTAATCCTTCAATTATGCTTTGATTTTTTATCTTTGACAACGATACACTTTAATCGATCGATGCTTACTATGTTTTTGTTGTTTGCAGGGTGTGCGTAATTTGGAGAATTCGGTTGATGGGCCGATAATCATGACTTATCGATCTTAAACATGAAATTAACCTCCTTAAATCCCTTTTAACTTGTATCTAGGGCCACGAGGATCATCATCTTCGACCCATGCCACTGTAATTGGTCGTGGGGAGGGTTTAACCCCTCATAGCTCATTGAAACCTACATAAAAAACAAATGAAAGTTATTTAAATCCTATGAATATTGGTTTGAAACTACTTTGGAGGGTTTATGGAGGTGGTCGGAGCTGTGAGGAAGAAGGTATTTGCGAGCGGGAGGATGGGCTTCTATGGCGAGAATCATAGAACCGGGGTTTAATTTGAAATATGGTGCAAAATGAGAGTGGTGCTTTCGGGAAAAACCATCGGTGGTTTTCGCACTAATGAAATGGGGGCGAGTGGTATTAGTCGAGGGAATGTGATACCATACAGCGATTGACACGTGGATTTCTAAAACCTTTTTATCGTGCCGAAGTTGCGCGGTCTTTCGAGAGGCCAAAATTTGCGCGATATTGATCGGCGGCCATCGGATGATGGGTGGAAGATCCGACGATGCGGATTGCATGCGATGGGATGTAAGATGCACGGGGTATGGATGGTGGGGTTCTATCATGACATCAATTGTTTTGTCGCGTCTTGATCGGGTTTATGAAAAGTTAGATCTATCGAGTTATGTCCCGATCGTCGGATCTTCACCATGGACGGTTGAGATTTTAAATATAAAGTGGAGATTTGAAAAAGGGAAGAAAGGAAAATAGATGAAAGGCGGAGAAGTATGGATGGCTCGATGGCCATTGATCTATGTAGATCAACGGTCGAGGTCGCTCAAGACCACAGCATCGGGAATGGGGTTTTAAACGGAGGGGTAAGGTTATGACGAGGTTTTTAGGCCTTTTAGTGCCCAATTGCGGGAGCTAAAGACATATGATGAAAAGGGCTAAAGGTTATAAGCTCTCGGGGGCTTAATACCTTTGCAATGGAAAAGAAAAGCATTTGTTTTTAAGCCAAAAACAATGGATTTTAAAGCCAAATAAGGGTTTCAGGTAGATGAAAGAAAGGATTTTTAAAACCAAATAAAAGGGAGATATAAGGTTTATCAGAGGGTTAAAAAATGATTTGGAGGTTTAATGAAGGATGTTTTTGAGGGATTTTTGAAGGAAACAAGGATGAAAATGGAGATTTTGTGGGAGTGAAATGGAGAGGAGAATGGTGGTAAATGGAGTATTATAAGCAATTTTCTCTTGGCACTCGGTAGGTTCTTGAGGGCTTATAGTGAAATAGAAGTGAAGATTAATTCAAAGGATAAAGAATCATCATAAGACTTCAAAGATGATGGATTTTCAAAGGAAATATATCTCTTGAAGGCTTGAAAACAAATTTAGCCACCATTAGGTATATCGAATTTATAGTGGCTAACACAGCGCTTTGTGCACTTGGAGTCGAACGCTTGCGCACTTGGGTGTTCTCCCCTTGTAAATTTACTCTATGCTACGCGCCTAGAGGAACGCATTGCGTGTTCACCCAACGGGCGCGACGGAGCTCCGGGCGAGGCACTACACGCATGGCACAAGGTCACTGCCTTGACCCGGCTCACTCGACGAGGCCTCGGGCGAGGCACCTTGCCCTCTGTCACGAGGTGCACCGCCTTCACCTCACTCACCCAACGAGGCCTGGCAGCACCTTTCACGCACTTGTCCGGGGAGGGCCTCCACACCCTACGATGCACTCAAATTACCTCGGAAAACCCTCCAAATATCTTCCATCTATCTTTCTAGCACAATGAGAGGTAAGTGGATTCTTTATTTCATCTCATATAATTTTGATGGTTTGAAGTTAAGAGGAATTGGAAACCCTAAGTGAAAATCTAAGTTCCATGCTAAAAAACACCAATGTTTAAAGACACTCCTCCATACGCATACTAAGAGCACACATAGGGTTTCCTTGTGGAGAGGTTTCTCATTCACCTAACACTCACTTCATTTTCCAAATCGAGTCCCTTAGAGCGCAACACATTGACACTACATACCCCCATCATCTCAAATTTCCATCATTACTAAGCTGTTTTCACAACGGGGTTTTGAAATATCGGTTGGTTTGCATTTAGTTTATTCAACCTCTCATTACTGCCCAATTTTCCCTTTCACTCATTCATTTTCATTCACTTATACAAAGTTGTCCTTTTTCATCACCACTCCATTACCCTCTTCCACATCCATTTCATAAGCGAGATCTAGGGTTTTCTCAAAAGCAAGAGTGTTTCAAATGTCAAAGAGAGGGACACAATGTCGGTGTTGTAGAACCTCAAATGCCAAGAAAGCATGAGCAAAGGTGACCCTATCACAATCCCTCACTATCCTCTCATAGTACTAGTACATCAAGAAAAGGTAGATCAAACAATGAGGGAGAGAGCAATAATGATTCAAACAAGGAAAAATCAAGCGATGAAGAGGGAGGTCACCGGGTTTAAAACAATGAGGCTCATAGTGGGTCTAAAGGCAGAAAAAGCAATAAACGGGATAAAGAGGCCTATGAGGCATGATGAAACTATGAGGCTAAAGCCAAAGGATAACTTTATAAACTTATTTATCTATCCCATACAAGCATCCCAAACATAAAAAAGCAAGGCAAATCTAAAATTTTGGGAACTTTTTGGAAATTTTGAGTTTTCGTTGGTTTGAAGGGCCAAGGGCACACGCCCTTGGCGCTGCACTTTTTCTTAGCGAATACTCGGAATGAAAATGGTTTAAATTTTTTTTATTTATCGAGGTCAATTATAGCATGATCACAAAATTTCAAGTCATTTGGAGTGGAATTGGTCCTCCAAAAGGGTTAAAAAACACACGGAATTTCACCTTCTTGTTGTGTTTTCGGAAATTTTCGGGCGCTACGCCTTTGGCAGCCTTGGGAGTTTTGATTTTTGAATAGTAAAAATGAAGTCTAACTGGAAAACCAAAAGTATTTTTCGAAATTAGACTCAACATGCTTTCCAATGAGCTATCACAAATCCCATTCGACATTGGGAAGGCCTTCAAAATTCAGCTTTGCAAGGTGACCGAGGTTTCTCGTGTAGGTGCTACGCCCTTGGACCTCAACGAAGTGTACTTGCACAAAAGTCAAAAAAATACGCTAGAAGTTATTTTGGGAGTTTTTTGGGAGTTTAAATGTCATTTTTTTTTGCCAAATGTGATTGAGAAGATATTTTTCATTTATTTTCATTAGATATTTTTTGCCTTGGGCCTTGCAAGGTCTCTAGGACAAAATTGATATTTATGAGCAATTAATGGCCTCCAAAACCCTAGTTAGGGTTTTGACTCTGCCTTTGCATGATAAATATTGGATGAGGGCCTCATTTTTCATGTTGGATGTTGGTTGGTTTTCACTTGTTGGGCGAGCATAGGCTACGAGTTGTAAAGTGTTTTTGGCCTTGGAACCTTGTAATCTTTTTTGGAGTTTGAATGACAATGGAGCCAAGCACTTTGCAAGATTCATGAACATGGAAAATGGTGGGTATTTCTGTTTTGTCTTCATTTCTTATGTTTTACATATTGTTTCATCTTTCTCTTGCATTATAACATAAGTTTTATCTTAAGGTATCTTTGTCAAAAGTTCATTAAATCTGTCTACATCTCTTGCTTTCATGTTTTCCTCTGCTAGGTTAGTTTAGGGAATTCTTAGCTACTCTCGAAACCCACTGCTGCTTATTTATCTCATGAATGATTCAATGGAGTCGGTGTCAAAGAGGTTTTATGGTTAGCTCTGCCCTTTTCCATCACTTTAAACATTGTTTTTGAGTTCTTTACTTCAAAGTATTGTTGATTAGGTTTAGTTAAAGAGGTTTATGATTTTCCATGCCCTTTTGCTCATCTTAAATAGTCACCTTGAAGTTTATCTATAGTTTTATTAATGAATTTAGGAGTTACCTCTTCTTTGATCTATGCTATATGTCATCTTGCATGTTTTATTTCTCTCAAGGTAGATTAAGCTGGAGAGGTTAGGAGTTCCATTTTGCTCTACTAGGGTTTATTGGATCATTGTCTTGACGTTTTCTTGCTAAGGTTAGGTCAAAAGAAATATGGTATGTCCTGTATTTGGTTTTTGTATTCATGCATAGTATTATTATAGGCCTTTCTTGTTGTATTATTTGAAAAGGATTCTTAATTTCCCATTTCACTTACCTTCTTCACAATTTAATGTTCACTCCACTCACCTCGACCTTGAAGATCGATTTAGCCCCGTTAACTTTTCCCTTTGAAGCATCCTTGACCTATTTTTGTACCTTTCTAAACCTATTTGTAGAATCCATAGCCCAATGGTCTAAACCTCTCCTACTCTATCCTTTTTCCTTGACTACCTACCCAACCAATCAAAAATAAACAAAAAAACCTAATCTTTATAACTAGCCTAAAATCAAAACCCTTAAAATAATCAATGTCACATCCTTTACATGTTTATAGAGAGAGGCCTCTGCGAGTCCGGGAAGGATAGGTCGTAGGAATCGAAAAGAATAGTTTGATGTTATGCTGTGCATTTTCCCTCGCTAATATGACAAATTACGAGGACCCTAACATCCTCAAGGCAAGTATGACACGAGTACATCGGTTTGTAATGCGAGCCTCTACCGCATTAGCACAAGCTCGCTCGGCCGCAACCTCCCCGGCGGTACGAGACACTACCCTCCCCGAAGGGACTAGTAGCACCGGTAGGTCCCGCGGAACCACCACCTGGTCCACCTACATCACCTCCTCCCTTACCATCCCGAGGTTATCGTGGAGGATCTTGGCCCACTAGTCGAGCCATGGGGCGGCCCACCTTGCCAACATCTGCATGAGTAACCAAAATAATGTTAGTGTCACTAGAAAAACACATAAGTACATATATACTCAAACAAATGCAAAAAAACATATATAACATACCTGAAGGCCCCCAAACATAACCGGAAGGGAGACCCATGTATGGGTCGCTTTGGAAGTCCATTCTCGCTTACGGGTATGGCAAGAACATCTGTGGGTTGGCCTCAACCTAGGCCTCTATCGTGGCATTCCAATAACACCTCACCACAATGCCACCTCCAGAATCTATCCAAGTCCACTCTCCCTATGAGTGGATACCTTAGTGCCTCACCCCGGGCGGTAACCCGGCCACAAAAATATATATCTATCTTCGGAATGATGATCGATGTTCGTACCACGCAACACAAACATGTTGTGCCCCCTACACTTTCGGTGCTCAATAATGTACGCGTAGTAATCGGTCTCGTATTTCGAAGAAACTCATACTTAGAAAAATTCGAAGGCCCCATAGTTCCAGATCGAAGACGCGCCCTAGCATCGGAAATTAAAGCCGGTTCGGATCTCGGGCTGAGTCCCGCTCCCTCCACACTAATACGTCATCAACACGGGTACCCATCAGCTATAGAGAAAAAAAACACAAAAAGAGGCAAAAAAAATAATAATTTTTGTCACCTCGGCCTTTGCACGCCTTTGTATTTTACATAGGTAGTGCCTAGGCGTGCTAAAATTGGGGAATAGAGTGCCCTCGTGTGCCTATCCCTCAAATTTTCATGCAAATAAGGTGCACTTTTTCACGGATCACACCGCACAATATACGGGAAAAAGTCACCCAAAATCTGTACAAACCCGGTCTATACGGACCTGGCACAATCAAGCTGTAAAAATTGAAGTGCATGACATCATGGAACTTACCCGGGCATAGTATCGCTAGTCCACGGTGCACGGGATGACCAAAATGACAAGGAATGCTCACGCAAATTCCTCTAGCCTCTTAAAACTTAGCAAATACAAATAAATCAAATCGGGGCCATATTCACCTATTTATCACCCTTTTCAAAAACTTCGAAGGGCCATAATGAGAGATTAGAAGGTCCATTCTACGAACCATAAGTTGAACCATAATCAACACCCCATGATGAACGACGGTGATGCCATGTAATCACACTCCCAAAAAAATTAATTTTCCAGGTCTTTGGCGGTATGCCCTCTCTCATCTTCTTTGATAAACCTCAAGACCTTCAATAATATTTGATAAAGAAGATGCTTTCACTTGAGAAAGTTAGTTTTGCAAAGGAAAGCTCACAAAACCATTCACGGCATCATCATCTTGAAAGTTCCCAGAGCGGTATTATTCTACCCCTAGCATGATAGAGTCCCAGAGATAAATTTTCATATCCTGCAATCATTTCTCCATCGAAATAAAACCATAGTGTCCTCATATCGACTATGTTTATCATCACCTTATCCTACACATGATAAACATCCTCGTTGGTTGGTAGAACCTCCCCTCCATGGCGCTCGTCACCCACAATAGACCATATCACAACAAAAGTGATGCCATGGCCATACCACTTCGATTCGGGAAAGCACCTCATGCCCATCCATTCATCATGCATAAGGTGAAGTTTACCATACAAGTTGAAGCTCCTTCCTAGGCGACCAAGTTTTACAACCGGATAAAGAGTGTACCACCGCCACCTCATATGTTTCCCACCATACCTCCACCGGCATAATCCCATCTATGGCACTTTTTCATCGCTTCATCAATCCCACACATGAGACCAACGAATGGGACCCCCACCCCCAACAAAACACTTTCCTCATGCCATCGAGTGAGCGAACACTTTCATGTTTTTGGGTACCCGTCTCTATGTTTTGTACACACCAAACCCCATTATTTTATTCTTTTTGGTAAGTGTACAAAGACCACAAATGGTGCACTTTGTCCCTTTACTCTCTCATTTCATCTTCTCTCCAACGGCAACGGTCCACGAACACCCTTGGTCAAAGTATCTCACCCCCATGTACAAACCATCATGACATTCATAGCTGGTCTACACTCGCCCTGGAAGTCCTACGACTCCGGGGATTTCCCTTCACTCGAAATAACTATGACTACGCCAGTCTGCTTAAGTATACTCCAACCTCGGGCCACTAAATTCCTATCATCAATTTCTAGTCGCCACTACGCCATCATACCTATGTTAAACCCATCGCGAGTCGTCCCAACCCCTCGGGTCGGTGACCCATGGTTCGATTGAGGCTTCCTTTCGCATCGACCTCGACACCTCTTTTCCGAAAAGGAGGTGGTACCTTGGATTACCCCTCTCCATACAAGGGGCATCTCGGGTGGCATCGTAGGAGACATCATTGCCCACAGCAATGATGATGTCATCGATCCTCTGAAATTCGACTACGACAAAAGCTTTCATGTCAATATGATATCATACCTTACAACCATTGCACTTTGATTATATCCATCGAAGACCGGTGCCTCCCATAAGCATCTTTCGTTAGAAAAAGCTTACCTGGGAAAGGGTCCCGGGCGGCACCTATGCAGTACATTTCGGCTATATGCCATACCAAGTTTTACGCATATGGGTACCAAATTCCACCTATTTTCAAAGAAAAAAACTCCCGTGAGGATGTCGGCGGTTGTCGTCAACAACGCCATCGTATCACTACGATAGTAGTGGCATGATAGAACATACATCTATCAATTTTTGTTTAACTAGCCATGACATCACGAGCATGGGACATGCCCGCCTCATTGAAAATTTGTATATGAATTGTAAATTGTATTTGTTTGAAGGGATCCCTTATAAATAGTCGTTCTTGGAACCGGTGTAGGGTGTTTTCAATTCCAAGGCTTCTCGTGGGTCCCTCTCTCTCTGCGCACGATACAAAAAAAGAAAATATAATGTTTTTCGACTATGCGGTTCTTCCTAGACCTCACACATTAGGGGGAAAATGTTAACACTTGGAAAATCGTAAAACAAAAATATGACATTTATTAATGTCAATTCAAAGGATTTACGAGGCTGGAAGACATTACGGAATGCGAAAGTATTTAAAAGTCTCAAAAGGCTTAAGGAAAATCAAAATTTGAACTAGTCCTAAAATGCTTTTTTGGGCACATTATTCTTAGAGAAAAAGCGCCTTCCGCACGTCTTTTTTCCCAATAAACAAGCATTCCTTAGAGTGGAGAAATGTCACTATCACGAGACCACATAAAGCAAAGGACAAGTTACTCCTTGCTTGAAGCCTCTAAGGACGGCCACCAATGCCTCCTTAGACACTACGTGAGCACACAATGGAATATTTGGAGCACACAAAGGAATCTTACCCCTCCCTTGGTTCTACCATCCACAATGTACCAGAGGGAGGGAAGGAGGATTTGAAATCCCCTATATAAAGCCACCATGAGATGAAGAATGGGTGATCACATTGTTATGCTGGCCATAATTGCCAAGAAATACCGGCAGTGTGTGACCACAGGGACGAGAACGAGGAGTGACTCACTTGTTGGCCACCCAAAAAGCTCGGTCAACACGGTAGAGAGAGAGGAGGCTACACTCGAGGCAAGTTTGGGATAAAAACATCCTTGCATCGGGACCTAGAACCATTGACTAGGGCCCTTTGGCAAGAGATTAAAGTATCACTCTTCTTACTACCAATGCTCAATAAGACAAAAGAAGCACTCCAGGACATTGGTTATACCAAAATATATGGCTAAGACTTTTTAGAGCCTCCAAGGAACAAAGTTTATCACTAAAATTTTTGGCTCTTGAAGGCTCCTTGAAGGCCTCATGCCTCTGTCCAAAATCTTCATTGTCACTCCCATTTTATACTTAGAAATCTTATTAAATCATGAGAAGAAACTCGCCGTAAGACCTTCATTTTCCCTTCTCAAACCTTCATTTTTCCCTTTTTTTCTTCCATAAAACTCTGCTTTCATAACCTTTTCTTCCATTTATGAAAATCCTCTTTACATACTTAAAACTCATTTTTTAAACTGTTCCGAAACCCCGACCTTTGAAAAACCATTGAAAATCCTTTTCCTAACTCCCCCTTTTCCTTTGAAAAATCCAAAAACCCACTTTTCTAAAGTTTTGCATTCAAAAACCAAAATCACGTGTTAAATATCTAAATGGTTGATTGAAAGTCTGATCGCGAAATCGCAATCGCAAACACAATGGTTGATTGAAAATCCCGGCCCAAGTTCCGATATGCGATAAGTCCTTTCCCTCTTTCTACCCCTCGGTCATACCATCCCATACACCCCGGCACCATAACCGCGTGTTTGAAAGGGGCCGTGCGCTTTTATCCGGTTTAAATAATATTTCTTCGCAAAGCTTTAAAAACCTTTAATATTTATCAAAGCATCGCTTTATTATTTTATTGAAATATCCGCCGTTGCAAATTTTAGAGCAATCTCCACCGTCGATTCAATCCACGCATCCGATGGTGCGAGCGCGCGTCTCCCGCGGGGACCCCGCCGTGCATTGTTTTCCCAAACCACATGGTTTTTATCGCACCGCTCTTGCGCAGGGTGGTTTTTTCCCGATGGCCAATGATTCCATACATCACGGACACGGGTCCCGGACACCGTTCGAAACCACCGTCCATTGTGCATTAACATTCGCACCAAGACGCCTAGCGATATCACCGTGCGCCGTCCGATTTGGGCCCACTAATCCAATGATGATCGTCACGGCTTATTCGATGTTGGGGCAGATGCGCGCAAAATAACACGGCCATCTTACATACGGCAACGACATCTCCGCCGTCAATCTGATCTATTGTGATCGACAATTCACAATTCATCACCCACTAAAACGTTCCCCATTGCCGACTTTCTCATTGCCCAATCCCGACCGTCGATCTCGCGTGATCGATGGCCCGCATTCATCCTTCTCCTCCGATCGCTCATCTGGCTCTCTAGCCTACTGAATCTCTGCGACATCGACGGCTCTGGATTTAGTCCTTCTTTCACCCATTCCATGATCGCTCCCGACGACCCGACCGTTGGATGATGCTATCCAATGGCTCCGATTCTCGTGCACCCTTCGATGCGCTCAAATTTCATAAAAGTAGGATTTTTTAATAAGTTTTCCTATTTTGTAGGGTTTTTATCATTTTCTTGGAATTTTCAAAGAAGATTCGCAGGCAGAGGGTGACAACCTCCGTCTTTGATTTTGTCAAAGTGAAATCATCCAAAGGGTGGAAATGCATTTTCTTCGGCGTGTTTCCAGAACAAAGGCTTCTATGAACCCTCCATAGCCCTCGATACGCAAGAAAACTATGGATTTAACATCACAAGGGTATCAAGCGAAGACCTTAAGTATATCGCAATCGAGGCAATTAAGACAATTTTACTAGGATTACGGCTAAGATGATTATCAAAAGCCTAATCACATTCAAAAAAAACATAGTTAAAGAAGAAAGAATAAAGGATTATCAGACAGAAACCTCCACCGCACATATGAGGTTAATCAATTTCTCGCCTACCACAACAGACACCGTGCCTCAAAGAAATCAAAATATGCCTAGTTATTTGATGAACCTGATATCTGGCCAAAGACAGCCTGTGTAGTTACTTTTACAGGAATATTAATGCAAAACATATCACAGCACAACCCTAGCATTACACTGCAGAGCCTCAAAGGTCGTGCTCCCATCGAGTTTAATTCATATGTAAATCAATTAATACAAGAAACACCCGTACAAAGCCGTCATTGAGCCCTCAAAGGCCAAGAAGTCATTAAGTCTATATTAATTTTAAATTGAGATCTTTTTATCGATCTCACCTCCTCATTATTCTATATATTCTACAACAGAAGATGAGTGAGGGGTTGGTTGTTGTTTGATCACAAGCCGTAATATTGAAACTCTCTCGAAATTAACACATAGTCCTTTGAAGTTGAAGAACAAATTGAAATCTTGGAGGTCTTGATGATGTTGTTGCATGTTTTTTCTTGAGAAGGCTCTATCACCTGATTCATGAGTCAATGCAGTGTAATATTCTCGAACTCCACAATGTTTTTCCTCAAGCTCATTATGTTCCATAATTTCTACTAAGTAGGATAGGGAAAATAATAAATTAAGAAATGACTTCGGAAGAATTTTGTAGACTCGTTCATCCTTCATCGTTTTATGTTTTTCTTTCTGTCAACTATTTAGAGGCTTTAATATTTCTCTTTGTCTTCTTCATGCTTGTTTATTTCCTTAATATTTTGAACAATTATTTCGCATGTTTTATGGTTCTCCCTTCTTGTCTCATACAATTTTAAAAACTATTATTGAAGTCCTTTAAAGTTCTTTGCTTATAGTGAATCGCAGAGGTCTATTTTGATCTTACCCTTTGTTCTCACATAAACAACATTGGCCTTAAAGTTCATTATAATTATGATCATAGATGTTTTTAGGTGTTCCATCTTCATGAATGTGATTATCAATAATATTATATGTTTTCTAAAGTCCTTTAGAATAAAATATTTGAGGAAATAAAGGGTGTTCTAATCTTAGATTTTACTTTGAAAGTTGTTTTGAAATCATTGTTTTCTTAAAGGTGTGATTTGTAGAATTTATGGTTAGCCCCGTCTATCAAATAACTCTTATTGTTTCAAATTATGCTTTCAAATTCCCTTTGTTGAGAGAATTAAAACTCTCTTTCCAAATTCATATGAATGTCCATTCCATTCCAAAACAAAAGGATCTTGTGGTAAAGTTAGATCGGTTCTTTGATATCCCATATCCTTTGACAAGTGTGTTATGACCTCTTGGACTCATCGCCCTAATGAAACAGACATTTTACCCATCCTTACATCTTTTCCCCGGACCTTTTATGTTCTCATTTCGTATCAATCAACCCAACCAAACAAACAAATACCTACACTTAATAACTAGAACCAATACTAAAAGCACAAGATAAAACCTTGCGAAAACAAAATTTTGAGAGATCCCTCTCCGAGAACAATGAGGACTAGATCCCGTAACTTCAAAGATTGGTCTCCGATGTTTCCTTGTCTTTTGATTTGCCAAAACTATCAAAATACTTATACCAACATAATGGCAATCACTTCGTGGACCTTCCTATCAAAGACAATCTAAGTACCCTCAGGGACTCCGTAAATCCCTTTATTTTTAGGAATATCTGTGTTGATTATTAGGCCGCCTCATCGCCACCAACATAATGGCTATCATGGTGGGACGCCGAGTAAAATCTACAAAACAAAGCACTCATTGTCTAAATTATAATGAAAGTAACCTTCTTCAAGCACTACCAAGCAATGGTAATCATTATAGACCTTTGAATCAGTGACAAACTAAGTAACTCTTAGGTTCTTATAAGGCCTTGTCAAACCTTGAAGATTTCGCTTACCAAGCCATAAGAGTAAACTCGTATGTTTTGGACACCTCTACCATGTTAAATCGACTTAGAACACTCTTAAACTATAAGACCAAAATAACTCAAAAAACCCAAAAAATATTTTAGTTTTTTCTTCATAATAAACTCGTGGTTGACCATAAAACCTTTTACCTCCAAAAGAGCTAGTACCCCCACCGCTACTCCACGCTCCCAAAAATGCATCTTAAAACTCCACCGGGAAGACCCCAAGTTCGATGAGCATCATATAAACTCGCCTAGAAGGTTTTAAGATTGAAATCTTCCTTCTTCCGAAAAGATCATTAGCCTTAAATACCGTCATATTCGTTAAACCTCTTTTCAACTGTGTTTGAAAAACATAGTATAGTGGCTCCCAAAAAAAGGTTCACACTAGAGCCCATCCCAACCCGTATCCACTCCGAGATAGTTGATAACCCGTAAAAACATCCTTTGGAAGTCTCCTAGGATTAAATTATCAACCTGCTTACGTATCTCCCTTGAGAGCTAATTCAGCCTCCCGAAAATCTTCGGGTACCCCCACACCAATCACAAGTCGACTTAAGAAATCCTTTTAGAACTAGGTCATTTGATGATATAACTCGCCTAGACTCGAATTTTCACTCTCATCCCCCGAAAAAAGTAAGCATCGTGGTAACAGAGAAACCACACCTCCCGACTTATATCATTTCCTTCACAACTTAGGTGTCTCTCATCCACATCAACTCAACAATTCATGCCTCGTCCATCCATTTCCGCCACCCTCTTCATCCACTGAGCCCAGCACTCCACTTCAACCCACTCCCCCTTCCGGTAAATCCACCCCCACCACCTATCATGGCAATGGTATGGTCCCATAGTCCTTCCCGCACCATTAGTTAATCTTCCATGGGACTATCGCTCCAAAATTCCTATCAGGACATGATGCCAACAATGCTACAACCGCATCACAACATGTAGATAAAATGAATGACTATTTTGACAGAAATGAAATCGATGATGATTCGTCAAGCTTAGGTTAATTTGCTCAGAGTTTAGGGGGAGAAGTGAGAAAATGGTTCAAAGGTCTACCTCCATAGTATTAATGATTCCAAGGTTTCCATCAAACGTTCCTAAACAAATGGGAAATTAAAAAGAATCCTCTCCAAGTCCTTTCTAACTACAAAAACCTCCATAGAAACACCGGAGAAAGTGTTCAAGCTTACCGCACTAGGTTTAATAAAGCAGTATATGCACTTTCCCCTTAACTAAAACCTCCACAGGCTCAGATTTAACAAATTTCCCCGAAGGGTTTGACTCGACATGACCTATCAAATTTGAGAGAAAGAAATTTTACAACTATGGAAGATATGCAAACAGGTGCTCTTTCTCAGAGAAGTCAACTTGATGGAGAAGAGAGCAAGAATGAAAACCGAGAAGAGAGGTATTTTAGAGAAGAGTCCACTCCTTATACTTCAAGATCAAAAATGGAGAGGATGTTGGAAGAAATGATGAAAGAGATGAGAGTATAATATGAAAGCACAAGCAAATCAAAACCAAGTTGCTCCTCGAAATAGAAATCAGAATTATATAAGAGAAAACAATCAAGAAAAAACAGAATGAAAATGACCAACAGATTAGACCTCCTTCCAACAAAACTATGTAGAACAATATGAGGCAAGATGGGGAGTTGAAAAGGTTGGGAAGAATCCCATGTAAACTTGATCGGATCAGATAGTGGTGATGATGTTTTCCCCACCGAGGAAGAACAAGATTTTTTTCCGATCAAAACAAAAATATCTATGAAGATTCCGATGACTATAGATTAGGTTTGAAAATGAAATCATGGAGATACACAAAATGCGTATGATATTAGGAGCAAGGGAAACATAGATAAATCAAAAGATAAGAACACTAACATCATTGGCCAAGAAAACGCGTAAAATCAGCCCAAAAGACAAAGTAGAGAAAACCAACATTTTGACTAAAAAACCGCATTCAAACAAAGACAAAGGTGTCCAAACTAAATGTTGAATAGAGTGGGCTCCTAGCACTTCGCCATGGTCCTAATAAAATCATCCAAATTACCATTCCCAACAAAACCAGCAAATCAAAGTCGCTAAAAAGAATTCAATTGAAAAAATGGATGTAAATACGAACAAATAAATTATTCCTTTCATCCCCGAGGGAGAGATTTCAAAATAAAATTCACCATCCCCCTTAGTTGAACTAGAAACTCCAAGAGGTGTACAAAAACTGTTTTGAAAGTTTTCAACTTAGGAAGTGATACGTACATTCTTTAAAATTGACAAGATGACAAACCCGAGCCGTTGTTTGGTCCGTGGTTGAAGGAAAATATCAAGAAGGGGGCTTTCCTCCTATGTTAGCTTGAACATACATGAGAAAATTTTACACAATGCCATGTTAGATTCTGGAGCTTCACACAATCTAATGCCCAAGGTGGTAATGAGAGTTTAGGCTTTGAGATTACTAAACCATACAAAGATTTGTATTCTTTGACTCCAAGCCAAGTCAAATGCTTGGGTTTAATCAAAGATTTATGTGTTACTTTAGATTAGATCCCCCGCTATGAGTCCGTTATGGATATAGTTGTAGCTAGCATTCCCCCTAAGCATGGCATGCTCTTATCAAGATCATGGGGGACAAAACTCGTGGTAGCTCGTATGGACATGTCTTATGCCACCATCCCCGTTTTCAACCAAAGCAGAAGACTATATAGGGAATCTCACATGTGAAGTACATGGTGAGCAAATATGGACAAACACTCCAAAATTCTCCAATCTATTCTATCCAAGCAAGTTTAGATTCCTTTATCTTATATAATGAATATGACATTACCCAACAAGACAAAGAAAACATAGACCCAATCAGTTCACCACAACAATCCAATCTTCCCTTTGATCAAATTCAAAACATCGACAATCAACAAAGAACAAGAAAAATGAAAATAAGGATAGCATACTTTGGAAAATAAATTTTGATGGATCTTGTAATAAAAACAAGTGAAGGAGTAGGTAGGATTCAAAACAGAAACAGCTTTTCATATCAATTGGATTTAAGTGCACTAACAATGTACCGAGTATGAAGCATCTCTCCTAGGCTTAGAACTCTGCGAAATTGGCTAAAAGCCCGCAGGATATCAATCTTGGGAGATTTCCTGAACTTATCATAAAAAAAATCAAAGGAGAATATTCAAATTAAAAATCCAAGGCTTAGAGAATATCGAAACGCTGCCCTTGATCTATTGAAAACCTTGAAAAATATGAACTTATTTTCATTCCAAGAGAATTGAATCATCTAGGAAATGAACTCGCTCAACGCCAACAATTGTCAAACACCGAAATAAATCAACAACTCGCCAGAAAGGTAAACGCCTGCACTGGCTGTAAGCCCGATAACGAAGATCATCGGGTGGTGTGCTCGACTCTGAAAAACACATAGATGATTTCTTAAAGATAGAAAATGATTTACCATACCAACATCGACCCAGCCGTAATCGTAGCCGCCGTTATCGAACAAATCCCGAGCTAAATATACACTCGCTCGATATAAATCTTTATGAGAATACATTTGAAGCAAGTAGTCAATTGAAAACGTGGACCAAAGAGACGGAAGTTTTAGAATGTAAGGATGGTTCAATTCCAAGAGGACTCTCTCGCCTTTGGAACACCTTTTCGACTTTAATGATGTACTCAAAGAACCAAAATGGAGTCTCAGAAAAACAGAAGAACAAAACATAGGTCTCTCATCGTAACCCAAAATGATTAAATTGTCTAGCACTCTTTCAACTCATATGAAATATCGATACATTGATCCGTTTAAGGAGTTTAAAGATGTTTTTGCTTTGGGCATACACAAACATCTGAAATCTTATGATACCAAAGATCGATTCAAAGACAAAGATTCCCCCGAAGGAAAATCAAAAGCCCTTCAAACAAAAAAAAACTAAGGAGAATAAACCCACTTTTAATACTATTAGTTAGCCAAAATTGAAAAGATGCATGATGTCAGGCATTATAGTACATGTTAGGTTTTTAGAATGGGTATCAAACTTAGTTTCTATTAGAAAGACAGTGAGACTGATCGTATCGATTTTAAATTTAAATAGATCCTCCTTAAAAGACAACTAACCCTTACCCAAAATGGACCATATACTTCAGAAGGTAGCTATGGCCAAAAGAATTTCCTCTTAGATGGGTTCTCAAGTTACAACCAGTGCTAGTGCTCCCAAGTGATCAAATCAAAACTCGCTTTTACAACACCTTAGGGCAACTTTATGTATGTCAAAATTCCTTTTGGGTTAATGAATGCAGGGGCCACCTTACAAAGGGCCATGGATATAGCCTTTTATGAATACATTGGCTATTTCATAATCATTTACCTTGACGACATAGAATCGTTTTCTCAAAAACTCGATGAAGAACATTTGATCCACCTAAGAAAAGTTTTTGAGAAGTGTAGGAAATTTGGTTTGTCAGTCAATCCCAAGAAAACACTATTTGGTCTCCAAGAAGGTAAAATTTTTGGTCATATAATTTCGGAAGAGGGAATCAAAATAGACCCTACAAGGATAGATGGCATATTGCAAAGACTACCCATCCAAGGAGCCTTAAAGAATTGCAATCTTTCATCGTAAAGATTAATTTTCTAAGGAGTTTTATTCCTAATCTTAGTTTAGCTATTAAAAAACATTACAAATATGCTTAAGAAAGATGTAGGTGTAAGATGGATCTTACCAAACTCTTAAACAATCATCTCGAACTCGGTCAAACAAGCTCACTCAAACACCAATCCGATTAGTCCGTGATTTTACCAAAGATTTCTATATCTTTCCCTTTTCGTATCCGAACATACAATAGTCGCAATTTTACTTCCAAAGAATGATTTGGGGCAAGAAAAACTAATATCTTTCTTTAGTAGGGCCTCGAGAGATGCTCCTCTCAAATATAACATCATGGAGAAGAAAGCCTTAGCATTAGTGAAAGCATTAAAAGACTTTAGGGTCTATATTTGACACCTCATTGCACTTTTGTTCCACATACTATTGTCAAGGACATTCTAAGTCAAGATCCCGATGGTAAAATGGGAAATGGATTGCACTTATTCTTGAACATGACTTAGAAATCGTGCCCACCTAACTAGTTAAGGGGTGGATTAGCAAAACTTATGGCCGAGTATAAATTTTAAGCACTGTGACATAGTCTATGGTAGATGTTGGAAGAAATAGAAGAATCTTATACTCCTTTCATTGAAGAAACATTCCCGAATTCTTCTCTTGCATGTCGACATTATTTATGTGCTTTTATATCTAAATGCCCCTCCTTATTTGTCTAAAACTAAAGATAGATTCTTGAAACAAAAGGCTTTGAGTTTTTCATATTGAATGGAGTATTATATCGAAAAATGCTGGAATTTTTCTTAAATTTTTACTTGAAGATGATGCAGAAAATCATGCATGAATTGCATGATGGAGAATGTGGAGGACACCTCTACCGGAGGGCCACAATAAAAAATTCTTAGGTCTCGTTACTATTGGCCTACCCTTTTCCCGTACACTAAAATTTGGTCATGTCTTGCCATAATTGTCAAATATTCATGCAGCAAAAGAAAACTCCTTCCCTTACCTTACATCCTATCGCAGTTGAGGCGCCTTTTCAACAATGGGGACTCGGACTTCATTGAGAAATTCATCCATCCTCCTCACTTCCTCAACATAAGTGGATCCTCAGCCTTTTCACTCGACTTCTTTACCAAATAGATAGAAGCTATACCTTCTAGAAATGCTAATGAATTTGTCATTATCAAGTCTCTCCTTGAAACAAATATCCTATCCGCATTTGGTTGTCCTGCAAATATTATACCGTACAATGCCGTCGCTTTTAAATCTAAGAAGACGCTTGATTGGCACAAATACCACATAACCTCGGGCCATTCCACCGCTTACTATCCCCAAGGAAACGGCGATTAGCCGAATCTTCCAACAAGAGCCTCATCAATATCATTAAAAACCGTTGGAACAAAATCGAAATAATGGCACAAAGAACCTGTTCATGCTTTATGGGTTGATAGGCTAACTACAAAGAAAATCAACAAACATGTCCCCTCATCGCCTAGTCTATGGTATGGATGCAAGATTTCCCACTTCATTGGGAGTGCCTGGCCATGAAGCTCCTTCAATAAGTGCAGCAGTGAAAAATGATATGCAGAGAAGGATCAACCAAACAATCCATTTACAAAGCACTGCAGAGGAAGTCTATGAAAGAACACAAATAGCCCAAGAAAATATGAAAGCTATTTGATAAGAGGACTAGGGAAAATAATTTCCAAGTTGGAAATGTTGTTCTTAAGTGGGAATCAAGAAAAGAAGAGAAGGGGAAAAACATGGAAAATTTGAGAACTTGTGGAAAGGGCCCTATATTATTCATGGCCGAGAGGGGTCACAATGCATTCTTCTTGAAAGAATTGAATGGAAGACCTATATGGAGGTCCTCACACGAAGATGCTTTCTACATTACTTCTATCACATAATGAATCAAGTTTCAAAGCATTTGTTTTTTTCATTATAAATATCATATAGTCTAACCATTGCATTCAAAGTTAGAAAAATAAAAATACAAAAACAAAAGAAAGGAAGAAAAGAGGTAGATTGTCAAAACAATAAAGGTATAGCCCCATACCAAAAAGAGAAACAAATCCTAAAGTGTGCAAGCTCAAATGCCACCTCTACAAGAACACACTTCTAGTTAGTCAATCCGTGTAATCTTGACTAATTAGCTTTAAATTTACACAGATAGTCAATTCTGATTGCCAAACTATTTAATCTTGGCTTATCAAGATAGATTAGGATAGAAATTAAAGGTTCAAACGTGTTCAAAACTTGAACCTCGCTTCCAAAGAGATGACTCAAATATGTTTTATTTTCCGAGTAAAAAAATATGTAAAAATCCTGCTCTAATCAGCCTCAAAATCAACCAAGAAAAGGAAAGACAACTAAATAAGAGTCAACCGTAGCCGTAGAAAAGAGGAAGGAAGTGTTTTAAACTTTCGCATCTTAAGCCTTCCATTTTTTATTTCATTTTCCGCAAAATAAATGTCTATGTGCAAGTTTTGTCTTTATGCTATATCACAAAGCAAGTCAAACAACTTAATTTTGACTGATCGTTTTTTAAATTTATGTTTTGGAAATTTAGAGAATGAAAATCGTTGGATAGCTTAATCCCAACAGATGTAGATTATAGTAGAGAATCATCTGAACTCAACTATTTAATCTCGAGTTTAGGGAAGAAATAATAGAGAAATAGATTAGTTTTCTTGCTTTCTAAAGAATAAAATGTTGTAACTTAGAGTTTTCCAATCCAAGTGCACTCTAAGAATAAAATGCTAAATCAAGAGGATTGGGTAGGTAGAAAGCTTGTTGATGAAAGATCCATTGGTTTCCATGGCTTCAACTTATTTCCAAAGTAAAAGAAGATCATTCTAGTAAAGAAATTCACCAATTTGTTGAGGGCAACTAATTAGTCTCCTAAAATGCAAGTCTAAAAGTTCTGATACCTTCAACAAGGCACCATCCCCAAGTGGAGCCACCGTTAGCCACCTATAATATTGGTTATACCAAAATATGGCTAAGACTTTTAGAGCCTCCAAGGAACAAATTTTATCACTAAAAATTTTTGCTCCTTCTTGAAGGATCCTTGAAGGCCTCATGCCTCTATCCAAAATCTTTCATTTTTGTTCCCATTTTATACTAGGAAATCCTCGCTAAAATCATGTAAGAAACCGCCGTAAACCTTCATTTTTCCCCTTCTCAAACCTTCATTTGTCTCCTTTTTTCCATAAAAACTCCCTTGTTTTCAAATCCTTTTCTTCCATTTATGAAAATCCTTTCACATAGTTAAAACTCATTTTTTTAACTATTCTAAAAACCTCCGATTCCTTCGAAAACCATTGAAAATCCTTTCCCAATCCTCTTTTTCTCTTTGTAAAAATCCGAAAACCCACTTTTCTAAATTTTTGGTTCAAAAACCAAAATCACGTGTTAAATATCTAAATGGGTTGATTGAAAAGTCCGATCGCGAAATCACAATCGCAAAAAACACAATGGGTTGATTGGAAGCCTCCAGGCCTAAAGTTCCGATATGTGATAAGCCCCTCTTCCTTTCTAGCCCCCGGTCATACTATCCTCCCATACACCCTAGCGCCGCAAATCGCGCACCGAGCAGCCCTGCCGCTTATCCCGCTTTAAATAATATTTCTCCACAAAGCTTTAAAAAACTCATATTTATCAAAAGCGCTATTTTTATTATTTTATTGAAATATCCGCCGTGCAAATTTCTTAGAGTACCCCATCGTCGATTCAATCCACAACGTATCCGACAAAGGCGGGAGCGCGTCTCCCAATGGAACCCCCATCCGTGCATCGTTTTCCCAAAACCACATGGCTTTACCGCACCGCTCTTTCTAGCGGAGGGCGGTTTTTACCAATGGCCAATGATTCCATACATCGCAGACAGCGAGACACCTCCGAAAAACCACTATCCATCGCACATTAACGTTCGTACCAAGATGCCCAAGGATATCGCCGGCACTATTCGATCCGCTCCACTAATCCAACGGTGATCGCTTGCCGAACTTGTTCGATGGTTAATGAAGATGCGCAAAATAACCGGCTATCATACGACGGCGCAACGACATTCGTCGTTGATCCGATCTACAAATCGATGGTCCACAATTCATCGCCCAATCAAATGTTCCCCACCGCCGACTTTCCATTGCCCAATCCCACCGTCGATTCTATGCGATCGATGGCTCGCATTCATCCTTCTCCTCTTCCGACCGCCTGCTTGTTCCGACCGCGTCGATCTCTCGATCGATCGCGCTCATATTTATTCCTTCTTTCACTCCATTCCATGATCGCTCCCGATCATCCCCCGACTCCGGCGGGATGATGCCATCCACCGCCCACCCTCGCGCATTCCGATGTAGTCAACCTATAAAAGGAGGATTTTTTAATAATTTTCCTATTTTGGCAGTGGTTTTTATCATTTTCTCGCAATTTTCAAATAAGATTCGTAGGCAAGGGTGACGACCCTCCAGCCTTCAATTGGCTAAAAGGAAATCATCCATGTGGTGGAAATGCATGTTTCTTTAGTGTTTCTCGTGCACAAGATGTTTTATGAACCCCAGCGCAACTCGCATATCGCAAGAATACCATGGATTTAACACCGTCAAAGGGTACGCGTCGAAGACCCAAGTATATCATAATAGAGGAATAAATATTAGATGCATTGTGGATTACGGCTACGATGGTTATCAAAAGACTAATCCCCAATTTAAAACACAGCTAAAGAAGAAAGCATAAAGGATTATCGCATAGAACCTCCACCACCACATATGAGGTTAATCAATTTCTCTCATCTACGACAGAGATACCGTGCCTCAATGAAATCAAATACAAAGCCAAAGTTATTGCATGAAATCAAATATTCGCCTTCAAAGACAACCAAAGTAAATATTTCTACGTGGAATATTAATGCAAAAGATATCAAGGAATAACCCTTGCATTACACATACTTAAGCACAAATATATAAGCTCCCACCGAGCTTAATTCATAAGTGTAAATCAATTAATACAAGGAAACACCGTATGCTTTCACTACCGCAGCCCCTCAAAGGCCAAGAAGTCATTAAGTCCGTATTAATTGTAAATTGAGATCTTTTATCATCTCACCTCCTCATTCTTCTATATATACTACAATAGAAGATAAGTGAGGGTTGGTTGTTGTTTGATCACAAGTCAGACATTGAAACTTCCGAAATTAATACATACTTTTGGTTGAAGAACAAATTGAAGTCTTGGAGGTCTCGATGATGTTGTTGCATGTTTTTTCCTAAGAAGGCTCTATCAATGGATTCATGAGTCAGTCGTTGGTGAATTCACTAACCGTCACATGTTTTTCCCCGTTTCCATTATGTTCCATAATTTCTCACTACAAGTTGGATAGAAAATAATAGGCTAAGAAATGACTCCCCGGAAGCACCTTAGACTCGTTCATCCTTCATCGTTTTATGTTTTCTTCTGCTGAAGTATTTTATAGGCTTTAATCTTTCTCTTTAGCCTCATGCTTGTTTATTTCCTTAATAGTTTGAATGCTTAGTTTCAAGATGATTTATGGTTCTCCCCTCGCTTGTTTGTTGCCACTTAAAGACTATTATTGAAGTCTCCTTTGAAATTCTTTGCTTATAGTGAATTAGAGAGGTCTCGTTTTGATCTTATCCTTTGTTCTCATGTAAACAAATAGGCTTAAAGGTCGTTATAATTATGATCATAGATGTTTTTAGGTGTTCCCTCTTCTATGACTCGGGTGATTATCAAGAATATCATATGTTTTCTAAAGTCCATTAGAATAAAATCTTTGAGGAAATAGGTGTTCCCCGAATCTTAGGTTTTACTTCTTTGAAAGTTGTTTTGAAATCATTATTTGCTTAAAGGTGTGACTTGTAGAATTTATGGTTAGCCCCGTCTATCAAAGAACTCTTTATTGTTTCAAATTATGCTTTTAAATTCCCTTTGTTGAGGATTAAAACTCTCTTTCCAAATCATTAATGTTCATTCCATTCCAAACAAAAGGATCTTGTGGCCAAGTTAGAATTGTCTTTCGATATCCCATATCCTTTGATAAGTGTGTTATGACCTCTTGACCTATCAGCTTCAATGAAACAGATATTTTATCATTCTATATATCTTTTCCTAGACCTTTTATGTTCTTCTCGTATCAACACCCAACCCAACCAAACAAACAAATACCCGCAATTAATAATTTGTCTATAACCAATACTAAAAGCACACAAGATAAACCTTGCGAAACAAACTTTTGAGAGATCCCTCTCGAGAACAGGAGGACTAGATCGTGTAAATCTAAAAGATTAGTTTTGATGTCATTGTCTTTTGATTTTCCAAACTATCAAAACATCGGACACCTACAATGGGCATAGAGCCACCGTTTGCATTATTGTGTCATTTTGACTGGGTCAGAAAGCTTCGTTTATTTGTGCTTATGTTTTTAGCTTTGTTTTTAGATTACATTTGCATGCTTTTTCCTCTGTATAGCTTACGGGACTCCACTACTTTCTTGCTTGTTACCAATAGTTTAAAGGGGTAAACCACACCCCCAGCGGTGTGATTCCGATACATACGTGCACCAGACACTCCACAAACACAGGGTATTCTCATTGGTCCGCTGTCATTGAGTTAGTTCTTCCCCTCACTCATTTCCTACATCTATGCCTCCTATCTCAGCACAGAGATGCCTACCATTTCATCATCTCATTCCACTTCACGTACTCCATCATTATCACCACCATCATCACCATTTGTGAGTGACATGAGTCACCTAGCAAAGATTGGAGTGTCAATCCTAAAGAGGCACAGAAATGAGCACAGTGAAAAAATAAATATTAGAGAGGTAAGCATAGGTAGGTGTTTTCTCCACAAATTGTGGGAGCGCCTTCTTCTGCGACAGTAGGTACATAAGGGGAAAACAAAAGATGGCAGAATCAGAGGCACATGAGGCAACCATTCATGACGAGAGAATGGCCTCCATGAGACGGAGACTCGATTTTGACCTTGCTGATTTAGCATGATGAGCATCATGATGAGGCCTTCAAAATGATTTTCAAGTTGAAGGATGCCCAAATCAGGTTGAGCTTCAAAACCAACTTAGAGCGATATGATTCTATCATTGCATACTATGAAGCGGGAAAATGAACAAATCAAAGCACTGTGCATGCCCATCATAGAGATTCCACCTCTCAAGGAAAAGGATAATAAAACAAGTCAAAGGCCTTACTTGATGAGGCCCATGAAAGGTATGGTGAAAAAATGAAGAGCGAGGAAGAAAATTTTCCAAGAAAAATGACACAGGGACTAGAGGGCTGAAAGAGCTCTACAAATAGAGAGGAAAAAACGGAGGTTGAGCTTGCTAATGAGCTTACATTGAATGAAACAAATTCTCCATCATTGTCAAATGACAAACCTAGAAAAATGGCTTGCACGGCCAACTAGCATCTTTGAGGAAGCTCCCGGAGAAGGAGAAAACAAGGACAATGACATATTTAGAAGGAAGGCTAAGAACTACTTCGAGAAAAACCAAATTGCAAGCTCTCGCAGCTACAAAAGATCCAAATCAAGACTTGAAACCCTAACGAGAGAAAATGAAGGGGACAAGCTTAATATTGTTGTTGAGGTGTCCCTCCAAGACTCCCAACCATGATCAGCAAAGAAAATTCCAAATTTTGGCACTTTGTGCACATTTTTTATTTTCGACGGTTTGGCTTGCGAGAAAATTGGGCCAAACCGCGTAGCCGCCACTAGCCGGTGCGCTCTTTTTGGGGCACCCAAATGGAAAAAAATTCAATGTAATCATGTTCCTCATGCCAGAAAATCATCCTCGGAAACTTTCAGGACCATTTGGAGCCAAAATTGGTCTCCTCAAAAAGGCCAACAACTTCTGAAAAAAATCACCTTCTCTGTACACTTTTCAAAGACTCGACGTCTACGCGTTGCACTCTTGGGAGGAGTGATTTTGGACAAGGTAAATGGGCACCATTTTTCAAAACGAAGGCAGATCTAGAAACGAAACAGGACGAGGAGGCTCTCCAATGAGCTATCATGGAGCTCATTTGGACACCAGGAAGGCCTCCATGACGTCAGCGCACCACGAAAATTTGTTTCGAGTCTTGGCGCTCGTGCGTTTGCACTCTGACAACTGACGGCTGTACCTTGGAGGCTGTGCCTCTACCAGGAGTCTTTCGCACAAGATATTTTGAAGCCTTAAAGTCAAACGTTTTCCAAAAATTATAGTGAAATAGTTATGTTAGAAGTTATTTTTTGCCATAAATGAGTTTAGATACTTTTGCCTTAGGCCTCTGCATGGTCTCGAAAGGTCAAAATAATTATTTACTTCATGTAATAAATGACTTCTAGAAACCCTATCTAGGAGTTTCACCTCGTCATCTTGCGGATAAATACTACATGTACGCTTTCATAGTTTTTGGTGTTGTTGGTTGATTTGTTTGAGCTCAATATGATATAGAGTTTTGAAGTTGTGAAGAAGTTGGCTTTGGAGTTTTTGTGATTGTTTTGGGTACTGAATATCAATGGAGCAAAGCATATTCACATAAGATTCATGAACTTGTTTTAAATGGTGATGTTGTTCTGATATTGTGTTGTTTCCTTATGTTTTCCATGTTGTTCATCTCTCTCTTGTCAATAGAGAAGAAAAATTTTAGGTTAAGATATGTTGTTAGAGGCACCTTAAGTATGTCCGCCTTTCTATTGTTCAAATGTTTTTCCTCTGCCGGGTCCGATCGAGAATTCTTAAAGTTGCTGTCTCGTTCCACTTAGCTTATTGTCTTAAAAATGATTTAATGGATTCAAGTCCAAAGAAGGTTTATGGTATGGCATGTCCTTTGGTGGAGCTTGAAAGCATCAAGGCCTTTTCTTTGAAGTTTGCCTTGATTAAGGTTTCGCTAGTAGAGTTTATGGTTTTCGTCCTTTAGTCCATCTTGAATGGTCACTTTGAAGGTTTTAGAGTACGATTAAAGAATTTAGGAGTTCCCTACTCTTAATCATCACTTATATGTTATCTTAAATTTTTTCTCTTTGTGCGAAGGTAAATATATAGAGAATTTTGGGCTTCTCGCTCTCTTCTAGGGTTTGAAGGATTGTTGTCTCAAAGTTTACTCGGTGAAGTTTTGGACAAAGAATTTTCAGTGGTGTGGCCCGATCCTTTAGTTTTTCCTTAAAGCATAATGATGCGGAAAGACTCTTCTTGTTGTTATATTATATGTTAAAGGATTGTTAATTTCCCTTTAAACTTAGTAAATTAGCATGACTTAATGTTCATTTCACACCCACATAAGCTATTAAGATCCATTTGGCCTTATCAACTTGCCCTCATGAAACACCCTTGATTTATTGTTGTACTTTTCAAGCCTTTCACAACCTCTATAGCCTAAATGGTTTCAATTTGTCTTACCCTATCTATTCTTCTTAACAAGAAACAGCCAAAACGACAAAATACAACCATATCACTTTAACTAGCCTATAAACATCATAGATAAAAACGTTATATCTTCAATACAAGACATAGAGAGAGCTCGAGTCCGTCGAAGGCTAGGTCCTAGGGATCCAAACTTTGGCTGGATGTTACCCTGCCCAGTTTGGTCTTGCCAATCTGACAAATTACAAGGACCTAACATAATGTATGCGACTCGTTGGAACACTTATTGAAAATCTTAGTGGTTATATAAAGAACTTAGAAAACCATATCACAAGTTTGGTATCCAATTGTCAGATGGTGGACAACAAACAAATCCTCAAAACAATTAGCATCATCCACACTGGTGAAGCTCCACGGTAGCCAGTGAGGCCTTTCTTTGACTCCATTGCATTTTTCTCATAGTACTCCACTCTGAAACTTCTATTTTGTCATTAAACCTCAAAAGAACCCGGTCCAAGAATACTTGTGTCGATTAAGTATTTCTTTGCTGCATTAGGCCAGCATTTAAAAACTACGATTATAAAGCTCTCAACCTCTTTCCTAATCTATTGGGTCCTACTCCTGGCTTCTAGAAATAAATCCACACCAAATCCCATCTTGACCCACCCTCCCACAACGGAAATGTTGACAAATCCTTAAAAGTACCCTTAGGAAGTCTCCTAGATCTAAAAACTCAGTCGGTAGCACAGGTATCCACACAGCGTAAGTTCCCCTACCCGAAAACCTTAAAACTTTGTAGAAATATATGGTTGTTGATGGTGGACTAAAAACCAGCCTTAAAGCTGTAAATCACATCCACTGGTGACTCCAAATTAGATCACTTCTATACAAAGACTTTCCACTAGAGGAATAACTCTGAAACATGACCAAATTCGCGTATGGAGAGAGAGTATTCGAAGCCCAAATCGGATCTGCGAAAAATTATTGTTTTTATTTATAACTATGTGCTCTATCATACTTTAAGCCCTATCAAAGAATACATTGATGAGGCATACATTGATCATTGGGAAAGACCTCAAACCTTTAAAAATGCTAAGCCCTAAAATTGCGGCATCATGAACATTCTTATACACGTGCATATCCCGCGATACATCTTTGGGAAGCCAGTCAAACATAAGCCTCATGCTGCTTCTCTTGCTCTCGCCGAAATATCAAATAGCCATAAGCCTCCTTTTGCATTACCTATATCCGCAAAGGTCCTGTAGACAGACATAGGCCTCTAGTTTTACCTTTTATCACTCGGTGCTCCTCGCAAATCTTGCAAACAATATACGGATATGATGGAGAAGATACTGAGATCCAACTGTCGAAAAACACATTCAAAGTCTGGAGTGAGTTTCCTTGACCTCGTTTGAGGTATGAGAGGATGATGTGTGTATCATAATGTTTTCTTTACAATTACAAGGGAAAGGTTAATATTTGGTTTACAGTATCTTCCAACGGCAAGTGTTAGCAAATTTTCATCAATTCACTCGAGTCTTCCTAGCATAGGCGGGTGCCTTGGGAAATGTGTCATCATGGAAGAGTATAACCATCTAAAAAGACAACCGGGGAGACGATAGAACACTTTTTCAAAGCTAGGTTCAATAAATTATACCATGCAGTGCCTCGCTAAGATAAAGCCACGGAGTTGGGCTCTCTTACACTACCCGTACGATGCCTTTGACCCATATATGGAATTCTAGATAAGAGAAAGGGACCCTTCAACCTTGGAGGAAATGAAAAGGATGGTAGTTGACGTGGAACACAAACGTGCTTTGAATAGGGAGGCAAAGCTAAGAGACGATAGAGAGAAGGACAAAAAGCAGATAAAGAGCAAGCTGATATCTTAGGAGACAAGCTAGAGATGATACGACAAAACACAGCTTAACAAAGCAATGCATATGATTAGCGGGAGGAAAGAGGAAGAGTACAAAGTGAGGTTGGAAGCCGACTATTCATCTCGATACTATTTTCTTGGGAAGAAACAAACCTTAGTTATTACAATGCAAAGATAACAATCGAAATGTGCATTACCGAGCAAGATCGTTAAAAGAAGAAAAATGGCAAGAAGTTGTCAAGAAATACTAATTTCCCTTCCTACATCTTGTGATTCACTATTAAGAGAGCATTAGCGCGGTAAAAGCAAATAGAAACAAGGAGGAATGCTCGAAAGAATCAAATCGTGGGAAGAAATGAATGATACAAACCCTCTTTTTCAAATCCGGAAGTTATCCCCTTAAGTCATGTTTAAATGATAGTAAACGGAAATAGGAGGGATGAGTCAACGCCTATTAAGTCTCTACCCTTATGCTTTCGATTCATTTCAAATTGCTAAAGAGAAAGACTGAGTCACGCTCTAATCGACGAGTCCACATGAGAAAAGTAAACTCTCTCATCGATCGGATGCAGAGAAAATCATTGATGATAAAAAATCTGTCTTGGATCCGAGATGTCACCCCTAGAGTCCTTTTGAATATCGAGTAGTAGATGAAATCTCGGACACTGAAAACATACTATCAATCATCTTCTCTCTCTTATATGAGGCTCAAGAAGAAACTGACCTTATGACCATTCACCAGGAAAAAGAAAACCACACTTGTGTTTCAATCCCGAAAAGAAAGAAGCTGCTGCGTACGACATCGGGGCTTCTAATCCCAACTACCATAGATCAGTAAAATAAACTTACAGTATCAACATATGGTGGAGCACTGCGCTCGATCTAGTGTGCATATTGGATAACATTCGGAATAAGCTACCCAAGTATGATCAAAATGATGTTGATTATGTTCTCGAGACTCGAAGCTAACACAGATAGAAAATCGAGCAACCTAGCTTTGTGGGACAAAGACGGTCATTTTTTAGTAGAAGCTCAAAATATAGTGATCAAAGTAAATACAAATTAGCTATGTAGAGTGAAAGAAGAGTGAAAAAGTCTGGAAGAAAGGGAAGGATATTTACCTTTTTATTATGCTTCATTTTAGTTCATCAAAGACAACTTTAATACAATTATAAATCGAAAGTATTTTGGGTATTGTTATTAACAACAAAGAATACCTTTAGCCTTATGATCGGTCTTCACGGAAGATTAAAAGAGCAGTTGTGTTTCTCATCAAAAGAAAGCCAGTGCACGCCCCTCCTTTAATTGAAGAAGAAATCAATCAGATTTTGAGCATGCAGCCAGACTCCTAAACCTTTATATAAAGAGAAGTTATTTCGTCTCACTTTGCTCACTTGTGTACTGTAGCTTTGCCTCATAAAGAAACAAAGTGAGACATACTCTTACTTGTCTTGCCACCACCTTCTCAAAAAGACTTATTTCGAGAATGCTCCTACTAATAATCAAAATGATGGCTTTTCAGACATGAGCAAACTATCGATCAAATCGTACATATCGGGTTTTTCATAGAGGACAAACATTGCATTATATTATGAGGCTACCAAGACGGATGATCACATGAATATGGAGATATTCTTTCTCAAAAATAATCCCAAGCCTCAACAAGTTGGAGCAAGGAATGGTCCTAGACACGGAGTTGATTATTCAAATCCTTAGGGCCGGGTATTATTTCAAGATCCCTTTGTTGTTTTCTGTAGACACATCTAAAGAGAGGAACATGCTATGCGGGAATGGTTTTGTTTGCAAGAAAGTGTAAAGAAGATCTTGAGCACTTCACGTTTCAAAAGAAAGTGACATGGGAGTGACCTTTTTGTCAGCATACCTAAAGGTATAAATGAAAATCAATCATCTAGTCACCTACGTGATTGGCCGACATTGGAGAAGGAGTTCACCTAGTCAAACACACCTCTGGGTTAGACTAGGATATATAGGTATAGCAAAATAAGCTCAAGCACTATGAGCATATTTTTAGTTTTAGATTGTTTTGACAGAGAGAGAACAAAAAGAAAAAGAGGGCAGATAAAAGAAAAAGGTAAAACCTCACGCCAGAATGAATGCTTTCTGGCAGCGTACGCGAAATGCCCTTTCGTGTTTTGTGTAAAGGAAAGTCTTGTTCAATCGTACGGCCAACCACGATTAAACATGTTTTAAATTCTCGCGATAATGTTAGAAAATTGTAGATTTTCCAAACCATTTGGAAACTCTGGCTTATCGAGTAGACTAGGTTAGGGAAAGATATTGGTTCCCAAAAGCTCAATGATGACGGACCAAAGAGAAAAAGAGAGGGATGAGTGACAATTTTTGAATTATAGCCCTCAAGTTTCTAGTTTTACTTTGTGAAAAAATAAAATCTTTGTGCAGACTTGTCCGAAATGCCATATTTCACGACAAATCAAACTTCTTTATCTCGTATTAGGTCATGCTTTCAAAATCTCGTCGATAGATTAGAGAATGAAAATATGTCAAACCGTTTTAATCTTGATGGATAAGTAGATTAGGTAGAGAATAAAAGAGTTCATTAGTATAATCGCGAGCTCTTGGAATGTATAAGGGTAGACATAGATAGTTTTTCTTTCTTCCAAAAGAGAAAATGATGCCAAGGGTTTTGTCGAGTCTCAAATGCACCCAAATGAAGAAAAAATGCTAGGAAAAGTAAGGATGGGTAGGTAGAGTTGATGTTTAAGACAATCATGTTTTTCAGATTTTAAGATCACAACTTCAAAGAACAAGACAAATCAGCTTAATGAAGAAGGAGTGAAATCTACCAATAATAATCAAGGCATTGATCTACAAATTCTAGACATGCTGAACTCTAAGGTTTACGTACAACTCCTAAAGCAGCCTTCCCTCACTTAGAGTGGAGCCACCGTTAGTCATCAATATTTTTCACTATCTTTGGATGACTATAGGATGGTTATAAGTTTTCCGAAAAACAATATCCCTTGAATATTGTGAGTTTCGTAAATCTCACTCGCCTTCATTATCTTCATAAAAAACCGTTTTCCCTATCTATCGGTTTTCCATCTCGGCGATCACCTTGCTTTATATTAAAAGACTCATTATGGGCTCAGTACCTCTCATTTTCATCCTTATTTCCTACGAAAACCTCATTTCTCCATTTCCTCCCTCCAAGATCATATTGCTTTGACTCATTCCCATGCCTCTTTGAGCATGTTAACCTCATGACAATGCTCTTTTTTCACTTGAAAATCTTTAAGTTAAAATCTCATTCAAAATTAGGTCAAATAGCATTCTCAACTAGTGTCATTAGGGTTTTTCGCATTTATCAAGGTCTTATCCTTTAATTTTGATGAGGTCGCATAAAATGTGAGCTTGAAGTGATTATGACCATCATGTTGTCAAAGCGATTTTTTCAAAACCTCGGTGAGCAGAAAGACAGTGCCGGCTACCCATGACTTCAACAACTCGTGTAAAGCTAAAAAGTGTAAAGAGAGTACCAAGCCGATAAAGAAAAGAAGACTTCAAGACATTAGAAAGTGGGCTCTTCAAAGCCAACTCGTGGTCTCCATCATGCCATCACATCCACTCAAATACAAAAAATTTGTTTTTACTTGAGCGTGATCAAATGTCAAAGGGAGTTTGTCTCGTTCCAAGGGTGCCCAAGTCATCATTGTTCACAAGCACCACCCTCTTTTCCTCTCCCAGCGAGCTAGGGTTTGCTATGAAAAAGAGGCATAAGAGTAGGGGATCCGTATGGCAGGTCATATCAGCAAGTATGAATCCATACCAGCCTCGTAAACATCATGCCTCCATCATTTTCCAGGAATTCATTCCTTAAGAGTCGAAATGCCATCTGATCACTCCTCAGGGCCGAGCTTTGCTTCAAACTATGTTTCGCACCAAACGATAAATGAATTTTGACAAACGTGAGAGAGATGTTTTTTCCATCCTAGGTCCAAAGAGAAAAACCTCCTTCATATTTTACACGAAGTATAATGGTTTGGGAGAAATGTTAAATTTACGGTGTGCCTACTGAGAGGTTTGCCGCACTTTGGGTGACCTTTGGGAAAATATAGTTTTCTCATAGCTAGAGTGTCCAAATGACTTTCTTGATGCATCAAATTCAAACTAGATGGGAATAGATTTCCAATGAGCTACCATGAGCTCAATTTTGAGTTGATGAAGGCCTCCAAACATTTTCGCACCTGACACTCGCATTCTCGCACCTCTCATTCTGCTACGTTTTCTGACCGTAGTCTTGGGAGAATCGACTTTGGACTTTGGTCAAATCAACTCCAATCAGGAGGTATATTTGGAAGGTAGAATTCTCGGAGCTTACGAACGCACTATCACTCAGGCCCCAATTTGGACACCGGGAAAGGCCTCCATATATGGTCTGCAAAAAGTGCGGCGCACGTTTGAGGAGTGGCGTTGCGCCCTCGGCTTGCTGGGAAACGTTGCGCACTTGGCCAAAGAGGACATGAGGCGATCTAGTTGCCCAAAACAAAGCTTTAAAAATTATTCAAAATTCTCGAGGTCCTCATAGCACTCTCTGATGGGGAATTACATGACATCATCCTTGCTTTGAGGCCATTTGATCACTTTTAAATTGAATGGAAATGAATGCAACCCTAATATGCTAAACCAAACCACTAGATACAAATCAAAATAAATCATTGTCTATATACTTATTTCATTCTCCTAAACTTAGAGTATCGCTTATAGATAGGGTATTTTTCATTTGATTTCGCTGTCATTGAGTTAGTTTTCCCCTCCCGTCATTTCCTACATATATAGCTCCATCTCAAAGTCACAATGCCTACCATTTCCATCATGTCAAAGTCCACTTCACGTGCTCCATCACTGTCACCACCATCATCACCATTTTATGAGTAGCATGGGTCACCCAGACGAGTTGGGGTAAACAATACTAAAGAGGATGAAATGAGCATAGTGGAGAAAATAAATATTAGAGAGAGCTATGGCCAAAGGTTTTTGCTCCACGAGATTGGTGAGGAGGGTCACCGCCTTCTTCAACAACGAAAGAAGTTACATAAGGGAAAGAAAAATATGGCGAATAATATGTACATGAGGCGGCCATTCATGATGAGGATGACCTCCACGAGGCAGTTGATTTTTACCTGGTTGATTTAGATTATGAGCATGATGATGAGGCCTTCAAAATGATTATTAAAGTAGAAGGATGCCAAATCGGTAGGCGGCTCGGACCTTTAGAGAGATATAAGTTTATCATTGCATATCTTATGAGCGGTAAATGAGCAACTCAAGACGAAGAGGCCATCATGGAGATTCAACTACTCCAAGGAAAAAAGAGAATAAAACAAGGCAAAGGCCTTGCTTGATAGGAGCCTATGAAAGGTATGGTGAAACCAATGAGGCGGAAAAAGAAAAAGTGCCAAGAAAAAGACCTAGGACTAGAGGGAGTGAAAGAGCTCTAGAACTAGAGGAAAAAGGAGGTTGAGCTTACTAATGAGCTTACATTGAATGAAAAAATTTTCCATCATTGTAAATGAAAACCATGAAAAATGGCAATGGAGACCAAACAACATCTGAGAAGCTACTGGAGAAGAAAACAGAACTGATGACATATTTAGAAGGAAGGCCAAGAACTAGTTCGAAAAACCAAATTATGACTCGAAGCTAGAAAAGGAAAAGTCAGAGACTTGAAACCTTAACCAAGAAAAATGAAGGGGAAAAGCTTAATATTATTGCTGAGGTTTCCTCAAGCCTCTCAACCATGGTCAGCAAAGAAAATTCCAAATTTGGGCACTTTGTGCACATTTTTTTATTTTTGACGAGTTTGGCTTGCGAGAAAATTGGGCCAAATAAAGCTCTTCCACTCTTTTTTTGGGCACTCAAATGGAAAAAATTCAACATATTCATGTTAATCATGCCAAGGAAATAATCCTCAAAAACTTTCAGACCATTTAGATCGAAACTTGTCCCTCGAAAAGACCAAAAGCTGCCCCGAAAAATTACCTTTACGCCTCTTTTAAAACTCCATTGCGCATTTAGGCTGTCTTGGATGAAGTAATTTTTAATGAGGAAAACAGGGAAAAAATTTTGCAAACTAAAGGCGGATCTAGAAACTATATAACAAAGGCTTTCTAATGAGCTATCATGGAGATGATTTGGACACGAGGAAGGCCTCAAAGGTCGAGCACAAGCAGGAAATTTTCCAAGTCTTAGCCTTTGCGCGTTTACCTTTGGCCGATGCGCCCTTGCACTAAGATGCATTGCCCTTACCGGGAATTATTGCACAAGATATTTTGAAGCCTTAAAGTCAAAAAAATTCCAAAATTGGGTCAAATAGTTATGTGGGTTCACCTCCTCATCTTGCGGATAAATGCGCATGTAATGCTTCATAGTTTTTGTTTGGTTGTTGGTTAGGAATTGTTGGGCTCAATATGATATAGATTTTGAGTTGTGAAGAAGCTAGCTTTAGAGTTTTGTGATTGTTTTGGACTGAACATCAATGGAGAAAGCATATTCATAGGAATCATGAACTTGTTTAAATGGTGATGTTGTTTTAATCTTGTATTTTTCCTTATTTTTTCCATGTTGTTCATATTTTCTCTTGCAATAGAGAAAAGAATTTAGGTTAAGATATGTTGTTATAGGCACCTTAAGTCTTTCTTCATGTATTGTTCAAATTTTTTCCTCTCTTTGGGTACGTTTGGAAAATTCTTAGTTGATCTGGTTCCACTTAGCTTGTTTTCTTAAAAATGATTTAATGGAGTCAAGCCAAAGAGAAGTTTATGGTATGCCTGTCCTTTTGTGTAGCTTGAAACATTGTTTTTAAGGCTTTTCTTTGAAGTTTACTGATTAGGGTTTGAATAAAGAAGTTTATGGTTTTCCCTATCCTTTAGTCCATCTTGAATGGTCACTTTGAATGTATTTTAGAGTATGATTGAAAAATTTAGGAGTTCCACTGCTCTTTAATCATCACTTATATTTTATCTTAAATGTTTTCTTTGTACGTTTGAAGGTAAATAACTAGAGAATTTAGGATTTCCCCACTTGCTCTCACAGGGTTTTGCTAGATTGTTGTCTCAAATTTTACTTGGTGAAGTTTGGCCAAATAAGTTTATGGTGTGCCCTATCCTTTGGTTCTTCCTTAAATCATAGTGATCTTAAAGACCCTTCTTGTTATAGTATATGTTAAAGGATCCTTAATTTCCTTTAAACCTACTAAATTCACAACTTAATTTTAATTTCACACCCACATAAGCTATTAAGATCCATTTGGCTTTGTTAACTTGCCCTATGAAACACCCTTGATTTATTGTTGTACTTTTCAAGCCTTTCATATTCCCATGCTTGATGGTTTGAATTTCTTTTTATCCTATTTATTCTTCTTAACGAAACCCAACCAAATAAAACAAAACAAACAAACCCTATCACTTTAACTAGCCTAAAATCAACATCATAAATCAAACAAGTTATATATTCAATATAAATATAGAGAAGCCCTCTGCGAGTCTAGGAAGGCTAGGTCCTAGGGCTCCAAATTTATTTATTTGTGCCCTTGTATTTGGTCTTGCCAATATGAAAAATTATAGGATATAACAATTCCAAGCATGAATTTTTGGACTTACCAAAAGAACTAGTTAGGGCTACCAATTCTAAACCACACATTGGCCCCCCCATAAATTTTTTTGATAAGCAAACGGGGGCCTAAAATTTTTTGAGCCTTCAAAGAATGCATTTCCTCAGGAAACACATCATCCCTTGAAGCCTCCTTGTGCCTTCTGTTGGTCCCTACCTTCAGAGAAGTTTTCTTCAACTTGTTTAGTGCCAGATAATCCTCCAAGAAGATCCATCAGAAAGTGCCTGAAAAGAGCTTTCCAACGGTATGCTACATTCTCAAAACTGTCTTCTGGATTGAATTCTATGCGTAAGTAAAGTAAAAGCCCTTATACCCCCTATCTCCCCATTTTTCCCCTTAATCTTTGTTTTATTTAAGTCTTATACCCCTTTTCCCCCTTTCCGATTATAAATCGCTTTGTAAATCACGTTAAAACGAAAATACGCGATTTATACAACCACTCCCCCGACCATACCCCTTAGAACCTTATAATAAATAATGTTAACGTTTATTATTAAGTCCCGCCCTTTATAACCACTTCCCCTTTCCATGCCCCACCATACATTGTAATAAACTTATTATAAAGTTTATGTATTATATACCCCCGCCTCTTATTAATCGCAATCGCAAATATCTTTCCAATCGCATATGTTATGTTGAATGCCCCAATCACTCATCGCAAATATTTGCGATGCGATTGATCGCATCGCAAATATTTGCAAAGTGATTGATCGATCGCAAATCCCTCCGATCATCGCATCGCAACTCCGCTCTGATCCGCCCGATCGCAAACCCCTCCGATTGATCGCATCACAATGTTCTTTCTCCCGATTGCGATTTCCGCCCGCTCCTGATCTCTGATTGCGATCGCTCCATTCCGCCCGATCGCAAACCCCTCTGATTGATCACATCGCAATGTTCTTTCTCCCGATTGTGATTGCCGCCCGCTCCCGATCTCCGATTGCGATTGCTCCATTCCGCCCGATCGCATGATCGCAAGTCTGATCCCTGATTGTTCCGATCCTTCGATTGTGATTAGACCTGCCGGGCCCACCATACCACTCTTCCACCTCGTTCATATAATAAAGGGGTTATCCCTTTGTAAATCGAAAATTTGTATTATTTTCGGTTTACAAAGGGTTTTCCCCAATCGCATCGGAAATTTTGTGCTGCATCACTCCGCCATGCTCCACCTCCCGATTCCGATTTGCGATTATGATCCATACCCCAGTCCCACTTTAGCCCTCCGCCTGTTAACAAATATCATTCGTTCCTTTGTATAAAGTGAAAAAATCATTTCTCGTTTATTTTAAAAGGATTCCCCGCTCCACTGTGTATTTCCCCATTGGACCCAGGCTAATCACATCAGAAATTTGTGGGTTTGTTTCAACAGTGTCTCTCCGCTCCCACCCCATTGCGATTGCGATTCATATGGGTTCTGCCTTCTCCCCCTTTTCCTTTTTCCCATGCAAATAAATTCTTCCCTTCACAAAGGCACAATTTCAGTTCAGTTGTATTTCAACGGCATTTATAAAAGAAAGGTAAGTTCTCTGCAAAACGACAAATGGGAAGCAAAACACAACAGCAGCAGAGTACTTTTCTCCAAAGGAACACCTCATGAAGAAGTCTTCATGCCTCTTCGAGCTATTAAATATATTTTACTGACAGAGGTTTCTTGAGACTGTGAAAGCTGAAGTAATGGAGGTATGAAAAGGCCTGCGGACTTTCATCTGGTTAATCAATTTCAGAGGGCAGCGTTGAGTCCCAGACAGACGAGAGGACTACAAGGAACACCAGAGGTCAAAATCGACCTGACAGAGATCTCCAAACCGGTCTACAGAGTACATACAGCGATGCAGGTGCTAATTAAGCAGAGTGGGCTCGGGCTCTTCCACCACTCTATCTTAATGAACACATTTAATTTGTATCTACCCTTGTTATTCTCATTCTCCTATAAGAATTCCCAAGAACTAATTGTAGAGGTTGTTGTTCGGCTGCTGCCGTTGCTGTTAGAAGGATTCATTATGACTGTTAGAGCAGTTTGGGAGGGATTAGCAGAGTAGTTGTGTGTAGTAGGCTGGGAGGAGAAGTTTGGATTGTAACAGCCATTGAGCTCAGTGTATGTGACTGGTTTTTTATCAATTAATCAAAGCATATTTCATAGGATCCTGGTCTATTACTATTGGTGATGTTTTCCTAACTCTGTTTATTTCATTTTCATGCTGTTCATTGCTCTTCCGGCTTGCATCAGAAATCTGGTATAGGACTTTCCCTTGTTAGGCACCCTATGCTTCTGCTCTCCTTGCCTTAATGTTTTCTGCTAAATGTGACTACCTAAGGGTTGGTCTCAGTTAATTTAACCAATGTAGTAGTTCCTTATGCTGCAAGCTGATGTATGAATTAAATGAATCAGTCTTTAGATGTTATTGTTGGGTTTAAGTTGGAAGATTTGGGAACACTGGGGATAAGAGTTAACCCTGTCCACTAGGATCCTTGTGCAACCAGCTGGCCTTTCTGATATCCCTCTATTAAACTTATCTCTGTTTTTTTTCCTTGGAGCATGCTAAAGCTGACCTGGAGTTAAATGACCTCTGGTCCGATCTATAAGCTGCCCCTTTTTCCCTCCTTTGAAAGCTGCCTTTGAGTATGTCCAAGCAGGTCTGGAGTTAAATGACCTCTGACCTGATCTATAGACAGAAATTGGGTTGCTTTCCTTCTTTCACTTTCTTTCCTTAATGTTCCATCCCACCATCTAATCTAAAAAGATCCTTTAGTATTAGATGACTTGCCCTCTGAAAGCTTTGGCTAGTTGTTGCATGTAATCACCTTTCATGACTCCATAGCCCAATGGATGGCACTTTCTTGACCTATCCTCTTTGTTGAAACATCCTGCTGCTTTGTTCCTTTTCTCCCATTACTTTCTCAGTCTATGATCTCATGACCAACCCAACAACCAAACAACCAAATCATTCAAACCCCCCCCCCCTTTTGTGCTTCATAACTAGCCTAATATCTCTTTTCAGCTTCCAAAGATATATCATTCTTTGTTTTATTGGAGATATCCCTCTCCGGGTCCAGGAGGGCTAGATCCTAGGGCCCCAAATGGTTTGATGTTGTCTTATCTTTTGGTATTGCCAAATCTACCAAAACATAGGAACCTAACACAA